>VZRN01001519.1:800863-814455 GCA_013397935.1 Dasyornis broadbenti | reverse complement strand
AGACCAGTGGACGCGGCGACAATCATCCATGGGGAAGACGGAGGCAAAGACTGCCGTTAACACACCTGCCTTATCTGTGTCCCTCTTGATAAGGTGACCACCTTCTTCCTGTAACAGGATGATGTTACTTTGTCACAGCCTTTTTCTGTTAATATATTTGAAAAAACCTTCTCCCCCACCCTTCTAAACAGCTTCAACTTCAAGTGAACTTTGACTGCACAACTTCTCTCCCTACAGCAGCAAGTAGCCTTTCTATATTCTTCCCTGACCTGCTTCTTCTGGTCATAAACCTTCCTTTTTCACCTTCACTGCAAAAGAAGATCCCCGTTCAGCCAAACGGACCTTTGACCTCATCTGCTTGACTTCCAACAAGTAGGAATTGCTAAGTGCCTCCTTTCCTCTCTCAGGCTGCAAAGTGTGGAAAATGCCTATCAGCAAAATGATCAGAGAATGCACTCAATGAAGAGCCAGGAGTTAGCTCGTGCGTTTGTAAATCCTTCCCCAGGAAGGAGCAGCTACTGGAACCTGAAGGGCTCTATAACAAGTCGAACAGGCCCAACCCACTTGGTGCAGAACATGTTTTCCAGAGGACATAGCCAGGGCCAAATCCAGCACCATAGATGGAGAATCACAGTTCAGGGGCTGAGCAAAGGCCAATAGCTCAGCAATCACCAGGAATCCCAAAAGACCCCACACAAGAGCAACCTGTATTCAACTCCAGCAGTTTAGGAATATGTACATCCCTGGCTCAGAGATGCTGGTATCAAACATGTACTGTCATCAAGAAATGCCTCCTTTGTAACACTACATTGCTGTTAAGAAGTTTTATTACCTGTTTTTGGTGCCATGGGAAGAAGCATTAAGTAGGAAGCACGTATTTGTATTGCTAACAAATGCTGCTCACAAATCAATCTTTTGTTGCTGGAGACCTAGCTAGTCAGCTTTTATCACTGTAGATGGTGTTTTAAGTTATACAAGTTTCTTAGCTGTTTGTTTGACCAATTTAATATATTATACATAGTAGAAATCTTTAAAAATGTGAGTTCAGTGGTTTAAAATTGAATTGCTGCTTCTGCTTTAGGCTGAGACTAGCAACAGAAAACTTGACAAAGCAACTTCTGGCTTTTTCAACACTAGTGTGACTCCATTAACCCACAGGAGTCTTCAATGAAAGTTGTGACAGAGTTTTGTAAGGTTTTTGAATGCCAAAAAATTAAAAAAGGCTTTTAAAAGGTATGTCACAGATCCTCAGATTTTTATGATGCAGCTGAGTGTTTCCTGAACCTTCCTGATTCAAGGTCACAAAGCTCACTGCCAATGAGCAGAGAAGGGAGAACATAATTGTCCTCAGCATTTGCTCCTGGGGAGCAATACCACACCCTCTCAGCAGCAGCATCCAGCCCACAACCACCTTTTAACATGTTTTATAAAAGGAAAGCAAACAAGTTTCAATCCTTGTTTTCTTGTGTGACTTCAATGAGGCTGATGGGGAAACAACATGCTCTCTGTCCATGCACTATGGTGATCCCCGGGCTTTCACCAGATTCCAGTACCTTCCCTCCCACCCACTCTCCAGGGAAATAGGAACCTCTTGTGAATTGCTCCTCATAATCCATCAGAGAGAAACTAGAAAAACCTCTGGAGTCCAATCAGATTTTGAACCCAAGCTGATCGTGCTTATTTCAGGAAGTTCCTGCTGAGCACATAGTGACCACAAAAATCAGGCCAGTAGTCTGGAAGAGCCACCTTTTGCCTCATAAGCGCTGGCAATATAGTTATGCGAATATTGGCAAACTTCAAACAAAAGGAAACAAACCAAAGGAAATCTCTCTGCTGAGACATGGGGTGGCCCATGATACACTGGCAATGAGAAAAACTAAAAAGGCAGCACAGGGTAGTGTCCAAGCAGAGGCTCTTCATGGTGCAGAGCCCTCTGGCAAAACATCCATTGCAGGACACAACTGATGCCAGAACTGATTGCCATTATTCTTTTCACGGATTGTATTTACGAAAAAGGGGCATCTGTTTTGCATACAAACCAGTACAGACTGAGGCAGCTAGGGAAAATGCAGAGTCCCAAGGGGCCAAAGGAGCTAGGCAAGGGAGAAGCAAGAGCGATCGGCACGGGGTCGAAGACCCTGTCTCAGACGAATATCTCTTGCTAACTGAAAAAGGAAGGGTGGAGCGGCTTCCGCCCAAAGCGTGGGGAGGGGAAATCCCCTCAATCCTGGGCTCGGTGAGGAGGGAGCAGTTCCCGCCTCAGCAGAGCTCCCCTCAGTCCTCGGCTGGTGAAAGGCGGAGCGGTTCCTGCCTCAGCAGAGCTCCCCTCAGTCCTGGGCTGGTGAAAGGGGGAGCGATTCCCACCTCAACAGAGCTCCCCTCGGTCCTCGGCTGGGGAAAGGGGGAGCGGTTCCCACCTCAGCAGAGCTCCCCTCAGCCCTGGACTGGGGAAAGGTGGAGCGGTTCCCGCCTCAGCAGAGCTCCCGTCAGTCCTGGGCTGGGGAGGGTCACAAGACAAGGAGCAGGACGTGCCGCAGTGAAGGTGCTTTTGTGACAGCCGTGGATGCCACAAGAGACAGAAAACACAAAAGTGTATGCCCACAGCAAGGAGAGAGCGAGGGAAGCAAACAAGCAGAGGATTTCAAAGTGCTGCCTCGGGCAGGCAGCAACAGCAGCATAGGCAGGGAACCAGGCACCTGCTCCGCAAGCCCCAGGCTCAGCTACACACGACTCCGTCGCCGACGGCTGCAGGCCTGAATAAGGCTACTCTCTGAGACTTGTGCAACTACTTTTATAGCCTTCGGGTGCCACTCAGGAGGCTTAGATACCTTTAGCCAATCAAGGGTCCCGCTCTCTTGGCCCGTCCCTTTGTCCGCCCATTCGGGGCGGTCTGACCTGTGCCCGCCCACATGGAGCATGCTCAGTTGTGAAACCAGGCGGGGTCCCGCCTTGACTGGCGCCCTGAGTGACACCTTAAAGGTAACTTTCTGGAAGGTTTCCTTCAATTCTCAGCAGCCATTTTGTGCCCTTTAATCCCTATTATAGATATTGAACCTTACCAATTAAATATAACAAGAACAATTAACAGTACATTGTAACATCCATAACACAAAAAAAAAAATAAACTAATCATAACGATAATTAACAGAACATTGTAATATCTATCAAATGGCATTACACTAACTTAATCACCCAATGAACTTCCTTATTTACTTGTAAAGGAACCCATTAACAAACCCATTAACTTAAGTAACAAACCCCATAACATTAACATACGAAAGCCAACTATTGCTGTTTGTAACAGCTGAAGACCATGTAGGAGAAGCTAGCACAGCCACTGTCACCCTGGCAGCTTGGGAAGAGCTCTCTCTGATAGGGGAGCAGGCAGGAACAGGCCAGATCTTTGCCTACGGCATCCCTTTCTCTCCAGTCATTGACACCTTGGCTCAAGGGAGCCAGATGTTGCACAGGAGGGTGCTGAGAGCTCTACCTTAATTGCCACGTGTGCCAAAGGAGAGAAAAGGAGGGAGCACCCAACAGGTTGCAAACAGCCTCTGCCAGACACAGCCTAGTCTATCAGGGCTGAGGGCCTGGAGGAGATCCAGCCTGTGGAACAGGGTCCTGGCCAGAAGCCAGAAGAATAGCCAGACCTGCAATTAAGCATGAACGAAGCAACAGAAGCAGGAACACCTCCAGGACCGGCCTTCAGATCTCCTTTCCCCAAAGTCATTGATACCCTGGCTCAAGAGAGACTCCAAGGGCACTGCCCAGGGCCTTCACTGAAATACACAGGACAGGAGAGCAGAAGAAGCAGCAGCCCACAGCCTGTGCACTGGATCTGCTGGATAGAGCCCAGTATATTGGCAGTGACGTCCTGGGCAAGGCAGTAATTGTGTTCCAGGCACTCAATGAGCAAACAGAAGAGCAACAGTACCTACAACACAGCATGGATACAGCACTGGCAGTAACAGCCAGAGCAACAGTGATAGAGAGCCCAGCACATGCCCCGCAGAGCCCCACTGCCAATGGTCCAGCTCCACTGGACATAGCCCTGGGAGAAGTAACTCTTTTTGATAGAATTGAGAGGGGACAAAGTTTATGAAGCTGAACCTGTTGATTTCTATCAACGAGTCAACTGAGTGTGTGTCTTTTCCCAAAGAGGTGAACACACACTCCTTTCTTAAAATGGCAACCTTTTATAGTCTTTCACCATCAGGGTTGGAGCGGGGGGGGCGGCGGGCGTGTGTGTGTTCCTGTCCCCTTTCCCCTTTCCCATTGGTTGGGTACACAGGGACTTAGACTCTCTCCTGACCACCTGCCTTTCTTTTCCTTCCCCTCTCATCTTTTTCCTGTTTTTGAAGACATCTTCAATCTTGCTTCTGTATTGGCTCCCAGCAACACTTAACAGGTGCAAGGAACAGATTAAATAAACCACATCTAAACCTTAGGTAATAATAACAACAAAACAGAATTAACAGTTTTCTTTCTTTTACTCTGTAGCCCCCTTTGGGCTGAAGCAAAATTATATTTCATGTCTCACAGCCCAGTACGTCATGAGTGAGATCCTGGGCAAGGCTGTCATTGTGATCCAGGGTTCTGAAGAGCATGCAGAAGAACAGACGGACCTGGAACAAGGCATGGGTGAGGGGCTGAGAGTAACATCCCGAGAAGAAGGGACACAGAGCCCAGCAGATGCCTTGCACAGTCCCATAGCTTCGGCTCTAATGAACACAGCCGAGTCTGTCAGGCATGACATCAGGGTCAAGGCAGTGCTTGTGCTCCAGGGATGTGTCCAGCAGCCGGAAGAAGAATGGGAGCAGGAAGGAAGCAGGGACGAGGCAACAGCAGCAACAACTAGAGCAGTGGGGCTGAGAGCCCAGCACAGACCCCACACAGCCCCAGAGACGATGAGCTGCCTCTGCTGTACACTTCTGAGTACATTGGGAGTGAGGTGCTGGGCATGGTTATATTAGTGATCCATGGACATGAGGAGCAGGCAGAAGAACAGAGAGACCTGGAACAAGGCTCAGGTTGAATGACGAGGGCAACAGACACATCTAGGATTTGATGCAGACCCATTTTGAGGCTAACAAAAGTTTTAAATTTTCCAACAGTGCTTCTCTGCTTTGTTTTTCCTTCTCTGCCGCTCCTCATCTTCACAGGTTCCCAGGGTGCTGACCGGAGGTCTTAGTGCTGCTCATGTTCAACTCCTGTCATATGAAGTGGTTACCGTTCAATCCTATAACTCAAAATGTCCTCCTTGCCTGGATTTAGGAGGAAGCAAAGGAGACATTCCTCCCACTGAGAGCATGGAGATGCCACAGGACATGGCAGGGCTGTAGCCAATTTCCAAACAGCCCTTCTGTCCTGCCTACCCCATGAAGAGCCTCTGCAAATGAATTCTTTGAACATTTGTCTCTCCCTTCTTGGCAGTGAAAACCCAGAAACCTTTCAAGAAAGTCTTATTTCATCTTCACAGCTCCTTGTGAGAGTCACAAGAGGCAGTGAGAGCACACAACCTTTGCTAGTCAGCCATGATGGCTTGACTTCTTTCAGAGCAGTGAGTATCGCCAGGAGTGTTGGCAGCCACAAGACATGTTTTGCCAGCATCTTGGTTTCACTCCTCACACAGCTTCACCTCCAGATCTTTCATCATCCTCCTGGCTATCATTTGGATGCTCTCTAATAGCTTAATGTCTTTCTTACATTGTGGCACCCAAAACTCCCTCAGCACTCGATGTGGGGCTGCCCCAGTGCAAAGCAGAGCAGGACAATCCCCTCCCTTGCCTGGCTGGTGATGCTGTGCCTGATGCCCTCCAGGACAGGGTTGGCCCTCCTGGCTGCCAGGGCACTGCTGACTTGTGTTCATCAACCCAGAGCCCCATATCTCTTTCTGTGGTGCTGTTTTCCAGCATGTCCTTCCCCAGTATATCCACACAATCAGGGTTGCCCAATCCCAGGTGCCGAATCCGACACTTTCCATTTTTAAGCTTCATACAGTTGGTGACTGCCCACCCCTCTAATTTGTCCATGTCTGTCTGCAGGGCTTCTCTGCCACCACTTTCCTGGGAAAGAGGAACCCCCTGTGAACTTGCTCTTCACAGTCAATCAGAGAGAAACTACAAAACTAAAAAACCTCAGGAGTCCAACCAGGTCTGATATTAAAGCCCAAGCTTATCACGCTTACTCAAGAAATTTCCACTGAGCATTTAGTGACCACAAAAATCATGCCATTACTCTAAAAGAAACATGCTACATTGTGTCTCATTATCTTTGAAAATATAAAGTTATATAGGTTCTTGCAAACACAGACAGACATTTTTAGTGTTTCTTTAAGTCCTAATATATAAATGACACTTGAAAATACCTTTTATTGCACTTGGCATTTTATTTAAGGTCATAACAAGTTGCTTCCTTGGTAAAATGTCTTTTTTCCTAACCACAAGGATATAACTCAGACTCTCAGGTTTATTTTAAAAAAAACATTAAAGTATTAAAGCAAATTGCCCATTGAAGAGAAAGCAGTCACTTCAGTGTAGTGATCTGGCAGGACACCAAGGCCTGTAGAACTTCCTATAGGCAACTTTTCAACATAACCTTTGTAAGCAAGACCCATTGTTAACCCATTGAGGTAACTTATGATAACATCAAACTGTAAACAAAAGGCAAACAAGCCAAAGGAAGTCTGTGCTAAGACATGGGGTGGCCCATAATGTATGAGCAAAATGGCAATGAGCAAAAATAAGAAGGCAGCACATAGTGGCGTACAAGCTGACAGAGACTTTCCATGGTGCAGAGCCCTGTGCCTACATGTCCCTTGCAGAACACAACTGATGCCAGAAATTATTCCCATTCAGCTTTCCACAAATGGTTTGCAGGAAGAAGGGGAATTTGTTTTGAGCAGTTGGACCAGAATATGATCCTGGTAAAAGCAAAAGGTCTATCTCTAAATAGATTGAGTTGAGATTTACCTCTAAATAGAAAATGACAGTAGTAATTAGCCAGTTGCAACCTGGCTGCTTGTTTTCTGCATGGGGCTCTCTCCCAGCCATCAAAATCAAATTATGAATATCAATCTCTTTTTTAAATTGTTCTGTATAGCTTATAAATTTTCCTCTTTACCTAGGTTTTGCATTTCTTATGTAAGTTTCTGGCAAAATGTAGCCACTAATTAGCAAATCACAGAATCTATAGAGATGTACCTGAACTCTGCACAAACTCTTCCTGCATGTATTTTTTGTATCTTTCTCTCAACTGTGCCTGTTTGATGCTTCAAATTCTGTCCAGGTACTGATGTAGTTTGAACTGCAGCATATACACTCAGGAAACTCCTACTGTGTGTATGGATCTTTAAAAGCTCTGTGGCCCATACAGCAAAGGTAATTAAGTAAGGAAGCCAGCTGGGTTTTAGGCATCTGGCCAACATCATCACCCTTGAAATCCCAGTTGGTGTTTATCTACAACCTGCAGCTTCTAAACACTTTTGCAATCTGACAGTATTTGTGCCAAAAAGAATATTTTGCCAAAATACTGCAAATAGGCTGTTTTTTCATAAAGGCAATGTACATGTTGGGTTTTATACCTGTTGGGTAGCTACATGAGTTTAAATGGTACAAAACTACTCCTGCTAAAGGGACAGGTTACAAAGATTTAATCCACGAATGTGCAGTGCTGGCTAGACTGGATGCCCATTGCAGCAAACAGTCATGCTCCACCACTGTCTTCACTGTCCTTCCCCAAGGAAAAGCTGAATTTCATGCAAGCACATTTGGTAAGAAAACGTATTCCTCGGGCACACAGAGTCAATGCGGTCTGTTATATATAAAGGCATTTGGGGCTTTCTGAATCCTCTGCAGGTAGTTGCTGGGACAATGCACACACTCTGTCCAGCCCTGTTCAGAAAATTGCCACATAAATGAAAGCAGATGAACTGCATCCATCCTGTCCTTGTGATATACTTAAGGAAAGGAAGGTTCCTAATGTACTTCCCCTTATTCTCTTTGCAAAGGCCAAACACATTTCCCATGCTTTTATAAGAAATAATTTCTAACCCAGCAATTCTAGAATAAAACTACAAATTCCAGATTGGTTCAAAACATCAGGGAACCTGTCCTTGCCAGTATTGTCCCAATAAGAAAATGCTTAACTTGTCTATACAGCACAAGCTAAAAACACAGTCTCTCATATTAGCATTTTTGATGCAATGCTCGCTTGGTGTCAGGAGGATGCTGTATAATTCTCTAGATGAAGGAGAAACCACAGTCTTGTGACTCTGAATTTTTCCTACTGCCTGATGCCCTTTTAGCTCAATTAGCTCATTTTAGCCTTTTAGTGTACATTTTTTAGCTCATATCCCTAAAAGTTTTTGGTTTTATTTTCAATGCATACATTCTCCTTTACATACCTACCATCCTCATCATCTAATGTTTTTTCTTTCCTAAATTCCTTTCTAGAGCATGGTGCCAAGAATGTACTCCCTGCAAAGTTTGTATTGGCTTTTATTTTCTTTCTAGTTTGTTTGGTTGGGTTTTTTAAATCTTCTATAGTTGTATATTTCTGTCATATACATTCTTTACACTCTCTCATTATTTATACTGAGTTCCAGTTATTACTGAGCATTCCTTTAATTCCCTGCCATAAGCTCATGTTATTCTACTCTACTGTGGAAAAAGTGAGTGAGCTCTTCAGAGCAGGTCCTCTAGATGATTTGGATTGCTTCTGTTCTCTTCCAGAATCACAGAGGAATTGTATCTTTTAATCTTTCATTGCTGAGGCTTCACTTTTCTTGGCACATTGTGGTGTGGAAGGATGTCTGGTGCGGAAGTTCATCGTCTGAAGATCACCTCTGAAGGTTCAGAACCACATGTGATTCCCGTTTGCCCCAGGATGCTTCAAATCAACCTGCACTTCTGAAAACCTTTAGTCCTAGTGTCTGAAATATTATCCATGTTTTGCCTTTAACTTACAGTAAGTCTTACATATATACACACTGTCCCTTACAGAGTTCAGTACTCATAACTTCTTCAGTATGGGGTGGTGAGGCATTGGCACAGGTTGCTCAGAGAAGTTGTGGATGCCCTGGAAGCATTTAAGGCCAGGTTGGATGGGGCTTTGGACAACCTGGTTTAGTGGAAGATGTCTCTGCCTGTGGCAGGAGAGTGGAAATAGATGATCTTTAAGGTCCTGTACAACCCACACTATTCAGTGATATATTTTTATGATTTCTGTCTAACAGAAATAGTTTAGTGTTTTACAGTGTAATTTCTGCCTTACTGAGTCTTACAGACAAGCTAAGTGTACAAGTAAGTTTTATATAGTCTCTCTCCCAAGACCCCTCCAGCCCTTACAGAGGAGTTAAAAGTGGTGCAGCGCAGTAAGAAGTAGATTTGCAGTAAAATCCAGGTGTGAGAAACAATGAGGTCCAAACCAATATGTGTTATGTATTACAATACATAAACATGTATACATGTTTATATTTTCTTTGAAACTATATGTATGGGGAGTCTGTCTTCTCACTATGAATCTGCCCAACCTCCATCCTGTGTCCTTCTCTTGGCCACCTTCTTTCTGCCCATGCAGTGTCTTTATGCTGTATCTCCTCCCCTCCCAGATTTACCCAGCAGTACCAGGCAGAACCACTAGCAACCATCCCAGGAATCATCTTAGCCCACACTCATTACTCTGCCATAGTCATGTAGGAGAAGGTCCAGACTCCCATACAGCTATACATTGTACATTGTACCTCACAGTTGTCCTCCCAGTCTGGAGGGGGTAGACATTCACCATGCACTACAGAGTTCTAGTTTACTCCAGCCATTCCCACAGAACACAGACATCACCTGGGTGGCAGGGAAGGGCTCACAGGATGCAGCTTGGGTTTTGCAAAGGGCACTGGCTGACAACACCTCTGGATTTTTCAGTTCTGAAAGCAGATTTCCAGCAGGAGGGGCATGGAGCCAAACCTCATCACATAGGAGACTGCGGACAGCTCAGTAGGAAAGGAGGTCCTCCCTGAGACCTCTGGGCAAACATACCGTTTGTCTCTGGCACTGAGAAAGGAAAGATGAAGACATCCACTCTCCCATTCTGACATTCATGGTTTAATTTCAGTGCTCATGTGTTCCAGGTGTTCATTATTTGCTCCTCTGCTTGTAAGCTTTAGGAAAAACATAAGTACAGAAGATACAAGTTAATCATTGTGGTTATTCAACAGACCTCAGAAAGGGAACCACAGTCCCATCTCTCTACTTGTTCTAGCTGTAAATCTGGTCCCTCAGCTGATTTGAATTTTCTCATGGTCGTAGCCAATTACAAAGGTATAAAATTATGCAAGGATTCTTTTTACAGAGTATTTATTTGAAGTGTTTGTTTCTATAAAGCTAAGAAAGAAACAAACCACTATTCAGGCACTTGCTTTAGAAGGAAGGTGTATTGCCCAGTGGAAGCAAGGTCAGGTGACAGGGGAGGAATACAGAGATGCTACACCCTACTGTAGGGAGAAAATTCATTGTGCCAAAGTTTAATTGGAGCTGAAGCAGGACTGAACTGTGGGAGACAATAAGAAGAGTTATTTTTAAATACAGTCAAGAATTAAATGTGGTAAATAAAGGGTATCACCTTACCCTTAAATATGGTCATTTCCCATATTGGCTAAAGCACCAGAGCAGGATGCCCTAACGGGTATGTCCTATGTATTTCTGTACTGTGTATTCATCCCTGTCATTTTCTTTACTACTCACTGGGACTGCTTTTTTTATTTAGGGTCTTGTTGCAGAGGTAGCTGGATAGACAGCTCACTGAAAAGAACTGATTTTTGCTTGCATGCACCCAAGCTTTCCTTCGTCTTTTGGCTTTGCTGGGAAGGATTTTGTAACTTAGGAAGCCACTCTAAAGGCCACTTACACAGAGGGACAGAAAGAGTCACAAGCAGAGGTTAAAGCACTTTTCCTACTGAAGATATCAGGAGTCTTCAGGTCAGATGGAACACCAGAAAGAGCTGCACTCAGTATATTTGAGTGTCAGCAGCAGTAAGCCAGTGTTCTTAGCAGAAAATACAGAAACTGTCAGATAGAAGAGAAACACACAATCAGAGAATCATGTAGGTTAGAAACTACCTGTGCTGCACTTACTGAAACCTCAGTGTTTAGCACACAAACACCTCTTAAAAATAGTCAGGTGCTTTAAAAAAATTTTATAAGCCAGCAAAAAAATTGGAGTTCTGTGTTCCCAACATTATGGATGGAAAAACCCCCCAAAACAAAGTCCCAGACCTTATCACAATTGCTTCCTGAAAGGAAGTGAGGCTAAACAGTGCCCAAGGCCAGTTGAAGTCTGCTTGGAAACCTTGTCTCTTGTTGCTCTAGGTATCAAAATAGGAAGTAAACAGCTTAGAAACAGTGCTGAGAATGGTTTGGAGGAAGTACAGCTTCCTCTCTCTGCACTTGCAAAGTTTGCTTATCTTCCATGCTCTCAGCATACCCCCTTCACTCATTGCAGCCAGCAAATGCTGCAGAGACCTTGCAGAAATGGCCTAGAAAAATAATGTTTATGCAAAAAAACTATCACAAGCTCTCGACTCTGAGACGCTATGCAATGTTCTGCCTAAGAACAAGAGCTTGAGGATATACTTCACCTCACTCAGACCCTCTCCATTCCAGCACCAAGATTTTCACCAAAGATACACCTCAAATAGCAGGTGGTCTTAGATCTTTGCTGACGATGCAACCTGATTCTGATTTTCACTGTGTTTGCATGCATATGACAGCAATGGCTAAAACACTTTGAAGTACTTTATGGGCATTACTTAAAGGGAAAATACAGTGTTTCTGGAGTTTTCTTTGGATCTTCATTGGATTTGGGAAAAAACAATCCCCAATCTGCTTGATCTCTTAACTGAAGATACGATGTACAGAGACAACCAGAGAATATGATGATTGATTTACACAAACCTCTTTTCATCAAAGCTAGAGGCCTTTATGAAAGACGTAGTGTCGTTAGACTTACTAATGAGAGAGAATGAAGGGCCATACAAGTCCCCAAGGCATTGACCCTACAGGCAGAGGTCAAACCAGAGCTGGCAGAACAGTGTCACTGATCTCAGTGGCCCAGTGACCCAACTTATTATTAGTGGGTTTAGAGTTGGGTTTTGGTTAGAGTGAGGATTAAAAGCATGATTTTTAAATGCACTGGTCTGATGAAATTCACATTACGTAGTGAGATGGTTCTGCTGCAGAGCTGCTAACACTTCTGGCATGAAGAAAATGCCTGAGATGGACAGAAAGGTGTTCCCAAAAGCTGCAAAAAGGAGAAATGCTGTATTTTAGCAGAGAGGAAAATGGAAAAAGGAGGGAAAAAAAAAAAAACCAAACAAACCAACAGTCAGCTTCATTCCAGTTACTAAAAAATATAAACAAACAACTGTCACCAAGATAAGGAGGCAATAAATTAAAGGCAGCATGGAATTGTTGAAAACAAATTGCAAAAAACCACTCCAGTTTTCTTTGTGGCAAAACCAGACACTGGGTGAAGAGAAGCTGGCAATGTCATTTAAATTGATTTACACAAACCCTTACAAGGCTTTCTCAGAAGTTAATCAAAGAAACATTTTCTGCATGGATCAACAATTAAATAGGTGCTAAACAGGTAGAAACCAGACAAGATACTTTTCAGTTTTTCACTGCAAGGAAAAATCAAACAGGACTCCTGGTCAATTTACCTTAAATGGGGACTGATTTGACACTTTCATGAGTGTGGCCAGCAGGACATAAAACTACTACTAGTATTAGTATTAGTATTAGTATTAGTATTAGTATTAGTATTAGTATTAGTATTAGTATTAGTATTAGTGTCAGTGTCAGAGTCAGTATTAGTATCAGTATTAGTATTATCTAGCTGCTGTCTGGGAGGAAAAGTTGTCTTAAGGAATTCCAATAGATGAGGGTAACTGCACACAAAGAAGGGAAAAAGAGGTTGCTTGTCCAAAGGAGAGGAAGACCAGCTGAAACATGGCAATTGCATTCAAACACATTAAATGTAAATGCTAAGCAGGAGGGAAGAGCTTGTTCTCCTAAATTTCAGCACAGGCAAAGCTGACTGTGGCGTTAGGTGATTTTGGTCAGAGGAGCATCTCTGGGCAGTTGATACTGCCTGGGGCTAGCACAACACTCACCTCCCTCTCTGCTCTGTATTTTCTGGCTTAGTTGCAATGGAATACTTCCGTAAGCTATGGGGAAAAAAAAAAAAAGTAAAATCTGAGGTAAATATGTAGAAAATCTACAGACATTTGGCTTGGACTGTCACCATCTTGAAGCTGAGTAGTAAAATGAACAGGGAACACTTTAAAATTTAATTTTGAATTTTAACACAAGATCAGGTTTTCACAAAGAATCATGCAAACATTTCAGATTGACTGTTTCAAAACAAAATTAACTGGTTTTGGGGGGAAAAAAAGACGTTTCTAGATTGCAAATTGGTCCAAACTTCACATGTGAGTAGTTTATAAAGTTTCACTTTTTACTTTCACAGTAAGATGATTTCTAATATTTCTAATTAAGACATTCTGTTAAATTGATCTGCAAAACCTTTTTTTTTTT
>VZRN01001519.1:784406-800825 GCA_013397935.1 Dasyornis broadbenti | reverse complement strand
TTTTTTCATTTTCTTCAAAAGCTCATGACTTCAGTCCTTTTGCTAAACAGATATTTTAATTCGGTAATTTTATTAATTGGACAAGACACTACTGGACAAAAATGCTATGTCAAAATTCTGCTGGCTGCTGTTACAAGACACAAACTGTAGAATACATGGAATTTTAGCCTTCTCAATATTCTATAAAACCTGATCAAGATTTTGCAAACAGTTGTTTAGCTTTCATTCATCGGTGCACTCACAACTTTTAAGAGCAAATTTTAGACTGGGAGCCAGTTGAGAACTACAGGGTTTTTTTTTTTTTAAACCAATGAGTAAAAAAATAAAATCCTTCTAAGAAGAGGGAAATCACAGAATCACTGAATATGCTGAATTGAAAGGGGCTCACAAGGATCAAGTCCAACTCCTGGCCCGTCACATCACACCCCAAGCGTCACACTATGTGCTTGAGAGCATTGTCCAAATGCATCTTGAGCTCTGTCAGGTTTGGTGCTGTGACCACTTCCCTGGGGAACCTGTTCCAGTGCCCAACCAACCTTTGGGTGAAGAACCATTTCCTAAAATCCAGCCTAACACAGCTTCAGGCCATTCCCTCAGATCTTGTCACTCGTCACCACAAAGAAGAGATCACAGAATCAGTGAGCTTGGAAAAGACCTCTGAGATCATCAAGTCCAACCTGTGACCTAAAACCACTGTGCCAACCAGACCATGGCACTGAGTGCTACATCCACTCTTTTTGTAAGTATCTCCAGGGACAGTGGCTCTACCACCTCCCTGAGCAGTCCATTCCAATGTCTAATCACCCTTTCGGTGAAGAAATTCTTCCTAATGTCCAACCTGAACCTCCCCTGGCACAGCTTAGGGCTGTGTCATCTTGTCGTGTAGCTGCTTGCCTGGGAGAAGAGACAGACCCCCAGCTGTCTACACCCTCCATTCAGGGAGTTGTAGAGAGTGACAAGTTGTAGAGAGTGACAAGGTCTCCCTTTAGCCTTATCTTCTCCAGGCTAAACAACCCCAGCTTCCTCAGCTGCTCCTCAGTCTCTGCCCCTCTGCTTCCTCTTGTGAGGAAGTTGTAACTGCAGTGAGGTCTCGCCTCAGTCTCCTTTTGTCCAGGCTGAACAGACCAAGTGACCTCAGCCGCTCCTCACACAGCTTCCTGTGGGAATTGACAGCTGGCCTGTCTCAGCTCACAGACACCCACAGCACCAAGAATAACTCAAAGGGAGGTCATTTTCTGCAAGAGGTGTGTGCTAGGATTCACTGACCAATAATATTGTAGGATAACAAGTTAGGAGCCAAAGGCCATGAGGTGGGAATGTTCAAAAAGGGTATAAAAAAGACATTGTGGCAATAAACGAAGACTCTGCCTTCCCTCAACCCATCCTGGATCTCCTTTCTTTACGTGTTGCCACCATCTCGAACCACGACAGCTTCCCATCAAGGCCCTTCACCATCCTCCTGCCCCTTCTTTGAATACTCTCTGATGTCTGAATGTCTTTCTTATATTGTGGCACCTAAAATTGCCCCCAGGACTTGAGGTGAGGCCACCGCAGTGCAGAGCAGAGTGGGACAATCCCCTCCCTTGCCCGGCTGGTGATGCTGTGCCTGATGCCCTCCAGGACAGGGTTGGCCCTCTTGGCTGTCAGGGCACTGCTGACCTGTGTTCAACTTGCCATCAACCCAGAGCCCCATATCCTTTTCTGTGGTGCTGCTTTCTAGCATCTCCTTCCCCAGTCTATCCACGCAACCAGGGATGCCCAATCCCAGGTGCAGAATCCAGCACTTTCTCTTTTTAAACTTCATACAGTTGGTGATTGCCCAGCCCTCTGATTTTCAAGGTGTCTTTCCAGGACCTCTCTACTTTGGAGGGAGTCACCAGGCCCTCCCAATTTTGTATAATTTGTGAACTTACTTAGCATCTCTTCCAGTTCTAAGTGTAAGCGATTTATGAAGATGTTAAGGAACACAGGGCTGAGGATGGAGCTGTGTGGAACCCCATTGGTGACAGGTCCCCAGTCTGATGTCACCCCAGTCACTGTAACTCTTTGTGGCCTGCCTGTGAGCCAGCTGCTCACCCACCACAGGATGTGTTTATCCAGATGTGAGCTGGACATTTTCTCCAGAAGGATCCTGTCAGAGACAGTATCAAAAGTTTTGCCAAAGCACAAAAAGATAAAAATAACATCAAGGGGCTTCCCTTGATCAACTAGCAGGGTTACCTTGTCAGGAAAGGAATTTAGGTTTGACAACCAGGACATTTTCCACAAGAAGCTGTGCTGGTGCTGAACTATGACTGCATTGTCCTCCAGGTGTTTTTCAGTACCTCACAGAATAATCTTTTTTATTATTTTACAAGGCACTGCAGTGAGACTGACAGGCCTGTAGTTTCCAGGTCCTCTTTCTTGCCCTTCTTGAAAATCAGAACCTCTCCAGATTTCCAGGACCACTCAAAAACCATCCGGAGAGGCTTTGCAATGAAACCATCTGGCTTTCTGGGCATTCTCTGATGAATCCCTCAATAGATTTGTAGGGATCCAGGATGGAGCAGCAGATCCTACACATATTCAGAGTCAATGAGGAGTTAATCATTCTCACAGTCATGGTCCTGCAGCTCAGGCCACTGAGACACTCGGTCTGTCATCCATGTGGAGGACAGATTCCAATCTTTTCTGTCCCATCCACCTTTCTGGGAAGCAGGAACCCTTGTGAACTTGCTCCTCACAATCTATCAGAGAGAAGCTAGAAAGACTCAGGTCTGATTTTAAAGCCCAAGCTGATTGTGCTTATTTCAGAAAGTTCCCACTGAGCAGGACCACAAAAATCAGTCCATTACTCTGGAAGAGCCACCTTAGCCTTCTGAGCTCTGAGAATGTGAAGTTATGCAGATATTGGCAAACTGTAAAGAAAAGGAAAGAAACCAAAGGAAGTCTCTCTTCTGAGACATGGAGTGGTCCATGATATACTGGCAATGAGCAAAACTTGAGCAAAATGAAAACGAGCACACGGTGGTGTCCAAGCAGACAGAGGCTCTTCATGGTGCAGAGCCCTGTGCCTGCACGTTCATTACAGGACACAACTGATACCAGAATTGATTCCCATTAAGTGTTCCAAAAATGGTGTGCCAGAAGAAGGGGCATTTCTTTTGAGCACTAGGACCAGAATATGCTCTGGGAAAAGGCAAGGTAGGGTGTGTCTGTAAACAGAAAATCCCCACGGAATTTAGCCATGCCCCCTCCTTGCCTGGGCACAACCAGGACAACTGCTTGATGCAAAGTACATGTCAGTGGCTTGAATTTACAAGACAATGACTGAAGGGAATGTAAGAGGAACGGCACCACAGCTGACATTTCTGTTGCCTGGACTATCCAAATGTCAGGAGGAGTCTCCATGAAAAATGCAAGAGACAACAGAATTGGCAAAGATGGCCTGATGACACATTTTGGTTCTATGTACCTGAAGTGAAATGAAGACATCCAACATTCTGGCACGCAAGGCACGACTCCAAAACACTGCATCAAATGGCTGTGGTATGCAGGAGCTGAACAAAACACATTCCTCAGGAAGCCAAATAGTTGTCCACATCTCTGTATTTTTTCCATGGCAGACACTGTTGGCTTTCAAATCTGACCACCCACTTGTAGCATTTTAGGATCATTCAATCAAGTCATCCTGTATGAGGCAGTAACTACTGTTGGCAATCTGGTTGTCATCTAGTTCGTTGCTTTGTGTGATCTCATGTAATCAGCTGCAATAACTCTTGTCAGGAATTTGCTAACAAGGAGAAGCTTCCAACTATTTTTTCAGTTCAGTGACAGAACAGGAACTTTGCAGCTATGAGAAATGTAAGACTGGCCATGTTGGTGATGTCCTGAGACAAAATCTCTTTGCCAACTCATGCCAATATTGGTAGATTGAACCATTTCAAAAGGAATGGGAAACTTGCACTCACCCAGAGCCAAGGACTTCTACAAAGAATCTGCTTTTTGGGATACTGTGCTTCTCCAGTTAGCATCGCAGAGCACCAAGATCAGCCCAACACAATATCTACTCCAACCAGGGCATGCTAGGACTTCTCAAAGACTCTCAACGTCACCAGTTTCTCTAATCATCATACAAGATTTTAAATACTAAAAGCTACAGTCTCTGAACTAACTTCTCCATCTCAGATGTCCTGCCCTGCCCGGACCTGCCAATAGTAGTCACCGGCAAAGATCTGGGGCTTGACCTTCCCTGGCTCTCTGGTGGCTGCAACCCAGCCTGGGCTCTCAGGCAGGGAAAGCAACCACCCAGCTTCCCTCTTTTGCCTTCCCTTGTGCCATGGCCCAGGCAGTGGCAGGTCACAGGATCCAGTCAGCATCACAGGGATCTGCCCTGCCCTCAAGGCGTGGCCCTTTTTGACAGTGGCCTGGTGTGACAGTGGCCCTTTGTGATGTGGTGCCCTAGGAGAGTACCTCGGTCAGGAAGCAGGAGCTACCTGACAAGTCTGTGGCAGAGGATGCCAAAGACTATGGAGATTGAGGAGCAGCCAACAGCATTGCCACCACAGGCTCGTGGCATGGCTGCATCAGCTTCCCTGAGCAGGGATGCAGGGATAGGCCACCAGCAACGAGCAGCACAGCAGGAGCCAGCAGAGCTGTCAGTGAGCATTGAGTGCCATTCCAGCACTACGTGGCTCTGGGGGCACAAGAAGTGTGGGCCAGTTGTGAAGCAGATCATCGTGTCCTTTAAGAGAAGGCCTCCTGAGGAGCTGGATAGGAGCTGCCTGGCCCGCAGCGTGTGCAGACAGGCCCTGCTCTGGAAATCTACCCTGCCACAGCAGCAGGATGGCCTGGAGGACAGTGAGCTCCAGCAGCTGGAGAGCCAAGGACAGGGTTTCTCCCTGAGGCTCTCTGGGGTGTTTGATGACACACCTGGGCAGGTGAGTGCCAAGGACAGAATGGGATAGCCTGAGACAGGACCAGACAGGGGCACAAGCCTCCCATGGGAGACTGGCTGCACCACACCAGCAGCCACAGGGAATAGGGAAGTTCACGAAGGGTTTCATGAATAAGCAGGTGATACTGGAGCAGCTGGGAGGCCAAGCTCCAACCATTGAGCCAGTGGCCTTGACTGAGGAGCAGGAGCACAAAGACGCCACTGACGCAGAGCTGTCCGAGGAAGAGGAGTGGGCAGATGCCATGGACACAGAGCTCTTAGGGGAAGAAGAATGGGAAGATGCCATTGACACTGAGCTGTCAGAGGAGGAGGAATGGGAAGACGCCAGAGACACAGAGCTGTCCCAAGGGACAGATACCTTTGGGTCACCTCCTGTCCATCACTGGGTCAATTCCTTGGACCTGGAGGACAACAAAGCCTCCCACACTGGTCCCAAGGAGGGTCCCAGTTGCCCCAGCAATGTGGACAGAGAGGCTGAGGGAGAGGCAGCTGACAAACTGCCGAGAGCATGTCCTGTTCCAGTGCATCCAGCAGATGCCCACCTGGCTGATTCTGCCCCAGCTGTAGCTCCAAAGGAAGAGGAGTGCCACACACCTTTCCAACAGGAGGAGGCAGAGCCACCAGCTTCTCCTGCCCTTGTGGAGGGAGCAACAGCAGCATGGGCAGAGAACCAGGCATCTGCTTCGCATGGCCCTGCAGCCAATGAGCCACCTCTGCTGGACACAGCCCAGCCCATGAGGGCTGAGGGCCTGGACAAGGTTGTGCCAGTGGTCCAGGGACTTGACAAGCCGCCAGTGAAAGAAATGTGGGGCCAGGAACAAAGCAGGGACAAGGTGACAGGAGACACAGCCACAGCGGAAGGGGCTGAGAACCTGGAAGCTGCCCTGCACAGCCCCACAGCTGATGCTCCGCTACTGCTGAACGCAGCTGATTACATCAGAACTGTGATTGTTAAGAGGGCCTGGCTTATGGTCCAGGGACCTGTCCAGGAGCTAGAAGAAGAGTGGGAGCAAAAAGGAAGCATGGATAAGGCAATGGCAGCAACAGCCAAGGCATCAGGGGCAGAGAGCCCAGCACATGCCCCACATTCCCCCACAGTCCATGATCTGCCTCTGCTGGACATGGCCGACTACACCAGGACTGAGGTTGTAAAGAAGGCCTGGCTTGTGGTCCAGAGACCTTTCCAAGAGCCAGAGTATCAGCAGGACTGGGAACAAAGCCCAGATGAAGCAATTGCATCACAGGGATCTGCAGGATATGCCTACTGCCCTATTGTCATCAATATCCCAACTCCACAGAGACAGCTGAGCCATGCTCAGAGGGCACTGAGGGCTCTACTCACAGCCTCCATCACAACCTGCGGCACAGGAGAGGGGAAGAAGCAGGAACCAACAGCCAGTGCCACAGATCTGCTGGACACAGCCCAGTACATCAGGTGTGAAGCACTGTGCAAGGCTATGCTTGAGGTCCAGAGAGCTGAGGAACAGACAGAACAGGACTTGGAAGAAAACACAGATGGGGAGATAAGATTAACAACCCCCAGAGAAGGAACAGAAAGCCCAGCACATGCCTTGCTCAGCCTCACAGTGGATGAGAATCCACTTTGCTGGACAAAGCCCAGTATATCAGGAATGAGGTACTGTGCCACAAGGCTGTGCTTACGGTCCAGGGATCTTGCTAGCAGACTGTGAAACAGCATGATCTGTGGAACAGCAAGACCCAAGGAGCAAGCAGAAGAACAGAGGGACTTTGAACAGGGCCCAGATTAGGTGATGAGTGCTACAGACCTATTTAGGATTTGATGCAGACCCATTTTGATGCTAATAAAAGCTGTTACTTTACCAACAGGGCCTCTCTGCTTCGTTTTGCCATCTCTGCCCCTCCTCATCTTCACAGGTTCCCAGGGTGCTGACCGGAGGTCTTAGTGCTGCTCATGTTCAACTCCTGTCATATGAAGTGGTTACCGTTCAATCCTATAACTCAAAATGTCCTCCTTGCCTGGATTTAGGAGGAAGCAGAGGAGACATTCCTCCCACTGAAAGCACAGAGCTCCCACAGGACATGGCAGGTCTGTAGCCAACTTCCAAACAGCCCTTCTGCCTGGCCCAGCCCATGAAGAGGCTCTCTGCAAATGAATTCTTTGAACATTTGTCTCTCCCTTCTTGGCAGTGAAAACTCAGAAACCTTTCCAGAGAGTCTCATTTCATCTTCACAGCTCCTTATGAAAGTTACAAGAGGCAGTGAAAGCACACAACCTTTGCTACTTAGCCATAACAGCTTGACTTCTTCTGGAGCAGTGACTGACAGTCACATTACAAGATACATTTTACCAACATCTTCTTTTCATCTTATTCAATAGAAAACTTCACTCTGTAGTACTTCACTTTATTTACATCAAATTTTGCAAAACTTACAGTTGTGGCTGAAGAGAGGAACAGTTTTCCCAGGACAAATCAAACAGACTCTTTCTGCAATTGGGATAATTTAAATTATAGAATCATAGAATATGCTGAGTTGGTAAGGACTCAAGTACCATCAAGTCCAGCTCCTGGCCCTGCACAGGACACCCCAAGAGCCACACCATGTGTCTGAGAGCATTGTCCAAATGCTTCTTGAGCTCTGTCAGGCTGGTGCTGTGACCACTTCCCTCGGTAGCCTATTCTAGTGCCCAACCACCCTTTTCCTGATATCCAACCTAAACCTCCCCTGACAACTTCAGGCCATTCCCTTGGGTACTGGCACTGTCCCCACAGAGAAGAGATCGGTGCCTGCCCCTCCCCTTCGTGAGGGAGTTGTAACTCGGATGAGGTCTCGCCTCATTCTCAGCCACTCCTCACACAGCTTCTTCTCCAGCCCCTTCACCATCCTCCTGCCCCTCCTTTGGACACTCTCTAGTGGCTTCATGTCTTTCTTATGTTGTGGCACCCAAAATTGCCCCCAGCACTTAAAGTGAGGCCACTGTAGTGCAGAGCAGAGTGGGACAATCCCCTCCCTTGCCTGGCTGGTGATGCTGTGCCTGATGCCCTCCAGGACAGGGCTGGCCCTCCTGGCTGCCAGGGCACTGCCAACCTGTGTTCATCTTGCCATCAACCTAGAACCCCAGGTCCCTTTCTGTGGCACTGCTTTCCAGCCTCCTGTTCCCTAGTCCATAGGCTTGTAAGCTGCAGCATGGAACAAGGATGGAAAGGAGTGTTTTTCTCTCTCTCTTTTTCTCAAAAAAGCTTCAAATGGTCATCTTTTCATCCCACTGTAGAAAAGTAATAAGTTGAAATATTTAAAAATAAAAGTGGACAGTAAAACAGTTTCCTTCCAAGCTTCAATTTAGAGGCTATTAAGACGAGCCATTCTGACCTCACTGTTTAAATTTTGTATTTCCTTGGCCATACTCTTGTCTTTTGGATGAGAATTACTTACCCTGTGGAAGCAACAAACTGCAAAGCCGTCTCCCAGAAGTGGCAATGGCAGTATCATGTCAGGAGCCAAACTTTGAACTGGGTAAGTGCTCAGTGCTCAGTTCAAAAACACTCTTTTCTTGCAGTCTAGCAGCGTCTTCTCCTTTCTAGGCCGTGCGGTTCACCCTGTTTGAGTTTATCATATACATCTTTATTTGAAATTCTTTTATATGCAAGGGAAGTTCTTAAATAAAAGTAATAATCGCCGTGAAAGTCACAAGTCTTGTGCTGGGAATACACACATAATTTCAGGATTTTGACTAGGTAACAGTTTTCACCATGCTTTTCAGATGATAAAGTAACTTGCTACAGAATGGAAGTTGCCCTAGAGCAAAGTAAAATAAGTTATATTTGCATTATGTAAAGTGTTTTGTGATGTGACTCTCTCTCTCTCTCTCTATATATATATATACAGACTTTTATTAAAAGGAGAGGAAAATCTCTTTTAGTTCACATTTGGAAGTTTGGATTAAGTGCCAAGCTTTGATTGAAGCGAAAGCTTAATTTGAACACCTGAACCAACAACGGATATTTCAAAATCCATCCATATTGCATGGCTTTTATTTGAAAGTTCAGAAAATAATGGTGGTAAGAATTTAAGTACCATGTTAAATCTTCCGCCAGTCTTTCCACTCAATATATTTGTTAAAATAATGTGCTGAAGCAGCAGGAATTTATTATTGGGCTTTTTCACACAAGACACACCTTGGATTTTTCCATTCTAAATCTTTTAACAGATGCATAAAGTAGTAAAGGGCTTTACAGAAAAAGCTTCATATATGATGTAAGTTCAAACAGGAATATAATGACAATATGAAATATAAACTCTTGACCTGTATCTTAATTCGTTTCAGACTTTTAGTCCAATATTTTTAGGTGATTTTGATATCAACAACTGTATAAAATGAAATCTGCAACAGACATTTCACTATGGAGAAAAGTCAGTTATCATTAACATATATTTGGAGTAAGTTTCTGGATTGAATTTTTTTAAATAGCTGTGTTTAAGTATGACTTTTGTAGACTCCAAACACTGGTGTACTAAGAATTTGTCCTACATCATTGTGAGCTAACATCCCACTGTTGCTGCTCTCAGATTTTTTGACAGACTGAGTGGTATCTGAGACATAGAACTCATCATTACTGTGTCTCAAGAAGTAACTAAAAATGCCTATTTCATCTGTATAGATGAAGGCAGATGATAATATTGAGAGCCCGCACATCTAATACTTTACCAAGGTTATGCAGTGCCTTTGATTTCCAAAATGTGCGTTAAAAACACCAGAACAAATGTAGAGGGATCAGACACTTTCACAGCAAATACACAGGTGCAGTTGGAGGTGCAGCTTGCAGGTTTTGCTGTCACCACTGGCACAATGCAGCTGGCACAGGAGCTGCTGAGATGGGGTAGATCAGATTTCCTCTTTTCCCTGTTGGCTGCATACAGATATTGGCTTCTTGCTCATGGGCCCCTTTTGAAAGAGACAAACCTTCCCTCATGACCACACATATCAATTCTGACTTTAAAAAGGGTAACATTAAGAAACAGTTAACATGTCATGAAATTACACTAGAGTTCAAAAATGTAAGTTTTCTTGATTTTTCACTGTAAGAATTCATTTTCTTAGCTCACTTATTTCCAATCCTACCTTTCCTCTAGAAACATCCCATCATTCCTTCTTGGAAAAAAACATAAAAAACTAACCCAGCACCTACTCAGATCAGCTTCCAGGCTCAAATCTGAAAAACGTGGACCTCTATGAAGCTTGTAAGATTTCAGTAATAAGTCCTAGCTTTTAAGATATGTCTGATGACTTTTTTTCATCTCCTAAGTAAAGGGTAATAAAACACAGCATGCAAGCTGTTTGTATGGATACTGAAAGAGAAGTCATTGCACTGAGATCAAACAGGTGTTGAATCAGTAAAGCCAGAATTAACCCACAGTCTTGCAACCAGGTTTGCATTAAGAGCCTCTCATATTGCACATTAGTTGGTCTGCGTGAGGTAAACCATGGTATTTCATGAGATTTCCAACTCAGCTTCTTGGGCAGCGAGTGAGCTTCTGGCTAAGAAATTATATAAATAAATTAAACTTCTATAGTGTTTTGCATCAAACTGAAAGAGTTATTTTTGTGGAAAGAACAGAATGAAACTTTTTATAAGGAAATAAACTGCACAGGCAGCAAAATATGTGGATTTCAGTAATTATGTCACTATTATAGCATGCTTCTGAAAGTAAGTTACATTTTTTCTCCCAGCAGGCTGCTTATTGCTGAGTAGAATCCACTGCCTGTGGGCAAACTGGAAAGATTCCTGTCAGCTCAGGGCCCAGTTTGCCATTTCATTTAACTCACTATTTGGAAAAGAGAAACCAAGTGTACGAAATGCAGTACAATGCCTGCACTCAAACAAGATTTTTTCTGGTTTAACCTGGTCAAAGAATATGTGCTTGAGCAATTAAAGCTTTGGTAAGGTCTTGCATTTCAAAGGAGTATTTAGAAAATGGCTTGAACAAATCCTGGAGTATTTTGTGACTAAAATAATTAGGCAGTGAGCTCAGCATGTGTAAAAACAAAACAAAATTGTAGTTGCATTACTGCTGGTAAAAATCCCTAATCTGTAAGGCTTGTGGAAGATTTAATCAATCACATAAATTTAAGTAATCGTTAGAGGATCTGCACTACCAAGATTTGGTAGCACTGAGAGAGCAGATTAAGCTTTTATAGGCTGCTCAGAGAAGAATTGGACTCTGATCAAAAACGGGGAGACAGGGTACTCTACAATGCAGATACATTTAAAACTACCGAAAATCTGAAAATGAGATCACTGAAAATGTTCATCTAGTTTACCATCTTAGAAAAACATTTGAAGGACAAATGCAAGAGATCTTTGTTGACTCATTAGATAAAACTGGAGCTGAAACTTTTGGCAGGAAAATGGTTCTGTCCACAACAGATACTGAAAATACATGTATGAGAAACAGCACCTCTTCATTGCATTTATATTTACATATAAAAGTGTTTCATCTGTGGAGGAGAAGTAGTAGATCTGTAAAAACAGGTTTTACTGTCAGTAAGACATGTCCACTGCCCCAAACACGGTACATACGCTGCAAGTCAAATAGACCATCTGCAAAGAACCTGGCAAATGGAAATAAACTGCAAAGAACCTGAATAAGGGATCAGAATGTCTAGAAGAAAGCAAAACTACTTGACTGTATCATCTGGGCATATTTAACACCTAAAATGTGATTATTGCCTGGCAGAGCACACACAGTCAAAGAGGGTGATTTTTACAGCCGGGTTGTGCTCACTCCTGTCACAGGTCAGCTTTCAGCCACTGTGCAAGACACTTGGGAATTGGTAATGTCTGCACTCACATTGTCCCCAGTGAACTGCTTCTTCCTTTCTCAGAAGCTGCACAGATTTGGCCTTTCCTTAAAATTGCTCCCAAGCTAGAAGCCCACGTCCTAGTTTCAAGAAACATGACTTGCTGCTTAGGAATGTAAATCACTTTGCATCCTGGTCTTTGAGAAACCCATGAGTGAGTGACTCCATGTGAGTCACCCATGGAGTGGGAGAATGATCCTCCTTGTTCTGCCCCATCCTGGGGGTCATGGGTTGGGTGACCTCCACGCCCACGAACAGCAAGCTCCCAGCAGAGGAGCAGGCAGGAAACAAGGACAGGTCATTTTGAGCTGAATGTGTTTCATTTACCATGGTGAGGGCATGCCCTCCAGCAGGCTGCAGAGGGGAGAAGGTGGATGATGAGACAGCTGATAGAGCATTTCAGTGCCTTTCAAAAGAGGGCATTTTCAGGGCTTTTTTCCCCCCATTTATTCCATATACATAGGCACTATATGTGCAGAGGCCTGGCTTGCTGGAAACTCCTGGGCTGGGCAGCAACATTGCGCAAGAGGGAAGTAGAGCCTCTTCGAAATGATTTTAAAATGTTTTATCAAAGGTTTTAACCCACCAGTGCAAACAGATTATTAGACCCTTAAAACAAATAGAACATCACAGGGTTAGGGCAGCTGCCAGTGTGGTGCACACCAGGAAAGGATAGCATTGCTGTGAATCCACAGTAATACCAGGCAGCCCCTGTGGATTAGCAAGCGCTGAA
This sequence comes from Dasyornis broadbenti, assembly GCA_013397935.1. NCBI lineage: Eukaryota > Metazoa > Chordata > Aves > Passeriformes > Dasyornithidae > Dasyornis > Dasyornis broadbenti. The sequence continues at coordinate 788,315 of VZRN01001519.1, read as the reverse complement.
ACAAATCAGGCAGCCTTTCCTAATCTTCTCACCCAGGCACAGACTTCTCCCCTAGGACTATGAGGTCTTTAAAGTGGAATCTCTACTGGAACAGCATATCTAGGAACAACAGAATATTTCACAGAGCTGTTGAGCATCACTTAATGTGATTCAGACTGCTGAACCAAAATTTGAATGTTCATAATCAGTGAAAATTATATTGATTTAAATAATTGTCACTGGAGTAGTTGAAGGAAAACACAAGTGAACAATAGAGTTACCAATAGTTACTGCAAAACAAAATTCACATTCCCACTTGGCCCTTTCATGCATTTGAGGGCTGCCAAATTTTCTTTTTTACTACACTTATTTACTTTTAATATGATTTACTAATTCTAACAAAGCCAGTAAAACTTACGTTGAATTGTGCACATGAACAAAGGGAAACAATTGAATAAGGAGTTGGAAAATGTTTGATTATGTACAGCTCTACTATTTATATTTTGAGAATAACTACCAGCCAGCAATATCAGTGTCTTGAGCAATGAGAGTAAATAGTAGTCAGTGGTTTACAGCCCAAAATTTAAATCACACATTTATTAATGAACTGAGGTAGATTAATCATAAAGTCAATTGTCATGACTACTAACATACTTTACTCCAGATGTAAATGTGATCATGAAATTTTGCCAAAGGACTACAAGGAATTTCAAGTAAAAGTCAATTCCATTAGAGCAAAACAAGATGCAATTTCATATTCAGATCTCTTAGAATAAAGAAAAAACTCAAATGCATAAATAGATATGATGGTAATTGTTTGAAATCTCAACAATTGCCTTTATTAAATAACTAAAAGTAATTTTTAGGGCTCTGTCAAGGAAATCCTGTCCTAAGGCTAACATCAGGAATAAAAAGATAATGTTGTATAACAATTACTGCTCAAGGCTATGGATTACTCCTGTTTACTAGTGTAACTGAACATTTTCTCATTGTAAAAGTTCAATTAATGTGGTTTCATCCAAAGCGATCAGTACAATAACAATACAAAATGAGAGAGAGAGAGAATGTGGCTCACACTGGATTTGCTGCACATACAGGTCCTAGGTTTGTTGTACAAAGGTTGGAATTAAAACTTTAATGAGTTCTTAAAAGCCTTGTTTTTCCATCAAGAACACATATGTATTTCTTTTGAAACTCGGGGGATCCCTTGTGGAATCTGAAGCAAGAAGTGTTGATTTACCCGATTTCTCTGACGCTGAGCCAGCTGGGTGGACTCCATTACCACACCAGCTCCCTGAGTGTCTGGGGAGGGGGCTAGTACAAGAAGAGTAGGGAAGCTCTTGGAGAAGGAGAGGTTCCTGGTCACTCTGATCTTTGGGAAAGCTATTACTTTCCCAGAATTTCTGACAATTTAAAGGACTCTTTGGAGAATTCTAATCTTTAGCTGGGAAGTTCCTTCTCTGCTCCACATCCTGCTTGAGAAGAAACTTTGCTGTGAGTGGATGTCGAACTTCTCAAGCCAAGCTCAGGCTTTTGCCATTTCTCTGTTTGCAGCTTTTTGTTTTAAAATTTGAAGGATATTGGAAGTAGGATCATGAGAGAGAACCCACTGTTGCAGCTGCTGCCCAAGAGCAGACATCTTCTCCTTCAAACACAGGAAGACTCTATTCTTCTTCGGTTAAACATGCCTCATGTTAATTTTAAAGTATCATGACCATAAATAGCATGCCCTAAATAGACTGAAGATTTTCTTTGAAGGGTCTAACAGCCTAGAAAGTTTTGAATGTAGATTGCAAATAGTATGGTTTCTGACTAGCAGCATCTTCTGCGGTTACTTCTCTCAAGACAGAAAATAGGTATTTTGATAATTTTTTTTTTTTTTTTTAGCATTACTACCTGAATAGGAACTCCCAAGCAGAAAAAAATAACACATGCAGTCAATAGGTACAAAAAGAAAAAAATTAGCCAAGCATTCATTTAGGGTTTCGAGCCTTCTGAGAAGAAGTACCTAATTTGAACTGTTTTAGAGTAGTTGTTCACTCTTAGAAAGTTCCTGTTTCTGAATGAGAATTTCTTAGTCTGTACTTGGCTGGTTAAATTTGGGTAATTTTTTAACCAACTCTCCTATACATTCTCCTCTATCAAGGTCTTAGAAGACTTTGCAAACAATAAACATGGCACCAAATGTGCTGTTTTCTAAGTAAGGCAAGATTCTCAAATGCTAAGCTTCGCTATTTCAGCAATAACAATAAATTCTTGATTGCAGCCTTCCTAAGAGAATCATAAATATTTTTGTCACTGTGCAGTTCTACCATTTGCAACATGATGAGATGTTCATGGTAGTATCAAAGGCCAAATCATAGTATCTTGCCGGGAAGCTTTCAAGCAGCTCTTGGACTGAACTAAGGTATCTGTTAGGTGTCAAGTATACATAACATCGGTATTTTCCCTGTTGACTACTATTTACTGACCTGATTTTCTGGATGGCACAACAAAAGACACAACTTACAGAACATACTATTAGGAAAGAAAGAAGAAACAAATGGAAACGTTGTTTATTTGTCAGTTCAAATTATTTTATGCATAAAGTAAGAAAGGGCATCCCTGCACACAGAGGAACAAATTGGTTGGGAGAGGATGCAGCCACAGAAGCCCAGCAAAGGCTTTACTGTAACATTAATTCCCTGTGTATGCTCTGTGCATGTCTGCACAGCTATGACTAGAAAGCAGGATGTGATCCTGGCAGAAATTCTTTGTAGGTTTAATTTAAAGCTAAAGAAAAATGTGCTTGAGAACATTTATGCATGTGATGCTACAGAATTATGCATGAGTTGGCTTCTACAAATGGTATCAGGTTCCTCCATAAGCACAGAACCTTTATATATTACCCCAAAATATTGAAAGATTGGTTTGTTTGGCTAATTCCCATCAGTTGTTAATCTCTATGTGGAATATGTCATAAAACTCACTGATTCATAGGTACCACTCCTCCTCAAAGCAAAATTAGCCCTAAACTTGAGTTTAAATGTTTGATTTCAGATTTATTTTTATTGATCCTAGTCATTATTTTCTACACAATGAACTTGCCATTAATCAGTAAAGCGTGTTGTGAAAGAGTTCAGAAAAGTTTGAGAACTAATAATTAATTATAATTTTAATGAAAATCTTGCTTCTCTGTCATCTCTTTTCTCTGAGGACTAACTGAAAGACATAAAATTAATCCTCTTTGCCAAAATTAAGCAATGAAACTTCCAAGGGGAATTTTCAGTGGAAGCATATCCAAGCAGAAAAGTCAAGTGTTTTTGTGGTTCTCTAACCATCTGTGAAGCTGTCACATAAAGTTTTATGGCACTTTTTTGAGATGTTATAGTAAGTCTCTCTCATAAGTGTATTGGAGATAATCCAAACTCTTAGAAGTATTTTCTAGGTACCATGAACATCAGTGCCCTCCATGCTAGCATGATTATGTAGAAATACAGCAGATACTTTTCTCCTGTATAGACATAAAAAAGGCTTTCTTCACATGTAAATGAAATACTTCTGAGTACTGTGTATAATTTTTTAAGTATCTTAATATGTGTACTTTGTGAAAGTCTGACTCCCATGTTGTGAAGTAGAAATGTAGAAGCTCTTGAAACTTAAAAAGTTGTATACTTATTGAAATTTCTTCATTCTTGGCAGAACAAATAGGAGTTCCTGCAGCTCTTACAGCTCCCCTCTTTCAAGTGTGTTTGCTATCTTCTGTTAAACTCAGTCTTTGAAAGGATGTGGAATAGATTGAGTTCATCCCTCTGAGTTTGTGATTGTTCAAAAGGTTAGAAGTTTATGAGTTCATTTTTCATCAATGTTTAAAATATTTGGGAAGAGAGGGAGGGAGGGAGTGAGGGAGGGACGGAGTGAGTGAGGGACGGAGGGAGGGAGGGAGGGAGG
>VZRN01001519.1:735815-777570 GCA_013397935.1 Dasyornis broadbenti | reverse complement strand
TGGTTTTTTTTTGGGTTTTTTTTTTTTTTTTTTTTTTTTGTTTTTTTTTTGTTTTGTTTGTTTGGTTTTTTTTTTTTCTGGCCATTTCTCCATGTATTTTGCTGCTGGAAAGATCTGTAGGCAACAGTTGATGCTTTAAAGCAGCTGTCAAAGCCCTGAGGGCACCAGGAAGCCTCACTGACCCTGACCAACATCCCACAGGACCTCCCTGACACCCACAGCACCCTGAGACAAGTCAGAGGAGGGATGAAGACAAGGATGGAGCCATTTCTCTGATATCATCCTGCTTAGCTCCCTACAGAAAATTCATGCAGGGAATGATTGGAACCAAGGGGAAAGTAACCAAAAGAAATGCTAAAGAGATTTGTAAGGAATGTAAAAGCACAGCAAACTGTGCTTTTCTGATTATTGCAAATGCAACATATAACAGAAATCCTCTCTTTTCTTCTCATTCCAGCAACAGAATTCGTTGTTATGGAGGTAGTTTGATAAACCCTCACATCATGGACAGGGTCAGGACATGACCTGGGTAAACTCCCAGCTCTCAGGTCTGTAACTCATAAGGATTAAAAGAGTGCCCAGGTGGAAAACAGTATTAAAATGTTCACCAGCAGCAAACTCCACACAGCACAGTCTGAGGAATGTGATTGCACCCACCTCAGTGGGCCAAGGCAGGAATTTGATGGCCTGGAGGGTCACCTGTTGCTGTTACTCTGCTGATGTAGCAGCACTGAACCTCTCCAGGCCAATTGACAAAAACAAATTTTTGGTCTTTTATAGCAGCACGGGGGAAACTAAAATAAAGCTGAAACATTTTTCACAGTGGCGCTGTCTCTTTTTAAACATTTACAACACTTCCAGAAAACACGTGTTGTTCAGAGAGTGCTGAGATAGATTACTCAGCAGAAAACACAGACCTGTCGGTGAGCTCACAGGTATCACCGGGTTGTTGGGGATTTTATTCCAGATGAATCTTCTGAGCAAAATTTATCTTGTTGGTTTCCCAGTGGCCAGGCAGCATTCTCAGCAGCAGCCATACCAGGGAGCAAAGCGCTCCCGTACCACGGCCAGCGGTGCCCTCTGCTGCCGGGGATGCTCCTGAGCCTGCAGCCTGCACCGCCTTCCAGAAACAGCATCTGGCTGTTATCCCTTCCGCTGGAAAACACCTTTGTTTTCACTCGAGGCTAAGATAAAAGGCCGGTGTTTCTGCTCAAGCTGTGTTTTATTGTTTTCTTTCAGCCGTTCATGTTTTATTCATCCTGCTTCTTGCCTTTCTTCCAATTTTAATCAGTTCTGGTTCTAGTCAGATGCTGCTGTGATTACCTCTAATCCTTTTTCTGCGAGTGCTGGAGATATTCCCCCCTCTCCTCCACCTGTAAACTATCAACAAGATTTGCCCTCCCTTTCACCTTCCCTGTAATAAAGTATTAATTTCACAAAACACACATGGACTCCTGCGTGGTAGGTTCAAGCACCTTTAGAATAAATGGCCAGGCCTGTTCCTCAGGTAGTTCAGGTAGTCCTGGACGTCATCAACAACATAACTACACCCACTGCCTTTGTCCCCTCTCTGATGTCCCAGTAAGATGACAATAAAGAAGATATTATCTATCCAGATTTTTATACTTCTCTACTACTGTTCAGAAAAAAAAAAAAAAAAATGAAATGACTTGGGCAATAAGAAAACATTTTTATGCAGATGAGGACTGTTACTCATCAAAGTGTCAGCAGTTCTAAAGAGCATTTCACTGTGAAAGTGTTCACCTCCCAGCAGACTCCATGAGCCACAGAAGACCTCCTGAACACTCACATCACCAATGGATCCAGGCTCCAAAGCCATCCAACATCTGTGCAAACAGAGCTGCTGTTACACAGGCAATGTGCCCTGCCACAGCATCCCCCACGCTGGGCTCCCTGCTAAGAACACACATCTTTCCAAGGGGAGCCAGTGCAGTGCTGCCCAGGGATGACAATGCACCTACATGGTGAAAACCTAACATGAATTGAGCTCAGGTCTCACAGCAGCCTCAGAGGATGGCCAAGTTTCTGCCATGGCTCGTTTGTCCTGAGGTACTCTGAGCTGCCAGCCATGTGGCCATGGGGGAAGATACCGTGTTCTGAGTCATATATGGCAGATGTGAAATACCTGTAACTCAATTGGTGCCCATTAGCCACTCATTACCTCTCTGCCTATTCCAGGAATTGGTCTATGCCCACAGAAAGTGGCCCATGCATCTGCCATGGTGTGAGAATGCAGCCAAAAAACCAGGAACTGTGTTTGACACCCAGGAATGGATCTGCTGGGAAGGGGATGATGGTTTCTCCCGGAAAAATCTCATGCTGTGGCAGCATCAGCAGCCAGCTGCTCAAATTTTGCTTGGGGGTTGTCTGTGTCTATGCATTCATTACTCCAGAACATGACAAGGCAGAGGTGGTGGAGGTGGTGTGGTAAAAGAAGGAAATGGATGGCTGAGTTAATGATAGTGACAGACCAACTCGAGCGAGCTGGAACCAGCGCTGTGTGGATAAGCTGTTGCTAACACATTTGTCAGAAAACTGAAAACCACATTTATTTGAGGCATATGAATGCGTGTAGACAAGTTCTGCAGGCAAGCAGAACTCAGAAAGGAGCTCTGTAACCCCTGCTGTCCAAAGCTCCTCTGTGCTAGAAATTCCTATGTATTACAGAATGTTCATGCTAACCAATTTTTTCAGTATCAGTCCCAGTAATTTCCTTCTGGAGAGGATGGAAGACATCCTCCATCCCTGGAGGGAAGCCATCCCTGCTGTGCTTGCAGTGCAGGTGATGAAGCAAAATGTTGGGCTGTGACTGCAGGTAGGGCCGGTGGCTCTGCCTTTCACATTGCAGTGAAAGCTTGATCCCTTGCAATGTAAGAGACCATTTTCAAGCCCTTAAAACATTGCCAAACTATAACCATTTGGAATGAAATTTTCCATGCCAGGTATCTGCCTCAGGCTGAAGCTTTTGGAAAATGTCCACAAACTTAGCCGTTTCCAATAATGAGGGTAAGGAAAAATTCAGTGTTTTGTCCAAGTTAAAAAGCAATTGTGACCTTTCCTTTGAAAAGCTCTGGCATCTCTCTTTCTTGGAGAGGGTTTCCTTTCATGAGAGATGTCCCCTTAGCCCTGCTGAAAACCTGCCCAAATCTGGCTATGTTATATGCCTTTAGGAAGCTGAATTTGGACGTGCTCAGGGGATAACTATGAGATTCCTTTCATTTTAGCAACTGAACTCCTGAAGTTTTCAACCTCCCTGAGAAGGTCCCAACCACAGTTCAAGCAGGACTTCCCTTGCAGTTTCAGCTGCAGACTTTCACAGCCCATGACAAGGCCAAGCACCTGAAAAAGGAGAGCCAGGGGTCTGTGTCCTGCACTTTTGGTGATATTCACTGGGGTGAGACAATGTGGAGGAGAAAAATTCCTGGAGTCAAATGCAGAAAGGGCAAGAGCCAGATGTGTGGGTGGTGATGGGGGAGGGAAGAGTCAGGAATCCTCCCAAAAAGACAAGCAGAAGGGCAAGACTGGGGATGGCACATGGGTGTGAACAGCAGTGTGGGGTGGAAGGCTGGACAGTGGTGGGAGGCAGAAGGATGTGGTAGCTGTGGAGAATGGGGCAAATGAAGCAAGACAGGAAAGGAAGAGCCCTGAGAAGTCTTTTCTTACCTGAGACCTTGGTTCCCTGGAAAAAACCACAGAGCCTGGAATCAGAAATTTTGCTTGCAACAACTAATATGTGAAATGTACAGCCCCAGCGCAGACACCAAAATTGATATGTATTCTTTCCATTAATCTTCATAGCTAGTAAGTGAAAAGGGACTCATTTCCTTCACCTTTGAATGATGCTGTAAATATTAATTATTTCTGACAGCTTAACTATAAAGGCAGAGTATCATGAGAAGAAAAGTGCATTAGAAAATCAATAACCATTTAGGGCAAAGTATGAATAACAGAGGACAGAGTTGGAATTCCACAGCCAACTTTAATTCTAGTGTTTCCTTAGCTGTTTGCTATTGAGATATCAAAGTCAGGTGTTATGTTTGTAATGTTACCTTTTTTTATGTCTAATTTTGGTGTCAGTGCTGCCATTGTTCACAGTACTGACTGCCAGCTTCTGCTTCAAAATGCAGAACAACAACAAGCAGAGATAGCAATACAAGCTGGGATCTAGTGTTGGGATGGGTTATTCAGAGATGAAAAATCTGTGGCACAATTTGTTCAGAAAGGCAGGCAAGACTGGACCAAATCTGCTGGAAGGCTGATTTGGACTGAAGAAAAGACATGATTATTTCAGAAGAGGACGCGATCCTGGGAAACTCTCCTTCTCTATATTGCATTTTCTTCTAAAATTTATTTCAAGGATACTTAGAAAGGTACATGAAAGATGCACATCTATCATCATATCATTAGATTTAAATTCACTACATAGGAGTTTACATTTCCTGGGACCTGGGGAGCTTTCATTGTTACTTATTTGCATGCCACTGAGAAGAGGACTTTGCCATGCTGAATTTATCCCATCCATCAGCCTTTGGGCAACCAAAGGTGCTTCTCTTTATCCAAAATACTATAACTATAGAGGGGCAACAGGTTGTTTGTTTGGGCTTTTTTCTCATTGCCCTCATTCCTCCAGGATCAGTAAAATTTTTTCAAAGCATCAGAAGCTCAGAAATGCAGGAAACTATTCACACCACTGTCTGGAGTGTGGGTTCAGCTTGAGTGAATATTCAAATGCTTCTCCAAAGCTTATCTGGCCTAGCCAAAACCTCCTGAATTTACAAAATTGGGCTGGGCATTTTATGAGAACAGGATGTCTTACAAGATTTTCAGAATTTCCTCTGCTAACAGAAAATACCATGAGATCAGCTTGGAAACCAGAATAATTTATTTTGCTTCAAAGTGGACCATAATGTTTCCAGATCCTAAAAAGATTCAAAGTGAATTGGCTTGTAGAAATCAACTGAGAGTGGAGGAGAATGACTCCTGTTATTTTGCCTTCCTTAATCCAGTTTGCTCCTCTCCAAAGGCATCCAAAATAACTCTGCTCTTGGCAGACATGCCTCCCATTTCAAACCCAGCCCTTCCCTTGCTCCAGCATTGCCTTGCTGCTGCGGCACCTTCTCTAGAAATAAATTATTAACTTTTAATTCTAAGCCAGCAATTAATTCTCTAAAAGGTCAGGAAGATCAAATGACTTCCACATCAGCTCAAAGCTCCTCCATCAAAAATGAGATGAAAGCAGTGGTGTGCCTGATCCTCGTTCCAGTCCTGCATCCCAGGTTTCAAAGGCCACCCTTTGGTTTGGAGGCTGAGGATGAGCAGCTGGATATTTGGAAGGGTTTTGCTATGGTGCTGATGATTTCTGTGCTCTTTGAACACAGGTGTCAGATCTTCAGCATTTGTGCTCATGAGGGTGGCCTTTTTTTTTCTTTTGCTGTGTTCACGACTGAGCTGGCTTTATCTGCAGCAAAAACTGAAATGCCACCTCCCAACAAAGGCCGGGTGAATCTGTGCTGGGACGTGTGGCTGGCACTGTTCCGCTGAAGAGCAGGCACAGCAGCTACATCACAGCACTCATTACTCCTGCACCTGGCACACACCACCCAGGCTCCTGGGGAACGTTTCAACACAAAGGGTTTCTTGCAGTTCTCACAAACTTTCCCCAGAGGAGTCTGTTTTCCTGTTGTTGCCTTTAAGAAGGAGCATAACCACTCTGGTGGCTGCAAGCACGGGAACTGTAGATGCCAAGTACAGTGGAGCGCAACCTTGCTGCAACCCACAGGATGGGGCCAGGAAATCTGCTGCTCACACCTGCTCTGCCTTTCTGATATCAGTTTGCTTTTATTATTTGTTTCTCCTCTGATGAGTAGTTGACTTTGACCATTGAGTTGTCTCTTTAATGACCCAGAAGGTCATCAGGCCATAGTTGTCTGCTCTGTACACAGACTGTCCCATTCCCCAGTCTGTGCCAGTGGGGAATAACAAAGGTCACCAGAACGGGGCTGCTCTTCTCCTGCAGTGCCAGTTGGGAAAAACATGAATGCATGTGCCTCTTCTGGGGGGCAGTAGCAGCAGGGTTAGAACTTTTTTCACACCCCAAGGAAAGCCAAAGTCAACTTCAAAAAGTAAAACACAGTGGCTATGACTATCTCAGAAAACAGTGAGATCTGGCCAAGCCTGGGCTGCATCCACACATCTCAGCTAGAGAAGCTGCAGCCCTGCCATGATGAGAAGAAGCAGTCACTGACACCACAGAATAAATGTGTAAAAGCCACTTTAATATCCTGCTCTGGGCTACAGCTTTTTATTTTAAAAAACCTGCTCAATGTCAGAACTTGGAGAAGTCAAAGAATTTGAGAAGGAAAGTCCCTCAGTAGCAAAGAGATGAGAGAGTAAATTCACTGCCCACTAAAATGGGTACAGCAGGAAATAAATGTACAATAGCACAGTAGATGATCTACAGCCCTTCTTCCAATTATTTAATTTGTACAGCCTGGCTTCCTAACAGTGATGTGTTGAAACCCAAAAGATGGTGCAACACCAAGCCCTTGGGAAAGCATTTTGGAGGGGATGGTGTTTGGCCTGGTGATTCAAGGCAAACAGGTTGCCATGGGTTTAATTTCACTCCAACATATATAAGACTTCCTTTCAGGACATCAGAGCTAGCTAGTGATATACATACACATACATCTGTATTTCTATCAATCTATAAACTCTTCTGACAGGAAACTACTTAAAACGAAAAGAGGAGCTCCCTTTAGCCAATGGACCAATCATTTCTCCCAGTGCAAATCTGAGATCAATGAGACTGGATATTGGATTTATAAATTAGAACAATGGCATCAGACTGACCTATTTCCTCTTACTGAAAGTAGGTGTTAAATCAGCTTAACTGGAAATTGAAATAAAGGTTTAATGATAAACACAGCTATTCACCAAAGCAGTGAATTTGTGAGGTGGATACTGTATTCCTGGAAATGCAAATCAAAATTTTCTTTAAAAACATCCTCTAACTCTGGAACACCTACTCAAAACAGTGGTTAATACAGTGAATTTTAAACAGATCAAGTTAATTATGTCTGAAAGACCAGACTTTCTGGTCTTACAAATTTTCAACAAATATGCAGCAGCAGAGTTCTTGGGTTTAAGTGGCCTAGTTAGCTCCTAATGCTTGAAGCTGAAGTAGCATCTTTGAAGCTGCGGCTTAGGTGTTAAGAAGTCATGTAGGTGGAAAGCAAGGGTTTATTCAAATTCCCTTCTCCTGTCACACCCTGGTATGGCCCAAGCTGTTGGAGAGGTACAACATTCCCTGTACATGGTGGTGACACCACAAAGCAAATACTTGGTGACCACCACAGAGCCTTGGGTCAGATATGGCTGAGCACGGGAAAGATCTGCATTCTTTCCCTTCTGAAAGCTGAGATATGAGTCCTTTAAATAGCTGTCTCTATCCTGCAATCATCCCCTTAGAACACAAAGAACTGCCTCCCTCCAATGCAGTCTAGGCAGGGAAAAGGCAAAGCTTCTGCAAGAAAAGAGCACTCAAAATACAGGTCTTTATAAAGAAGGCATTTCCTACAGTCTCGCTCTGTGTCAGTCCCTGAAGATGCCTTTCAGCAAAGCACAAAGCCCATCTGTGAGCTGGGACTGCACAGGGCACAGCAGCGAGTGTTTAGAGGGCACAGGGGAGCCATCTTAGGGCAGCTCATAAGGAGTTTTCTCCCTAAACAGACTGTATTTCTTCTTATTTCTAACTATAGTGGAATTAAAAAGAAAAAATCTAAAATGACCAGAAAAATATCAGAAAAATGCAGAGGGCAAGGGAAGAAAAAATTAACATATGCTGGACCTGTGTCACCTTCCCTGCCAGGGTGTCTGTCCTGTGTCCTCCTCTCCTGCACACAGCATGGTTCATGTTTCTGTTTCTCCTTGTCAGAAAACCTTGGCAACAAGCTCCTTGACCAGTTGAAGGATCCAGGTAAATTTTCAGGGAATGGCATCTTTGGTGTCCTCAGATAGTACACAAACCTCACAGCTCTTGTGGTAATGTTTAACTGGGACCTTTTCACTGTGAGCTGATTGTTAACACGGATTTCACACCCCTGAAAGAATGTTCGAAGGCTACAAAGAAAGACATTGTCTGCTTTGTTTAACAAATGACATTATTTCCCTTCTGCCTAGCAACCTGGTCAGAGGATTTGTAACAGGGAGCAAGGAGAGTGAACAGGACAGAGCAGCTCAAACTAGCAAATAAATTTCATCCCTCCATTGCACTTAAGGCAAGAACTTGTAAGAGGATTAAAAAGTGTGGTTCTCTTAATCTAGTAATTGTAAAATAACTCCAGAAACTCAGATGCTTACCAATCCGTCAGAACTGTAAGAAAGTACAGCTTCCAATACCATTTCAAAATACGCTTTTTGAAAGACTGATTGCTTTGCATGTATTTCCATGCAGACAAAAAGATCACCACCTTATCATGACCTTAATTTCCACCAGTGAGAACTGACAGAATAATGTAAGAATGTCACTGTAAACATTATCAGATCTATAATCCTCTGGCATTTCTGACACGTCTTCAAAGTCATCATTCTCTTTATGTCTCTGACATGCTGAAACTGAAAGCACATATGCATTTTAAAACTTCCTTATTTTATGCCTAGAAGTGATTAGGCTTGTTCACAGCCAAGTTGTATGAGTCAGATTTTGCCATTCACACAGAGGGTGCGGTGGGATGAAGGAAAGAGTCTGGTCAAGGATTGAAACTGTCAGCTTAACCAGTCACTGATTTGCAGGTGTTGTACCTGCAGTAGAGCTGGGGAGGGGAAGGGAGAACACCACTGAAATATACTTAGATTTGTGTGTCAGTCTAGAACGGCATGACAATTTGATAATGCACTGGGGAGACCACAAGGCATGTCAGGAAATAGCAGGAGCTGGATGCTCTGCAGGGGACAGCCGAGCCAAGGGTGGTAACAAGGCCCCTACAGAGGTGTCATCAACAGCCCCATTCCTCAAGTCCAAGGATAGTTAGACAGGGTCAGCCATAGCCCTTTCCACAAGGGCAGGTAGTGATCAGACAAGGGGGAATGGCTTTAAACTGAAATAGAGTGGGCTTAGATTAGATACTTCAGAGAAGTTCTTTACTTTCTAGTTCTTTACTAGAACCGGTTGCCCAGAGAAGCTGTGGATTCCCCACCCCTGGAAATGTTCAAGGCCAGGTTGGATGGAGCTTGGAGCAACCTGGGCTATTGGAAAGTGTCCCGGCCCGTGGCAGGGGGTTGGAACAAGATAGTCTTTAAGGTCCCTTCCAACCCAAGCCATTCTATGACTTTATGATTGTCAGTCAGGTCTCCAGTGGTGAAGCAGAGCTGAGGCCAAGCTAAGAGGGCAAGTCAGTGTTTTGGGGTGAGGATGAGCAAGGTGCAAGGCTGGACACTGGCATTTCCACCGCACAGCTCAGAATGACACCCCATGGCCTGTGCTTGAACTGAAGCTGATGGGCAAAGCAGAGGAGACCGCTGCCAGAATTCCCACTGCTCTGTCACAATTACTGTTTTCTCAGTATTCTGGGAAAAAGCCTATTTGCATGAAGTAAGCATGGGCCAGGAGCCTGGGCAGCACAAACCCCAGAGCGCCTGGGTGTGCACAGAGCGTGGGCAACATGTGTGACTTGACACCATTCCAGCTTCTTCCTGGGATGGAAGGAACTGAGAGGTATCAGCTGTGTTCACATACATCTCTTTGGGTTTTTAGATTTAAAGACCTCAAAGAATCTCCTGTCAGTAGGGTTTGAAACACCCACATGGAGGTGGCACTTGGTGTCCCCACCAGCAGATGCTGTGACATATGTGAAATATAGCTCAGCTTAAGGGGAGATCAGGCTAATACTTAGAAGAGAAATCCATTGAGGGCTACTAACTACACAGAAAACCCAAGCAGCTGAAGAAATTCCCAAGCTGGAGGCAGAGGTTAGGAGGATGCTCCAGAGACGCATCCTATTTGCTTTTCCTGGCCTTGCTTTTCACTGTTTATCACAGCCACTGCTGGAGACAGGATACTGAGCTGGAGGAGACCTTGGTCTGACCCAGGACAACTGCTTTGATGAACATGCAAGTCCCACTAAACCATCAATTTCATCCCTTTTAGATTAGGAGTGATTCAGACTCCCTACATAGAAGAACCTCAGCGAAAGGCTCAGCCAAAACTCATCTTCCGTCATTCATCATACAAAGACCATTCCCTCAGAATGCTGCTGCTGTGTAGGATGAATCTTGGTGTTAATGTTGTTTCCAATCCCACTGCAAAAAGAAGAGAATAAAAAAATAATTTGCAAAGTCCTTATCCCTTCCAGAATTATGGATGAAATTTTAAATGTTTTCTTTTCTCAAATAATTGCAAAACTGGACAAGTAACTTGACTCCTGCTGTAAATGATACAGTATTGTAAGAAGCTCCTCTGAGGATACATCCCATGGTATTCTTCATACAAACAATCCTTATATAAATAAGTTATCCTTTGTACAGACAAATGTTCTGGTTTGTTGCACAAGTCACCAGGTCAGATCAGAAATTTTTTTGCAGAGATGGTTTTCTATGCTGTAAACATACATTACGTTATCTTCTGTGTATGACAGGCAAGTTCTGAACAGGCATGGCCCTGTGAATGATCTCAGAGCTCCCTTTGCTGTATTTTATGGCTCTGCCTGAAAAGGCAGGTACCTCTGCCCAAATAAACAAACTTCATTAGGGGCAGGCAAAACAAAATCCCAAAAAATTAAAAATCTGTCTACAAGTGGCCTAGCACAGCATGCCCCAGCTGGAGCTGTCTGCACCCAGCTGGCCAGAAGACATCAGAAGGTATCTGCAAAACAGCTGGAAAAAAGCAATAGCACAAGAAGGCTCTTGCAGCCACACAGAGGCTAGGGAAAAAATGAGGGGAAATATAAATATTAAGTGAATGTTCAAAGCTTGGCCCAACTTTCATATAATTGTAAGTAAAAGCCGTTATTGCAGTACAGCATAAGATGGCCTTGGATTTTATTTTCCTGAAACTTGGTATGGTTCTGTGAGCTTTTGAGCACTACAGTAAAACTTAAAACCAGAAATATTCATGTGTTTGGGTTCTCTTTTAAAAACTGGGATTTAGAATTTAGATTAAGGTCTAGGCAAGTAGTGTAACCTCAGGTGTTCGATAATTAAGCAATACATTTAATTTTGTTTCGCTGGGAATTCATCTGTATACAGGAGTGTGCACACTTAAGCAAAGTACCAGTGAACTTCATTTTTGTCCTTCACGTCACATGGATTCTGTGATTATTTTAACAGTAACATTTGTTTTTCCTTATTCCCATTGTTTAATTGGAACAAAAACAACCTGCAGTCCCACTCACAAACAGCATAAATCTCCCAGTTCAGTAATCTGTTCAGTCGAATTGTGTTCGAGCTCTGGGGCCGTATGAGAACTCAGGCAGTCCAGGAAGTGTTTATAGAGATAAGAGATTTGCAGAGAGAGGAGGGGTGGGGGGTGAAGAGAATGATTCGTGTGGGATTTCAGTCGCTCTGGGGCTCAGGGGACTGCAGAGAGGGCTGCGGGTACGGCAGGACCACACAGCCTCTCCGAGGAGCTTTGTCCTGCTTTGAGGTACCAGGGAGGCGCACTGAGTACAAGGATGGAAAAGTTTGGTCCCATGTGCATGTCCAAATTCAGGCCTGAGGAGCTCCTGGCAGAGTCCTTCACCTGCAGGCAGCCCAGCAGCAGCACTGGAGCGACATCACACCGGGAATGACAAACAGGCACTCAGGGAGACGTGAGCACCTTCCACGTTTCCCGGAAGGCGTGTGATGGGAGAGTTAAAGAAATGCAGAGTGCATTGCGTGGCTTACAAACAAAAGCCAAAGCAAACAAAAAGCAATAATTTATCCCTCAGAAGTCATCGATTTCCCCTATTCTCACACAAGAGTGCTGCAGCGTCAGGAATCTGTGTCCGCAGGCAGCACCAGGAAATCCTGACTCCCGGGGTCTAAAGCTCAAGAGGATCATTAACTCCAGCAGATCTGCACACAGGCAGAAGCACAGCTGGGAATGAGATATGCGGGAACCTCATGAGGGCAGAAAGAACCCTAGAAAAATGACAGTAAATGAAAAAGGGCATCAGGCTTTGTCCTCTGTTGCTTTCACGCTGGGAAAGTGAGCCACAGCTCCAGAGGGCAATGGGCAAAGAGAAATGTGAAAAAACATGTCAAGGTGCTGAGAGTTTGAATTTTGGGGCATTGATTTTTGCAGTTACATACAGCAGGGAAAACAGGGCTCTTTCTGTATTGCAAAAATAATCAAGGAAAACTTAATATTAAGTGTTTATTCACTAATTAAAGATGTATACAACCTGTTTCCAAATTGATTTGCTCTGGAAAGCTTGGAAACTCTTCGAAGTTGTTGAATCTAATGTCAGAAGAGCACAGGAATACAGTGGCAGGGTCTGCCTTCCTATTTGCACACAGTAAGCAAGTAATTTAATTTAATGCAAGTAATACAGGAAGTTTCCTTAACCCAGCCAGGGGACACGTTGTGATCCTGGAAAGGAAGGTGTTGAAGAAGCACAAAAATTGAATAAATTAGTGAATTTCATGGTCCCTGTAAAAGTTGTTGAGAACTAGGTAAACAAACACATTTTCCCAGTAGCATTAATGTAGCGGGAAATGAAAGGATTAGTTTGATTTAACTTGTGACAGAACACTTATAAACCATGTTAAGGACTTATGCCTTGCCGATGGGGTGTTTATAAAAGCATATCCCTTCTAGCTGTATTGCTTTGGCTCTTCAAAGCTGAAAATTTCTAAGGACGTTTCAGGGAATCTGGTTTAAATGCCTGCCTGGAGATGTGCAGCTGTCACACAAGCAAGGCTGCCTGAAACCTTTCAAGAGCGAAGGCAGAAGTCAATGTTCTGTAAATTACACAGATTAACAGAGAGGATGTGGAGTAGAAACAAGAGTACCAAAGGGCAGTACAGAACCACTAGGATGTCCTGTCTTCTTGATTTGTGTAACTGAACAGGACAAATGTAAAAGCAAGGTTTCCAAGTTTGCTGTTTGGACTTGGCAAATCTCTACTCAGATTCAAAAGGCTGTAAAAGCCTATTCAAGTATTTGGAACAAGCAGCTACCAAACATAGTCCAGAAGAGGTAACTGAGGGACAACAAGGCTGGAAGAAAAAATTCACAACAGGAAATACATATTTGAAATGCAGGTGCTGTATCTGATTGACCAGGGACATAGATCGAGTTATTGCAGATGAAGTCCTTAACTCAATGTAAAGCTGCAGACAAAAGCTGCTTTTGGGGTGATAGCAAATACACTGCACTTTTAAATTTAAAGAGACAGGGTTTTAATTGATTTATTTAAGATATTCTTTTGAAGTGAATCCCATGTTATTGCTTTTCCAGTGCTTTCTCACAATAGTTGGCTCCTTTATTTATACAGTCCAAATGGAATTGCTGGTCTTCCAAGACACCCTCGCAAGGTTCACTACTATGATCTCCTGAATTCGTTTGGATACACCTGTGGCTTTGAAAGAACAGCTTGCAGAGCCATCTAGACACAGGGAGGCATGGGTTTGCATGATGAGATAGAAAGAGTGCTGCAAAGCTCTTATTTGGACCCGTTTATAACAAACCCTTATCTTCTCTAGAGCAGCTGCAGGGGCACAGGCAAATACACGTGGATCAATTAAGCCACACACATCTCTGACCTGCACATTGCCCAGCAGCAAGGCAGAGTGCTGGTGGTTTTACTCTGCCACCAGATTGTTCCAGGCTTTGCCTTGCTTTGTCAAGGAACCAGATGTGCTGGAGACTTAGCAGGCATGATGTCCCATGCTGCTCCTCTCTGCTAGTTGTGTGCAACAGAGCACACAAACCCTGCCCGTATCT
The DNA here is from genome assembly GCA_013397935.1 of Dasyornis broadbenti. Taxonomy (NCBI): domain Eukaryota; kingdom Metazoa; phylum Chordata; class Aves; order Passeriformes; family Dasyornithidae; genus Dasyornis; species Dasyornis broadbenti. The sequence continues at coordinate 763,625 of VZRN01001519.1, read as the reverse complement.
TTACCCATTCCTCCTATTCCAATTCAAGTTGGCATCTCTTTTCCAAAGTCTCTCAGGTGAGTCCTGACTAAACCAGGAGTCAGCTCCTCAGCTGAACTGCAGCTGCCTCTAATGTGCTGCTCGCCTCAGGTCACGTTTCCTCTGGTGCTTTCTGTTTGGGCGGTCTCCACCTCAGCGCAGGGAGAGTTAGAAGGCACACATGCCTAAGGTTCCATGGCCTGTGACCTGCTGTGGCAGAGCTCCTGACTTCCCACTGCTCATCCTGGATGCTTTACTCTCTGTCCACCTTAGAGCTGTTGGGAGTATTTTGGGATTTTTTGCTCTGTTCACAGAGCAGCCAGCCTAGTTGTGCTTCCTTGCCACCCCTGCAGAGCAGGAAACGGCTCAGTATCTCACAGAAGAGAGGGCAGAGGCCACTGCTTGTGCAGTGCACTGAGAGGATAAAGAGGACCAGCACCGCAACTCTTCCATGGTGTTCTGAATAAAACCAGAGTCTGGTGACTGAGCCTAGCAGAACAACCCATGTCATTTTTGTGTTGAAGGGCCTTCAGCCTGACTATCCAGTCAGCAATGGCCTGCTCCTACCCCATCACCCTGCAAACTGCTGTGTTCATTGGCATCTCCCGTGTTTATTTAGGTGTGACAGGTTTCCGTTGTTATTTGGATCAAACCTGTCTCATTATGTTCATTCCAAGCACTGCTTGCGTGCTGTTTTGTTGACATCTCCTAGGCATGCAGGGCACCAAGGAGATTAATAACATTCATCCAAATGTTTTCCCAGAGGTCGGTACAAGAACGAAATACTGCTTTTGACCTTGCAGACTTGTGATACAGATAAGAGGCATTTGGAATGTGAAGGGACTTTAATCTTAATGCAGCAGAGGGAGAATGTTATGATCCACAAGATTTCAAGCTGGTTTTCTTTTCTGAAGGCTCAGTGCTACTCCCTCTAATACAGAACCTCAGGGCAGAACTGCTCTGTGCAGTTGCAGCCTACAAAGCAGTGTGGTTGAGCACTGCAGGAAAAGCCTCATGCAGTGATACTTCAGAGTATCACTTTATCGTCATCTTCAGCGTGCAGACTGTCCAGTTCCCTTCATCTTTAATCCATGCTTGTCACCTGCAATAACCTGGGGAGTAACAGTGGCACACTGGCATACACAGCAATACTTTGGGATGGACCTCAGTGTTCAGAACCTTGCAGCAGGCATAGCAGGAACAACCACAGCAGATTTTAACTCTCTGGAGCCAGAAAGGACAACACTTAACACGTTCACTAAGAAGAACCTGTGTTGGCACTCGCAATAGTGTAAAGTCTTTAATTAGAAGAAGTAACCTAGCCTTGGAGCATAGATCTAAAAAGGAGGAAGATGTATGTGCAAGGTCTTGGATGGGTTCCCAGCACGATCAGGACCTCCTGTAGCTAGGAACTCCTGAAGCTCCTAGGAGCTTCTGTATTTCAGGACTAAACTTTTAAAAGTACAGTTACATGTACTGTTGATTGGGTTTCTGACACACGAACATACAAGGGGGCCTATCCTCAAATATCATCCCTTCCGTTGGTTCTATTCCCAAATTCCAGGTCAGCCTGCCTGACCCCAAGCATACACAGCACAGTGCTCACAGAACTGAGATGCCTCTGACTGACCCCATGAAGGCTACCTTTGGGGAGCGCCTGAGGGCAAGGTCTGAGTTTTGCACCTGGCTGAAGGAGTGACCTGCTGCAGGGAACATGGGAAGAATTTCTGGTTCCATGCCTTCTGCAGGCGCAGCAGCCCTATAACAGCACACCTGTCCACCTGATGGCAAAGCCACCACAGTTGCCACAATGTGTGCAACCAAGGCCATTTCCAAGCAGTGACTCAGTTACAGTCAAACTTCTTTTTCCTGGCCTGCTTCCCCTTTTCCCACTTCCCTTAAAACCGAATTTTCCTCCTGCATTAGAAGAACTGGAGAGAGGTTTCTTCTTGCTGCCAAAGTGGAATTCACTGTCTTTCTCCATGCCATTCTGGCACTTGACACCTTCTTGTGCATCCTGTTCTCCTTCAGATACATCCATGTAAAACCAGACTCAGCATTCAGTAAATGTACAGGTAAGAAATACACGACTTCCAAGATGTTACCCCATGTTACGGTATGTGGGTCCCTGCATCTGACTAATGTTTGTCCCTGTGGCACTTGAGATTGTGCTGGTTTGCCAGCTATGCCTGGCTGAAGTTTCTTGGCAGCATCTGCCCAAGGTTCATGTTCTTGGTTGCTTGGTTTGAGCACTTCATCTTCCACCTGCGAAGATATCACTGTGTCCTTTCCACCATCCAAGACTTGACTACTCATGTTGCTAAGTAACCTGATCTAATTAGATTGGCTTAGAGTGGAGGCTGGACTAGGTGGCTTTTAGAGGTGCCTTCAAACTTAAATCACTCCTTAATTGTGGTGCCTGCAACAGAGATCCAAGAAGACTAGCAGTAAATTGAAGCAGATGATCAAGGATGGCATTAAACATACAGCAGAGGAGTGTGAGACACCCCTGAGGCCATGAAAGGAAGACTGAGAGGGCTGGCAGCTGAATAATGGAACCAGCTGAGACAGGCTCAGCAAGCCATCTGGTGCCAAGAAGGCTGAAGACGGTCTGTGATGTGGAGACCATCAATACCAGGCAGGAAGCTGATAAAGCAATCTGAGCATTTGAAGAAATTGTCTGAGCAGCATTGCAGTATTTGGGAGAAGAAATATAAAAAACTTCAGCTTTAGTAAGGGCACCATACATCATCAGGTTGGGTTACAAATTTAACACTTCACTTATAAAGATCAGGGACTTCTCTACTCTTCTTGGATGAAAGCAAAACAGCAATTCCATGCAGAAGGGAAAAAACTAATGCATATTAAACACAGCACAGTCTAAAGCAATACAGGAGAAAATTAGACAGGCACGGGTAAGGACTTAAATATGTTTGATTTGATTCTTTTATATTTTGGCCAGCACAGATTAAAGGTATTTGTTTCCTTTCGTTACTGAGTACAAATCTAGCTCTACTATTATCAAGTCTAGAAGAGAAAGAAATATTAAGGTAAGTTAAGGTTTGTGCTGTTTTTGGATAAAGACAGGGTGCAGAATCCATGAGTGACTTTATAAGAAAATAAAGATTTACAAAAGAATTTACCAACACATAGGCAACAAGTGGAAGAGTGCAGAGTTACACTTCCAGGGCCAGTTGGGCATGGGACCTAGAGAGATTTTATGTGAAAGCCTTTTGTTTTCTTTCTAACAAGATATAATTCCACAAGTGGAAATCATGTTTATGATCCTTTTCATAAGCTTTAAAGCCACTTGTTAGTATTGGACACGAAGTGGGATCTTGGCAAAGAAGTAACAAAGGAAGAAACTTTACAATCTGGTAAAACACACCACAAAAACAGAGTAAAGCACATATAGTTTGTGACAATTATTATCCAAAAAAGGTGATTTCATCTTTGAGGGGTACTAGTGAGGTCCTGTGATCTTCAAAGAGGATGGAGTCACACAGCAGCAAAGACACAAGGGTTATTGATATACTAGAAACCACAGAAGCACCTGAGAATGGTCCCACAGGAATTAGAGCTTCTTCCCACAGAAGGCTGTGGGATCAATATCCCAGCTGAACACATTTACACCAGTGCACGTAGTGTGGGCAGCAAACAGGAGGAGCTGGAAGCTCAGGAAGGCTGGATATCTTACAAGAAGGAATTCCTAAAGGCACAGAAATGTCCCCATGTGCCTAAAGATGAGCCAACAGGGGAGAAGATTGGCCTGGATGAACAGAGATTTTTGTCTGACAAACAGGGGAAAAGGACAGTTTGTGAACTGTAGAAGAAGGTGCTAGTGACTCAGGGGAACTAAAAAGATATTGTGAAGCTATGCAGGAAGAAAATTAGAAGGGCCAGAACCCAACTACAACTTAATCTGGCTACTGCTGTAAAAGACAATAAAAAATGTTGCTATAAATACAAACAGCAACAAAATGAGGGCTAAGGAGAATTTCTATCCATTACTGGACACAGAGGAAACACAGTGGCAAAGGATGAGGAAAAGCCTGAGGTACTTAATGCCTTCTTTGCCTCAGTCTATAACAGTGAGAGCAGTTGTTGGGGTGCACAGTTCCCTGAGCTGGAAGACAGGGGTGGGGAGCAGAATGAAGCCCCCACAGTCCAAGGGGAAATGGTCAGCAACCTGCTGCACCACCTGTATACTCACTGGTCTGTCCAAGAGCCAGATGGGATCCATCCAAGGGCACTCAGGCAGCTGGTGGAAGTGCTCACCAGACCACTTTCTATCATTTACCAGCAGCCCTGGCTCACCAGGGAGGTTCCAGCTGACTGGAGGTTTGCAAATGCAATGCCCATCTACAAGCAGGGCTGGAAGAAAGATCCGGGGAACCACAGGCCTGGCAGCCTGACCTCAGTGCCATGGGAGGTCATGGAGCAGATCATCCTGAGTGCCCTCATGGACACATACAGGATAACCAGGGGATCAGGCCCGGGCAGCGTGAGTTTATGAAAGGCAGGTCCTGCCTGGCCTACCTGATCTCCTTCTTAGTGGATGAGGGAAACGCTGGGAATGTGTCTGCCTGGAATTCAGCAAAGCCTTTGACACCATCTTGCAAAGCATTTTCCTGGAGAAACTGGCTTTCCATGGTGTGGATGTGAGTACTCTTCACTGGGTAAAAAACTGGGTAATGGCCCAGAGAGTGGTGGAGGCTGAAGTTAAATCCCGTTAGCAGCCAGTCACTGGTGGTGTCTCCCAGGGCTCAGTATTAGGGTCAGTCCTGTGTGATACCTTTATGGATGACCTGGATGATGGAATTGAGAGCACCCTCAGTCAGTTTGCAGATAACCACAGGCTGGGAGGGAGTGTTGATCTGCTGGAGGGCAGGAAGGCTCTGCAGAGGGATCTGCACAGGCTGTATCCATGGGCTGAGGCCAACTGTGTGAGGTTCAACCAGGCCAAGTGCTGGGTCCTGACCTGGGGTCACAACAACTCCAGGCAGCTCCAAGCTGGGGCAGAGTGGCTGGAAAACTGCCCAGTGGGAAAGAACCTGGGGATGCTGATCAGCAGTGGCTGAAATTGAGCTGAGTGTGCCCAGGTGGCCAAGAAGGCCAAGGACATCCTGAATGTGTCAGCAACGGTGTGGCCAGCAGGACCAGAGCAGGGGTTGTCCCCCTGTACTCGGCACTGGTGAGGCCTCACCTCGAATCCTGTACTCAATTCTGGGCACCTCACTGCAGGAGAGGCACTGAGGTGCTGAAGTGTGACCAGAGAAGGGCAGTGGAGCTGGGAAGGGTCTGGAGCACAAGTCCTATGAGGAGCAGCTGAGGGAGCTGGGGGTGTTTATCATGGAGGAAAGGAGGCTCAGGGAGGACCTTATCATTCTCTACAGCTCTCTGAAAGAAAGTTGTGGCCTCTGCTCCCAGGTAACAAGTGACAGGGCAAGAGGAAATGGTCTCAAGTTCTGTAAGGGGTTGTTTAGATCAGATATCAGGAAAAAATTTTTCTCCTGTATGCTTGTCAGGCACTTGAACAGGCTTCGCAGGGAAGTGGTGGAGTCACCATCTCTGGAGGGAATTACAAGGTGTGTAGATGTGGCACTTAGGGACATGGCCAAGTGGTGGAGTTGGTAGTGCTGGGTTGATGGTTGGACCACATGATCTTAAAGTTCTTTTCCAACCCAAATGATTCTGTGACTCTATGATTCTAAGCAACAATCCCAAGCAGCAACCATCTGCACTGACAGCTCTATTAATTCATCTGAATTTGGATGGAGACAGGGACATCAGACCTCTAACTGCAGTTCAAATTACTTTCCAAAATCAACATTCACCAAAGTCTTGTTGAAATGAGCAGGCACAGAGCCAGGATTGCACATTCATACCACTACATTCAGCTCCTATTGAAGCTAAGGCAAGATCTGCCATTAGCTGAAACTGGGGTTTTTTGCACACAGCTGATGTCTGGTGAGATTCGGGAATGGTATTTGAAACCTGATGACTCTGAATCTGGTTGATTTATTATATCATTAACTATGTTTTTCATGCTTTTGAGATCTAGTTGTTATAGCTGACAAATCTGTTTTACTTCCCCACTTCACATCCAGCTTTTAAAAATCTAATTTTACTCCAGTATAATCACACTATGTATTAACTGAGACAGTCTCATGCTTGAAATTCATTCTGGACCTCGACCTTCCTAGAAAAAGCATGTGACATACTGATTTCTTTAGCTATTTTCTTACATCAAGCTGCATAAACTGGGAATGGGGCTCTGAAATCAGGTACCTCTTTATGGCTGGATATGTATTTGGTCATCAGCAAGGCCAGTCTTGTGGAAGTCCAGCTGGCATGTGTTCCTACAGGTGTCTCCTGTTCCAGCACTGTTACCCAGACTCTGGGGTTCTGGGTTGTACCTTGGCAGTCCTTGTGCCTTGCCTGCTAACATCTCACCAGCCTTCCCAGAAGCTGTTTCAGGGAACATAAAGCACAACTACTGTGTTTGTCCACCCCAAAGGCCTGGCATGAAGCATCCCAGCCCTTCCAAAGCCTTGCATGCTGCACACAGGGAACCACAAGGCGTGCTGTAGTACCTTGTGACTCAGTGTACTTTCCATTGCTTTCACAGGATAATAAGGAACTGAAATTTCATTAAAAGCTCGTAACTGAGCTTCCTATCTCTTTGCTGTTTTCCTCAAGGGCTCACACATTTCAATGTATTCTGGTTACAGACTGTGAGGGACTGGGGTGAGAAAGAGGGTGGAGTGAGGTACTGTATTCCTTTCCCAAAACTGCAGCCACATCAAAACTTACCATATTTTTTATGGCAGAAATTTCCTTTGCCACAACCCAGGAAAAATCTCTTTGCATGCTGCAGTTTCCCTGCTTTGTAACACTGTTGAAAGCCTCTTCTCCACACTGTGGCTCTCTTTCTCACATTGCTCTTCTCTGAACAACACCATGGGTCTATCCCATATCACCCCAGCTCTGTGGGTTGCTCCAGCTGAGCAGATGCGCCATGCAGGACAACTGGCTGACTGTCCTTCTCCGGACTGTGGTGCTCATTCACAAATTCAAATGACGGAGATGTCCCTGCATAGCCCTCATCTGCTGATTTGCTTAGCCTTAGTTATTTTCTCTCACTCCCAAATAAACAACCCATCCTGCTTCAAACAGTAAGCTGTGGTCCTAGCTTTGCTTCTTTCATACCCTTATTTTTTGCTTTGTCTTTGGTTAATAACTCCACTCTGCATCATTCAACTAAGTGAGCTCCCAATGACTCTTTCATATCTTTTGTCTGTAAGCTTCACCCGTGTTTTTAACTAGTTTAACCCCAGGCTGGGTTGATTATGTGCTTTTCCTAATGTCCAGCAGTTTCTCTCACCACTACTTTGTTAGATACCCTCCAGCTGATTCTCCATCCACAGAGATTCAGGCAGATGCATAGAAATAATATTCAGTGTTGACAATAGTTCTGATCTAAGCAGGAAGCTGGACTAGATCTTTGGGTTACACAGAAGTCTCCACACCTTTATTTCTATGATTCCTGCATGACACAGCACCTGTAAGGATGCTTTCTGTCACTCTGTGTTTGGGACCTCTGAAATATTACATCCTATACTCTTCGAGTTACAACTTTGTGTAGTGTGTCTACTGTATTAGGTGTACTTGTTCATGAGCAGTAAAAGATCTGCACAGAAACTAAAGTAGTGTAAGATTTCAATGAAAAAAGATGTTCTACAAAAACTCAGCCACACTGACAACCTGTCTGCCAGGGAATAGATTTAACAACACTCCTCCATCACTAGATCACACAATGCAAAACTTCCAGCAGGCTGTGTCCTCTCCTGCCATCACATAGTTATTTTGTTGTTGGTTCCAGGCTGGAGAGCCAGTGGAATGCATTCTTGCAAAGCCTGATCCTAAAACCATTGAGATTTGTACAAAGTATTGGATCAGTTCTGCATCCTAATTCCAGAAATGGGCAGATGGCAGAGAGCAGAGCATATTCTAAGAGAACATATTGGAATGTCATAAGAAGCAATAATGAGTAAAATTTGTTTTCATAGTGAAACATTTAATATGCATGACATGCACTACACAATTACTCACATTCTTAAAATGAAATGGATAAATGTTTCCAGCAGGCATCATCTTCCAACAATTCTTTCAAGTTGATGCCAAAGGAAAAAAAAAATTAAAAAGCAGCTAGTAAAATTTCTGTACAGAACATACCAATATTGTCTCCAAAGCTATCAGACATGTTTTCATTAAAATTAAAGTCAGGTTAAAAGAGAGGCATCCAAAATATATTTTTTCTAAGGGTGGGGATAAGTAAGTGAAACACGTAAGACCACTGTTTCACGTAAGATATTCTGTTTCCAGTAGAGAAGGGCTGTGGATGATCTTGAGTTCCCAACCATATTTATCTGTATTTACAATTCTAATTTACCTTAAGCTAGGTTCAGATGTGATCAAATGTCCCTCTAGATGTGACTCCCAAGTGGGTGAGTGCTTGCAGAGGAGTGTAGAACTCTGAATGGTCTCTCCTGTCGGTGTAGCTGGCAACACCAAAATCTGTCCACATTTAAACAAGGTGCTCCCGTCCCAGGTTTACAGAACCAAAAGCAAAAAAGCTGATGGTCTACTTTCTGAATGCATTTATATTACTAGTCCCATCCTTCTTGCACACATAGCACTTGAAGCAATCCAAAACACTCTCTAATCAATGTCCACCCACCTTTCATGTTCCTTCATCTGTCTCTTCAGCTGCTGTCTGCGCACCATTTTTCAAGTAATTTTAGAAAATGTGCTCCAATCTTTTTGCTTTAAGAGATTTGTGCTATCTTTACACTGAAATAATCTTTTGTTATTGCCCCACCCCTGCATCTGTCTGCTTCTCTGTCTAACCTGTATTTTATCATTTCTTGCTTGTCTATAAAATGCCTGATACATGCCAGATGCTGACACAAATTAGTGATAATGTTCAGGTTGCAGGCTGGGATCATATCTAGGTTTTACAAGTAAAAAGAAGTCTTAAGCTACTGCCCACTATTACTGTTCTATTTCTGAGCAGTGATTTCAGATGGCAACATTGCAAATGCCTCGACCAGGAACCTTCAAAATATGGGAATGTGATTGTCAAAGTGGTAAGTGCAGGGCAATAATCAGCAGCCAAGATTGAAACTGGACATCTAACAAACCAACTGTCCCAGATACACACAGAGCTATGCAAAATAAGCAGGGAGATCCAGCCTCAGGACTAGGCAAGTCTTGGGAACTTGGAGACAGCAGGGCTTGCTGCAGTTTCAACTCTCAGGTTCATGCATCTGAAATGTTCATAGGTTCTTTGTTATGCCACCTTTTCATAGCTTTTTCAAGACTTCTGCTTGAAGCTGATAATGTTTTTGCTTATTTCAGCAGTTGTTTTTCCTCTCCCAGCTGTTCTATTACTTCGTGTGTTTTTCCCAAGACACTTTCCTCTCCTTTTCTGTCTCTTCCTCTTACATGTTCTTAATTTTCTCAGTCTTGCCATCATTTGGGATATTAGTCACGGTTACTACCTATTGTTGGCAGCAGTAACACATTGCTTGTCTACACTTGTAGTTGAACAGAAATAAATATCTTGGAATTTAACAGTCTGTGCTCCACCCACTGACCTTTTCCATCTCAAAGACACAGACACTGACATGGCTGCAGATTCAATCGTTTTGTCCTACTTTTCTTCCCTTGAGGGAGCACCTGTCATAGGTAGCAGCAGGTTTACATCTTCCCATGTAGATCACGTGTAAGTGATCTAGACAGTGAGATGTCTGGTTCTGTCACACACAAATGGATACTGAAGCCACCCACATGTGTCACACACAGGGCCTCATATCCCACATAAAATCCTATTCAAAATAAATTAGTAAGTTAACACATTTCTGAGATAATAATTAGAAGGTAGACATTGCCTTTGATATTAAATCATGGTAGAAAACACTATCTCATGCTATAAACTGTTGGTCCAGACGATCTACCAGCTTTACTAGAAAATTCTCAATGTGACTAATGATGTGCCAAAAATATCAGAATGAATGAAGGGTCTATAATTTTTCTTCAGTTTTTCTCCCTCTAAAAATGATCTATCACATTTCTGCAGTAATTTTTGGTGCTGGGGTTACTCCTTATGCTCTAAATTGCCAACTGTCTGTGAAATGCTGACCCACTCCATTTTTATGGCATGTCATCCAGTCCTGTACCTATGAGGTGTTAGACTCATAACATCTCCCCAGTCTGTGCTGTTCATGAAGAACAATGCTCTGTGCCGCAGCATTTCATCCCTAATTGCTCCCAGAAAGAGCAGCAAAATGTTTAGAATCAAGTGGCAATTCACAGTCTCTGCTGAAATCAGGATAACTGCTTTATCATTAAAAGATTCTGAGATAACTTGACACAAGATATATAAAAAAGCTAAGAACTTTGGTTTGGGGCACTTATGGTCAATTCGTTTCAGAACTTTTTGTCTTATTCTAGATTCTTAACTCTTCTTCCTTGCATATTTTCTCCTTTACGCAGTCCAAAATTCTTCAGACAGGGATTGTCCTTTTTTTCATGTAAGGAATGTACCTACTGTGCCCTCAGTCTTCCAGCTTGAGGCCTCTAGACATAAAGAAATAAAAATATTATTACTCAGGATAATAGAATAAGGAGTTGTCCTTAGGAACCTCATTAATTCCATATGCCCCACTGTGTGTCCTGTTTTTGTCCCCTCCTTTTGACCGATGACTGGGCATATGAAAGAAGATGCTTGATTCAGGGTTACCCTGCAGAGACTGGTTTGCTATTCTAACCAAGTTCTGGGAATAACAGCACATTTTTCATCTTGGAGAAACAAGATACAATAATAAAGGATATTAATCAAATATTGTATTGTGTTCTCATCTTTGGTGAGCCTGAAACTATTTTCCACACTAAAAGAAAATAAATAATTAATAAAGAAAGCTCTTTTGTAAAGGAACACAAGCTGAAAAACATCCTATAAAGTTACAAAGTAAAATGTAGTGTGTTTTTATAATGGCCCATGAAATGCTTATAAATATTGTTTATTTTCAGTACCATGGACCTCTGAACATGCAATAGATGACAATGAAGTATCTGATTCATTTTTATACATATTTTTCTCTACAGAACATGATTGCATATTTATTGAAGCATGCCACATGCCAATTCTTCTCTGTTTGTCATAGTAACCACAGCCAAATGCCATCTCAGCTGAAAAAAAAGTGTCCCACAAAGACTGGAATGTATCAGTCAACTCAAAAAATAAGGGATTGTAATGCCAGTGTGTTCACTGTTTTTGAAAGGAAAAGCATCATGTTTTAAAGCATTCAGTACATGCAGGAAGCATACTTCAGGATGCCTCTCCTGGTGTTTTGCTTCCCTTACTGCACTGAAGACAACCCCATGTTGTTATTTCCCTTTTTTCATCTAATTGTAGTTTCCCTGCTCTAGATACATTTCAGCACAATGGGAAAAATATTTTGTCCTGTGCAGTGTGTAGTAATTTCCTCTGAAATGCCCTCTTGCTGGAGAAAAAGAGCTCATGTCTGCCTGCCAGCACGAAATCCCATTTTCCAGTGGTCATGTGCAGCTCACAGAGTGCTGCTTGGTTCAGACAACATTCATCCAGGAGGAAAACTGGTGTTATCACCGGAAGGTAGCCTCCAGAGTGCCACAAGGACAGAGGAGTCCTTGTGTTCCACTCCAGCTAGAGGGAAACCAGTAGGTTTGGGTGTCATAATGCCCTGGTTACACAGCTCTGGTTTAATTACACATCTCTGCATGTGACAGTGTATAAATACACACAGAAATTAGAAATACTTATTAGTATGACACTGACTTCCAGTGAAGCTGAGCCCCAAACCAGCCCAAGTAATCATACATTTTCAGCCTTGTTTTTGAGGACATTTAAGAGCCTAACTCTGGAGGTGATGTGCTTCATCTTTTGATACATTAAGAGCCTCCTCATTGAGCAACCTTAGATGGATCCAGATGGGTTAGTTTATTTGTCTGATCTCCCAAAAAAACAAGAGCAGAACCATTCTCCAGAATTTTACAGCACTTTATAGTGAACATTTACACAAAACATTTTAACTGCTATACAAAATTCAGGGCAATGGGTTACCATCTCCTAAACTTCAGCTTTTGGCTTCCTGTATCTATATATTTGGCATAGGCTACAAGGAAAAGAGTTTTGCTGTGCATGATGCATTTCTGCCATATTTTGTTAATAGGTTCTTACTGGTTCATTGAATTGTGTGGAATTCCCTAATTTCCTGCTTTTATTTGTTGTTTGCTGCATGACGGAGGCACATGTAGTGAAGGGATTCAGCAGCGCGCTTAGCATCAGCCTGCTCTTCACTGAGCTGTTCTGGAGTGCTGGAGCTCAGCCTTGGCTAAACTTTACTCAGAGTATGAAAGTGACCATTAATGCAAAGTGGAAGACTAATTGAAACAGAAATAATGTTACAAAGTAAAAGGCAATTATGAACTTGGAATATGTAGAGAATATCAGATTTATCAAAATATCTAAGAACATGTAGCCCTTGCACTATCCACAAAAATGAGTATCGAGTGATCTCTCATGGGTTTGCTACTGAATTGTCTTTCAGGGGACTTGGTAGCTTTCTGGGGATGCCTTCTCAAAGCTGATCTGAGTCATGAGGCCCTCAGTGTGGCTCTGACCTCCCTCACACAAGTTCCAGTTGGCCACTGAGCTGTGTGAACGGTGCTGGTAGCCCTCCAGTGACCATGGGCACAGGACAGAGCTCTGGGACTTGAACAGCTAATGAAAGGCACCTTGTTCTGGTGGTGATTAATCCTGTTGGAGCAAACAATTACACTGTGGCAGAACTGAGGAAAGGAACCACTGGAGGGTGGTTTTCGCTCTGAGTTTCACTGCTTTGGCTGGCAGTGATACAGCCTTGATGGGTGGGTAAGCGCTGCATTTATCCAAAACTGCAGGCAGTTATAATTATAACCAGATACACAAGAGTTGTGCTGGTGCAGCATCACAGATCCAGTAAAATTCACACCATCTAACTAAGTTTGGATTGAGGGAGATGCCAGAACAAGGGAGCCATCTGTAAGACTCTCACTTTCTATTTTAACTAAGAAACAACTTCCTCCTCCACGACCTGTGCAGTAGCTAGAATTCAGGACTCAGCTCTGTGACTGTGCTATCTTGCTATTTGGCAGAAACTCTTGGGAAAAAAAAAGAACATAAACACTCCAACAACACAGAACAACACACTTTTTGGCAGGTCCTTCTTAACCAGACATGTCTAGGTCTGCAGGCAATGGGTCCTCTGTGGCCAGTGGACATTCTGGGGAGTTGGAGCATGTACCTGGAGCAGCCCCAGCCTGCTTGCTGCATTAGGAGAGATTCAATCAGTCATCACTCGGAAATAACAACAATGGAGAAGCAGCTGGAAACACAGGTGCAGAGTGAGGGATGACAGGAACTTCCACCACAGTCATAAATCTGGGGGAGAAGCAGATTTATCTCCCCCATCCCCAAATTGATTTTCCCTAATGTGCCCAAGCCAGGATTCATTTGCCCATAGACAGGGTACACGGTGGGAGCTGCCTGGCATACTGAAAGAGATGACAGGGAAAAGTTGTGTGAAGCTGCAGTTTTCCAGAAAACCTCTTGTGCTTCTAAATTCTCCTCCCAAATACCATTCCTTTGTCTCTGCTTCTTCTGCACTCCCTCCTTCCACCTCTTCATTGGTAAGAGGTACTGAAGTGGGAATGGGAGAAGAAATTGGTGGAAGAGCTGCTGCCTGACCTCTCCTACAGGAAGATGTCCCACCAAAATAATGTTTTGTCAACCGCTCTGGTTTCCTCTTTTGATGAATTTGAAGACATGAAGGAAGGCCCTCACCAACATTCAGAAGGAAAGAGAAGGGAAAGGAAAGGAAAAGAAGCTGAACACTACACACATAATCTCAACTGTGAAATTTATGTGCACTGTTTAGAGGTTTTGTGGGATTTGAGTGCCACCAGTCTCTGCATCTCTGCATTCTCTGGGATCACAGCCACCACTGCAGGGCAGTCCCCCCTGCTCACAGCACAGTGTCAGTGCTGCATCGACTGCACATTGACTGCAAGGGTGTCTGCAAACCCATGAGAGCTGTGGGCAAATGTTCCAGGGTCTCTGGAGCTGGCAGGCTGCTGGGCTACCATTAGCCAGGACCACTGTGCATGCATTGCCAATCTCATCTAACTCATCTGCCCCTCTCCAGGCAAGTGTGGCAGCCTAGGTAGGAGTAAGTGGTGGAGGGTGCATTGAAACATGTCTTAGTTTTCTGTTTTCATGGTTCACTGGGACTGGAGATCTGGGGCTGGAACATTTAATTTTTGGTCACAAAGTTTGGGTCTTGCCTAGCATTTAGCCCACTGGGGCTGGAGCATTTAGTTCTTGGTCACAACGTTTGGGCCTTACCCCTGTGCAGAGCTGAAATGCAACAAATGCACACAGCTACACATCAGAGTTCAAAAGTGCTTCTGTATTCCCTGAGCCAAATACAGCCTGAGAGCCTCATCCCCCAAGAAGAATTGGGAAAGATGCTAAAGCCTGAGCTCAAGCATAAAAGGAAATGAAACCTGTCTGGGTTTCTTGCAAGGGAATGCAATGCAATTCCAGTGCATTAGCTCTAGTCCCAGCTACAAGGCAATGTTACACACGAAGGAGAGCCAAGAAAATGCTCTCAGCAACAACAATGTGAGCCTGAAGTTTAGTATCTACATTCTTCTGATAACTCAGATTATTTAATATTTCAATTACTGTCCCTCTGGTCTAATGATGGCTCTCTTAACAGATACAGAAGAGTGTTAACATATATATGGGAACAAAGTACATTTTGCTGCATGTTCATATGGGTGAAGTAGTTCACATGCTGGGCCTTGATGTTAGACCAAGCACAGTATCAAGCACCAAAGAGCTGTAGTCTCTCAGTAATTTATCTTAAATAGGAAGAATAAAACCCTGTTTTGAAGACAGTTTGGTAGAATATGAAAGGCTTTTCAAAGGAAAGACAACATTCGGGACTTCTGTCACCCATTAGTGAAGAATTATTCTGTCATACTTTCTAGCACTAGTATTTTCTAAACAATTAGACATGTGCCACAAAGCTAATTATCTCCACATCAGACAGGCACAGTACAGCCACTATTTCAGAAAGCACAATATTTTATCATGTAAATATGAGCCAAAGGAGGGTATTTGCATAAATTTAACTTCTGATTAGGTCTCAGATTCTAAAATAAAAATCCGTCTTGAGTCTTTTCAGCTAGGAGGAAAAAAATAACACAGTCTGGACACAGTTAAAGTTCAGTGTAACCTTTCCTAAGGAAAGCTGAAAGCCACTAGAACAGCATTGCAGACAACCGTGTAGCCTTGCAGACATTTTTCCAAAGAGCCTAGTTTACTGTGCCCGAAGCAGCACTGAAGTCCAGAGAAAATAAAGTAAACCCACGTGAGACACCATCAGTTGCTGACTCCAGAAGATTCATGTGGACCATAGAGATTAAAAACTGCTGCAACTGAGAAAACAAGGTCTTGTTTCACGAGTGTTTGACCAGAATAGCTGATCAGACACTGGCTTTGGCCTTTCCCCCTGGAACTGCAGCAGGTTTTTTTTGGTTTTGCTTATGTAAAACAATAGACTGAAATAGGACCTATTTTCAAAGTGAGTAACATAACACTTGTTGCCAGAAGATGAACAAACGGCTCTGATCACTGAGGAGCTGCTGCAGCAATGCACTGTGGGTCATTTAGGTAGTGAGGAATTGGGTATGTTCAATGCAGCACCCTGTGTCCTGACTTTGCTGATTTATATTAAGGAATAATACTGTGAGCATAAGCAGGAAATCAAGCAATTAGATATTTATTTTTAACAATGGGAAAAACAGCTCTGATCCCTTCAATTTTTACATTGGAACAAATTAAGAAAAGTAATTGCCTTTCTTTGCAGAGCAATAAGTAGGAGAAATCCTTTCACTGGGCTGCACACTCTGGACTTAAAAAGCTGCCAAAACTACTCCTGATTCTTCCTTGCAATGAACCAGACTTAAGTAGCCCATGTCTAGGAGTCAAAAAAAAGCAAAACTAATCATACATGATTCAGTTACTTCACCAAATGTAATAGCAAATGAGGGTTGTGATTTTCAAACCAGAGTGTGAAGTGGGTGCTGGTTTCCCAGTGAGTGTCAGAAGGATTTGAGTAAAAAGGATCCTGTGATAAGAGACGAAGATTAGCGTTTTAGCCTCTGTGAAATATCTCATTGACCTAAGACCATCCTTTTAAAACAGGGTAGATGGTGTTATGTGGCTCATATTACACCAAAGAAATCTGTCTGAAAGAACAGTTGTTTTCTTTCTCATCCCCACTTGAGCCCACAAGAGCATTCCCACACACACAAGGTGTTCTGTGGGGACACTTACCAACTGTACAGAATAGGCAGTAAAAGAAACACTCTGTTATTTCTCTGTGGGTTTTATATTTCACAGGCATAAATACATGACAGAAGATTGTGAGATGTCCAGATGCACATTTTTGTGGAGATGACAGACCTTCAGTCAGATATAAACAGTCAAAAGCCGTTGCTTTTCAGGTTAACCTCTTCCTTCTGAAGACTTTCAGTCCCTTAACTATATAAAATATACTATGATAAAACAGATTTTACCCCTCCTTTATATTCTTTAAACTGGTTGGACATCAGGGTGTAGTTTCTTCATCAGATACAGCTGACTTGTGCCTACACCATTACAAACAAGAGTGATGTCACTCTTTACCCCATGCCCTGGTCCAAGCTCCTGCTCTTTCCTAGCCTGGGTTCAGCCTTCACCACCATATAGACAGGAAGATATGCACAGAAATTATGTGAATACTAACCCATCCCACCTCCAAAACCTAAAAAAGAATCAGCTGATCTTAACACTTCATCCTTTATTTGTCTCTGGGTCATGGCTGCGGCATGGATGCCCATTATTGATCCTGTAACAGCAGGCACACGGTGCTGTGGGACCAGAGCTCCTGGACAGTCAGAGACAGGGGCAGAGAACGCAAAAGAGGTGAAGATGAATGAGAATATTTATCACACCAGACTCAGTGAGCTAAGAAGAGGAAAAGAGAGATCAAGGTACAAATTGAAAGCAGGTGCAAGACACAGCAAGAACAGGTGAGAGTAGAAGCACAAAATAAAGAGAAATAATCTGCCCTGAGGAAGGAGACACAGAGCTATGCACTGAATGCACAGAAATGCAGTTTGCTGAATGCACGTGAAGCAGAAATGAAGAAAAGCAGTGAACAAAGCTCCTCACAACAGAAGTGAGGAAGAGCCAGAAAAAGCCATTTGCAGCAGACACTGTTTATTTGTTAATAAAAGAAATGAGAGTGTGCTAAACATCAAGTAATGCACTTCATACCTGTTAAATTTATTTATAAACAGAGAATTATGTTCTCTGTGCTTCCTCAAAAAAATACACTGAAACATACTAAGCATGGCTTAGTGTTGAAATTTTTAATTTTGTCAAGAAGAAAAGATGCCAATACTCCTGGGTATTTTGCTAATTAGGATTATGGCTTGACTGAGCCAATAAGATTGAAGTCAACAGGATTTTTGCGACTGAATACTCCTCATTGTTTGCTTTTGCTTTTGTAGGTGGCCAACAATACCTTTTTGAGAAACACAGGAGTATAAATAAAATGGTGCTGAAAGAAGAGGTTCTACCTCCAGGTTGATTGATTTTAGGGAAGAAGAGAAAACAATTTGTATTATTAAGGGATAATAAAGATACTACCACTTAGACTAAGTTCTTTCTCCTTTTCTCTTAACTTCATGTTCACCATTTGGGACAAGTAACTTTACTGATAAGAAAGAAGTTCTCCTACCCAACAAATTCAAGAGTGAAAGATGTTGTCAAATTGTACCTCCTGTGGGAAACAGAGGTAGCAGAACAATTGTTAGAAGGGCTGAAAAAAAAACCAAAAAGAGGTCTCTGCTGGGTCTTAGAAGAAAGATTTTTTGGAAGTTTATTTCCCCCATGAACTGACTTGTTTGTGCTTTAATGATAAAAGTATGTGATACTGTGATGAAAGGGCATGTTTGAATGTTTCTGTATGTTCAGTAACATTCAAATCTGGAAGAGAATTGACTGTGCCATTGTCACACTAAGTCTGTGTTTCCTGAAAAAGAAAATTATCATTTTTAAAGATGTCACAAGTCCTCCTTACCACTTTTATTAATGAAATCACTTATTCCTTAATCAGAATATATTATTTCATTCTTTTTGGGTTTCTTTTTTTTCCTGGCTACATCAAGAAATTGCATTAACAACAATGTAAATGTCTGTAGGATTCCAAACTGGACCATAGAAAATCATAACGGATTAGAAATTGTATCTAAATGCCTGCTTTTCACTGTGACGTTCATGCACCCAGGTTATTTAATAAGGTATTCTGCATATCTGAAGAAAGGAAATAATTGCTGCATACTCCATACTGAAAATGGATACAAAAGATCTACATGGATCAGGTTATTGCACAGGTAATAACTTATTGAGAAAATGTCTAAAAAAAATGACACAAATTAGCAATGGTCAAATTGCACAGGTTCTGTGTATTAGCTCTGCACAGGAAGCAGGCTAAAAGGAGTCAGATAGACTTGGACAAATGGAAAAGAAATTGAACCTGAAACCAACTTCTAGGAAAGCCACAGAAAGGCACATGTAAACATTATTCCATCTACATGTTTAAGATAGATTTTGATACTTGTTTGATAATATTTTTTAAGAATGAAATAAGAAATTGGTCTCTAGCTACAGCCACTTTTTATCAGCCATATATTGCTTAATTTGCAGATCTTCCAAAAATAAGAAAAATATTATTAAAAGCTGAAATAAAATATTTTAGAATTATATTTCAATAAGCTAAGAAAAGATTCCCAGGGCCAAATTAATCTCTGTTGCCATCACACTGACCACAACAGAATCGCATTTGGAAACTTCTGCATCAGCCTTGCCAGCCATGTATCTACATCTTGCAAAACTAGGAACTAATCCAACAAGCCACATTTCTGGAGCTATTCATTATCCTGACAGTTCATTTGCTGTCACAGCCACTCAGAAGGAAACTTTGCACTTCAGTTCTGTCTCTGCATAGGTCTGCACTGCCAGTTACAAGAAGAGCAACGGAGCTGGGGAAGGGTCTGGAGTATAAGTCTGATGAGGAGTGGCTGAGGGAGCTGGGGGTGTTTATCCTGGAGAAAAGGAGGCTCAGGAGGTACCTTATCACTCTCTGCAATGACCTGAAAGGAGGCTGTAGCCAGGTGGGGATCGGCCTCTTCTCCCAGGCTGCAGCTGACAAGACAAGGGGAAATGGCCTTGAGCTGTGCCAGGGGAGGTTTAGATTGGATATCAGGAAAAGTTTCTCCACAGAAGGAGTTGCCAAGGACTGGAACCAGCTGCCCGGGAAAGTGGCTAAGTCACCATCCCTAGGTATTCAAAAGACATGCAGACATGGCACTTAAGGACACAATTTCGTGGTGGGTTTGGTACTGATGGATTAATGGTTAAACTTGATCTTAGAGGTCTTTGCCAGCCTTAAAGATTCTATGATTCTTACACACGAGGACCTTGTCTCTCTGTTTCATTGATGAGTGAGAAACACAGGATAGGTATCAGCCCTGATTCTGTTATAAAACTGTTATATGCCCTTAAGTCAGACCAATGGTCCATTTAGTCCACTGTTACATATCTATCAGTGGTAAATGAGACACATGGCCGCATGAGAGTGGTGCTTTCTGCTGGCCATTCCCCAGTCCTTTCCCAGTAACCACAATCAGGAATGTTAGTACATTTCTCCTTGTTTCCTTCCAGATTCTCTTTATGCACATACTTTTGAATCTGCTTCCACCATCCCCTATGACAGTAGGATCCCAAAGTGTTTTCCTTTTCCTAAAACTGCCTCCAGCTAGCTTCATCCAATGCCACCTACTTTGTGTGTAGTGGGAATTGTGAGAACCACAGCCCTCCATTTAATTTATTCATTGCCTTCTGTGTTTCCTAAACTTAATTGTAAATCTCCTCAGCCACCTCCCCATGGACTGCAGAGTCACAGTCTTTGCTGGGTTTACACAGGTATGGATCTTTCTAGTTCTCCACGAGTCTTTGCCTTTGATTTAAATTAGTGAACACCTTAGCTTATGGCAAAAATAAATAGGCAGGAATTGCCATTCGTTACAGTAAATATATATATTCAGGATGAAACCCAGATAGAGAGTAGATAGCATAAGGTTTGAAAGGTTTGGCACTGATGATTCAAGATTCCCTTTAATCTTTGAAATATTTTTTTCTACTAGCATACATAGGAATTTATCACTCCTAATTAGGGATTCATACTAAAGGTACCAGTATTGAAGTCCTTGTCTGTGCTCTTAGGCAGAGACAAGATGGATTTAGCTAAAACAGAAGATTAGAGCACCTTCCACAGAAACTCTGTGAAACCTGTGACCACAAAACAGCCAGTAGTGGTAGATTAGGTTGCCTACCAGGAGCTAAATTATGCTATCAGAGAAGACGATGCTCAAATAACAGCATTGCCCTGGAAGCAACCAAATTGTACTCTGTCATTACCTTGTCCCTTTAGGCCTTTGCAGTTGGGTCTAACAAAACACTCAGAACAGTCAGGGTCTGCTAGGTAAAGCAATCACAATAAAATAAAATGTATAAATGTCCTCTAACTGCAACTACTGCTTAGAAATTTTCAGTGAGATTCAAATATACAGCATAGGGTTTGCCAAGAAATGAAGTCCATAGTACTTTTAAATGAAGTCACAAATGTTCTGACAGGCTTTGTGGCAAGCAAAAATCTAGTTTATCTTATTGGCAAGCCTTAACAACATTCTCCATACCACCTAGATTTTACTAGCATAAAATATTATTTTGTAAAACAAATAGGAAAACAGCTGTTATTTTTTTCCCTTCCAGATGCCCTGCAAAGCCAAGCATTTAAACCAATTGCACTCACATTTCAGAAGTCATCAGCTTCCCAGGCTGACCTCTCATCTTCCAGATTTTAGCCTGAAAGATATTTGGGGGTGGGGGAAAATACACCAAATGTAAATTCCACTGGGCATTATAACAGAAGCACTAACAGCACAACAACTGAAATGAAACTCTGTCATCTTGGATGCCTCACAAGACCAGCCCAATCTCTCAATTCCTGATTCAAAACTGGGGACTGCTGAGATGCGTCATTTCCAACAATTCCTTGTGTTACTTGCACTTGGTGTAAACTCCTCTCAAGGAGTCAGGACCCAATTCATGCAAGCTAATTTTTGTGAGCCTGCCCAAGATGCTATTATCTTCAACAAGGCTTTGCGTGGGTGTAGGGGTTTGCCTGAACAGATCACTTTGCAAAATCAAAGCCTAAGAGACTGCATTAAGTATATTTTCATCTCTCTCTCCTCCCTGCAGCTGGGCCTTAGTTATCTCTCCTCCTAAGACATGCCTACTCTTCAACTCAGTCAGCCAAGGCTCCTATCCCAAGTTTTTCTGCATTGAAGTCCAGACATTCATGCATTCCATCTTTTCATTCCGAATGCAATATACTTCAGTCACCATTTTTGTTTTCCTCATTACCAGCCACCTCTTTGCCCCCCATTGAAACAGACCAGCTCATGATAACCTTCACTGACAAAGACAGATCTGAATAATAGCTGACATTTTCATGAACTAGAGGAAACTCATGATAACAGATTCCCTAGGCCAGGATTTTACTCTTGGGGGACATATATTTATGGTCAAATTCTACTCCAGAAAAAACTTCTTTTGGATTTGTTTTTAAATTTAAAAAATACTTGTTTGTACTAAATCCTGTAAAATGCATTTGTAAGGAAAAGCTATTTGGTTTTCTGTCCTTTAAAGCCTCATAGAATAGATTTCATTTTGAATATTTTATTCCAATACCAAACTTGAGAAACTACTGACAATATAACACTGAAGATCTTTGACTCTTCATGGTTTTCTGAGCCTAATTTTCTCTCTGTTTGTTGCTGTGATGGTAAGATTCATGCTGGTTTGTTCTGATTAAAAAGGTCTGTTGCTGGAAACTATTTATTAAGCAGAAATTTATATTTTTTAAATCTTTTGTAAGGACCTTGTCTGTCCCCAGCTCTGTGATCTACTTGTCAATGAGCCAGTGTTTCACAGAAAAGATGAGTTTGGAAGGGACCTCTGGAGATCACCTTAGTCCAATCCTCCTCAAATAGGGCAAACACAGCACACTGCTAAGGGCCATACCCAGCTGAGTTTTGAGTATATCCAAGGATGAAGATGACACAAACATTCTGGAGAACCTATTCCAGTGTTGGATTGCCCTTGGAATAGAAATGTTTGCACACGTTTAAATAAAATTTGCAGAATTTCAAGTTCATGCCCATTGTTCCTTGTCCTTTGCCAAAGAGGAGTCTATCTCTGTATTCTTTACTCCCCTTCATCGTGAATTGCACATACCAATAATCCCATCTCTAGCCTCCTTTGCTCCAGACTTCCCACTGCTCCTCACAGGACAGATGCTCCATGTCCTTCATCATCTCCATGGCCCCTGACTGGACTCATTTTAGTAAGTCCATCTCTGGGGACCCAGCACTGGGCCCAGAATTCCAGTTGAGCCTCTCCAGTGCCAAGCAAAGGGGAAGGACCACTTTCCTTGACCATCTGCCATCAGAAATAAAGTCTCTTGTCATCAGGAGCAAAGCCACATAACCAGCCCTTCCTCTGATCTTCGTTCCTCACGTTTCATGGAGACCCTGAAAATTCAGGTGATTGGTCCTGCTGTTGGGAGTTATTTGACAGTGTATTTACTGGACTGGAGAACTCAAGAGGTATTTACCAGTTAAGCCCAGATCTTGCTTCAGTCCAAAGAAATCACCTTGACATAACAATTTATCCAAGCCTGCACAACAAATCCAGGACTCTGTTGTGCAGAAGGAAGGCTCATTTCCACACTGGTTTCTCCAGCTCATTGTTTCATAGACATCATCTGATTTTCCTTCTGTACAAGCTTAGCTTAATTTTTTTTTCTTTTGTAGTTCCTTTTTCAGATTGGCAATTTTAGATGTTGTTTTTAGCACTTCCTTATGTTTAGAAAACTGGAAAGACCCAATATTTTCTGAGATCTTATACTGGATGCAAGGTCTCTCTTTATCTGACAAAATTCCATACAGGGTGGAAAGCATGAAACATATCACAGTCATTGGGTTTTAAATGTGACAAGAGCCTGCTTTATTTCTTCACATTTCAATGTAACAAGATAGACATCTTTTTTGAGCTAAAATTCTCCACTGGTCAGTAAAAATATTCGCACAGTTATCCTCAGCAATTACTACAGCTGACATTCCTAACTACTGTCTTGGTTTGGAAGACAGGCGTTTGCTAAGGCAGGTGGAAAACTGCCTTACAGGATATGACCCTCCCTCCGAATTGTTGTAAGGTCGAAAATCAAAGGCTCTCAGGCAGAGATATGGGAAAAGGAATAACAGTTTTTACTCGTATCTATAACGAGGGAACAAGCAACAATAACAGTAGCAACAACAAATAAACCAACCAGATAGCCGGTGGCAGCTTTCTCTAAGCAGCCAGACACCGCGCCTCCCCTTTGGTACAGTTACGGTCACGGCTGGCAGGGGTGCTGTGACGTGAGCTCAGCTCCTCGGTGATGGCAGACGGAGCAGAGGGCGAGGCGGCCGCACGGCGAGCGGAGCTGCAGCAGGGAATCCCAGGGCAGCAAACCGGGCGGCAGAGCCCGTCCACTCGAGCCGGCGAACAAAAGGGCAGCAGAGACTTCAGCAAGGAAGGAAAAATCCAGCAGCGCTGAGCTCCCGCGGCAGCAGCGAAGGGAAAAGAAGAAAACAGCAGCTGTCTCCTCCAAGTCCCAGGGACAAGTGTGTCTCTGCCCACGGCCAGCCACCTTTTTCTTCTCTCGCCACACCTGGCTATGTTTTTAGTCTCTTAAGTTCGTCTTTGTCCCTTAGGTACTCAGTCGTTATCTCTTAGGTACCCAATCGTTGTCTCTTAAGTACCGTCGTTAAGGCTCGTTAAAGTCTCTCTAGCCACAGGATGGAAAAATTCCCAACCTCCAACAACTACATAGAATACTCGGCTGCTGAAATGCATCTTTGACATAATCCCACATAAAATAGACAGTTAAAGTCTGCTACTAGATTCCCTCATCATAGTAAAAAATAGCTTCAGCAGCAGATTTATTAATGAAACATGCCTTCCCACTTGTACCATAAGAATCATATCACCTGGCTTCCCCTTTGCATTTTATAACAAAACTTTTGCTGAAGTTTGCTGTAAATGTACATGGTAAGAGGTACATTGATTAAGGTAGACTCTTACAGGACCTTTTCAGCAAATCCAAACAACAAAACAATCCTTCTACTCATTTTTCCTGGCTTCAATCCTACAAGATCCAAGAACCACTGTAACTTCAGTAAACCAGTGTGCTGGTTTTGGCTGGGGCAGAGTTAATTTTCTTCACATTGGCTGATAAGGCACTGTGTTTTGGATTTGTGCTGAACATAGTGATGATAACACAAGGATGTTTTAGTTACTGATGAGCAGAGCTTACACAGAGCCAAAGCCTTTTCTGCTTCTCAGACTGCCACGCTGGCAGGGAAGCTGGGGCTGCTTGGAGGACTGGGAGGAGACACAGCCAAGACAGGTGACCCCAACTGACCAAAGTAATATTCCAGACCATACGACATCATGCTCGGGATAGAAAGTAGAGGGAAGAAGAGGGAAGGGGGGATGTTTGGCATGATGACATTTGAATTCCCAAGTAGCAGCTAGATGTGATAAGGTCCTGCTCTCCTGGAGAGGCCTGAACACCCATGGGAAGTGGTGAATTAACTCCTTGTTTTGCTTTCCTTGTGTGTGTGGCATTTGTGCTTCCTGTTAAACTGTCTTTATCTCAACTCTCAAGTTTTTCAGTTTTTACCATTCTAATTCTCTCTCCCCAGTCCCACAGGAGAGAGAGTGGCTGTCTGGGGCTTGGCTGCTGGCTGGATTTAAACCATGATAACCATTTATCATGCACAAAACAGAGGTACTTTGATGCCCTACAAACAAACAGGACCTCTTGGCTACAATTCTCCCAGAGAGAGACCCCACCTGGGGCATCCCAACTCCCTTCTGTCCATCTGCTCTTCCCAGGAACATGGTCCACATGCACCTACTACAAAAAAATGGAGTTGCTCCATTTTACCATTCTTTGGTTCTATGCAATACCTTCCTGCACCGCAGGGAAAGGTGTTATGCATCATAACTTCTGAGCCACAGAAAAGATATAACAAAGTCAGGGGGGAGGCACTGTCAGATTGATGGGATTTAAAGTTCAGAGCAGAGTGGGGACTCTCAGCTTTTGTTAAATGCTGAAGGGATTGTACCTGCACACCCTACATGCAGGAGTAGGCATTAGATTCTTGTCATATGTATTCAGACCTATTTCTCTCCATCTTTCCACCTAACAAACTGATAACACTACAAAGATATTGAAATACATTACAGCTTAACAAGACTGACAAATTCTGATTTTTTCCATCATTTAGTTGGTCAAAGTTGAACAAATTGTAATGAACACTTTGCCATTTTTCAGTGCTAATTTTTTAATTCTCTCTTCTCCTCCCAAAATAATATAAAATATATTGAAAGAAAATGCTTTTTTAAAATTACTTCTGGACTAAGACCAAGTTTCTAAGTGGAAGCAAATTTTTATGTCCAAGTTATAGCCTCTGAAAAACAACTTAAAATGAGAATCCTGACACAATTTTAAGTGAAGTGACATGAGTGGCGCCAATATAATGTAGTCAAAACATGTGGGAAATAAAGTAAAGTATTTTGTTCCTGAAGGATATGAAATTCCCAGATCAGAATAAAGTATATGTCTGGTATTTACTGGATTCTAGCAAACATAACAATTTTGCAAACATACAAGGGCTTTGGGGAGTATAGGGTTCAATCACAATTCAAAACCTCTTCATATTGGATACATTTGAGACAAAGGGATTCATAAGCCACAGGGGCTAACTTCTTTCCTTCCTCCAGAAAGTCAAGTGGGATTTAACCCGAGTGAATAATGGTAATAGATAAAATAGGAATTCAGCATAAGATCTACCTAGAAGAAGTATTCAAAAGCCCACCAAAAAAAAAATCAAAAATGTTATAAAGCACCTAAAATGATGAACTATGTAGTAACTATGCAGCATGGGAATCACAAGAACACACCAAAAAGGAAGAGAATGGAAGTTTATATGTCCTGTGTGAGTCAGCAGAGGTAGTTTCAATGCTGATATAAAGCAGAGCCTGAAATGAGCTATTATCATGTTATTCTTTATTAGTTGTCAAGCACTGACATTTTATTCAGCTCTTCACCAGAGAGCCCTTGTCCTATTGGATTTACAGTTGCAGGCCCTCTGCCATTTGTTCCAGCCAACTCTTAACTCCTCTCAAACTCCTCATGTCAAGATGGATAAAGCGATCTGCCAAGACAAACCCAATGACTGCACAAAAAACTACCTTGAAGCAATGATACAAGGCTTGAAATAGAGAAAGAGTTAACTGCACTTTTACAAATTACTGTGGGAAATAGAGAAAAAGGAAATGTTTAAGAGTGATGTGAATGGGAAGAGATGGATTAGTGAAACAATAGATTAGTCTTCTCTTGAGGACAAGAAAATTGGCACAGAGAACTGCAGAGAACACTTCAACTCTGCTCAGGAAATAGAAAGGAATAGCACTCAAGAGCAAAAGGAGCAAGAGGTGATGGAAATTGAGTCCTGTACAGGACAGGTAGATATTGTGCCTCCCAGGCAAAGAATGCAAACAGAAATTAGGAAAAACCTAATGACTGACATTTGTCACAGGATTGTTCCTCTGCCTTTCTTTAATCTTGCCCTCAGCCTCACAGTCTCACTCTGGGTACTGATACAGGCACTCATCTGATGAGAGAGGGATCATCTTTCTAAAAGAAAACTACTTGACTCGTTCCTATTGGCCTATTTTCTACCAAATTAGACATTTGGAGAGCAATGGAGAGAGAAATAAGAAAGATTGTATCTTGTCTACATCAGTAAGTCACTAAATCAGTTTAGCCAGCTTCCACCCTAAATGCAGCACACGAAAGTTCTTCAACTTTCCTGAGGTGCTCCATGATGTAAAAGCATTTTTTCTGTCAGGGAGGTGCCTCACTAACTTATTTGATGGATGCACACTTGAATGCACACACAATTGAACTTCAGAAGTCTTATTATGAAATCCCACTTTGTTCTCAGCTGTTCTAGCAGGTAATGGTATCTTTCTCACAAGGTCTAAAAACGTGGGAAATTATTTGTAAGATTCACCCCTGGTATGCTGCTAGCCACACAGCTGTAACTGAGGATTTCATAAATATGAAAGCCTGTAGTCTCTAGGCACTAGTTACCAAGCCTCACCAACTTCACATCACATTTTAAGCAGGAATGGCCAATTGGTCGTTCAGCTGTTTATTTTTAAAATAATGCTGACATCTAGTGGCTGCTTGCACTCACACAGGTCTGTGCAGGGCTGAAAGTTCTGTGTGTCGTAAGCCACCCTTCACTCTTTGGAGGCAAGAGGCTCCAGCTGAAAATGTCACATCTCTCCCAGTTGTGCACTGTTCAGAAAAGGAAACCCTGCAGAGTTATGCAGAGAACATAAAT
>VZRN01001519.1:712564-735770 GCA_013397935.1 Dasyornis broadbenti | reverse complement strand
GTGTTGTGAACAGGTGGGGAAGAAAAGGCTTATTTTCTCTTTTGTATTAATGGCCAGATGATTACAAGATGATAGGGTCAAGACCACTGCCAACTGGAGCTGAAGAAATATGAAGAAGAATCTAGGCTTCCTCAGAAATATCAGATGTCTGAAAATAGTGAGATCTGATGATCTGGAGCAAGGCATATCGAATACTAACCCTACCCCAACTCCTCCTCACTGTTGGCTAAAAGTACAGCTGCTGGCTTGCTCTGAACCAGTGCACTGATGCTCCGGGGCTGACCAGGGAGGAGACTTCCTGGGTTAAAGTGTCTGAAGTGACCCATTACAAAGAGAATAAACCCAGAAGAAGCCAGACCCTGAGAAACCTCAAAGACAGCCAAAGAGGAACCTGAAACATGGCCAGGGCAAAGATTAACAGTGCCTTGTCCTGTCTTATCTGAACAGTGAGCTTTCTGTTGAGAGACATACAGACTACAACTGAAATAAAATTATACAAGGTTGAGCCTCTTTCTTATAAAGGTTTGCAAAAAAAATTGCACATATGTCATTTTGGCCCCATGCTGCATCTCTGCTCACTTTAACTGCCAGAAAACTGGAAAAATCTAATAGATACATCTTGTGTAACTGATGATCACTGCTCATACACCTCTCCCTCACTGCCTTTGCCTTCTGATATATTAGAAAGCAAGAGCAGCCCTCTTGCTTAGGCAACACATTTAGATTTTCCAGGATAACTGAAACATACGGCTCTTGAAGAAAAGATTGGAAAGCTTTGAATATTCACATGCTGATAAAACTGTGAGACAATGCTCTCTCTTCAGAGTTATGCAAAGCAGGTCTGAGATTTTCACAAAATGTTGTTTGTTAAGAAGAGCCTTTTGAAATAGAAAAACATCAGATGATCTTGCCTCTTGCCTAGTGCAGGAGTAAAACAGTTAACCCAGAGATGAGCAAGCCAGCCTTCCTCATGTCCAAATGTCAGTTGTGCCATTTTGTCATGATAGGAGGTGCATGTTCATCTTGGAACAAGTTACTGGACTAGAAACTGGATTCCCATATGGAGTACTGTGCGCAGCTCTGAGATCCCACACATAAGAAGGTCTTGGACCTGCTAGAGTCCAAAGGAGGGACATGAAGACTGTCAGAGAGCTGGAGCACCCCTCCTGTGAAGACCAGCTGAGAGAGCTGGAGTAGTTCAAGCTGAAGAAATGAAGGCATCAGGGAGACCTCATAGCACCTTACAGTATCTAAAAGCACTACAAGAGAGCTGGAAGCTTTTTACAAGGGCATGGAGTGACAGTAAGGGTCAATGGCTTTAAACTGAAAGATGGCAGGTTTAGATTAAGTATTAAGAAGAAGATCTTTACTGTGAGGTTGGTGAGACGCTGGAATAGGTTTGTCCAGAGAAGATGTGGATTCGCTATCCCTGGAAGTGTTCAAGGCCAGGCTGGATGGAGCTCTGAGCAACCTGGTCTAGTGGAAGGTGTCCATCTCCATGGCAGGTAAGTTGGAATTAGATGATCTTTAAGGTTCCTTCCAACCCAAATCATTTTATGATTCTATGAAATACATTTCATACAGCTATTGCATTACTTTTTTCCAATCAAGAAAGGTTCAGAGAGGCTGTTTCTGTACTTTACAATAATACCTGGTTCCTTTCAGATCAGACTTTGATGGAAGGAGGCTAATGTCTACTTCCTTCAGGCGCCAAGGAGTGCTGGAGAGAACAGGTAGCAAAGCAGAAAGCAGGATCTCATAGGTGCCATTGCTTCTGCTATTCCAGAAGTAGGCAGACTGGTACTGAAAAGCTGACGGGGTGAAAGAGAGTTTAGGGAGAATCACAAAAGTAGGACTATGTCAAGGTTAGTGATCATTCAGGAAAATCAGCATGTAGTAGAGATGTGAATTCACACATCATGGCACAAAAATTACTGTATTTCAGTACCAGAAAAACAGATATATGAGTTAAGCCCATCTCATCAGAGGACAAGGCAAGCAGTCCAGATGTAGCTATCCATCTTCATCAAAATTGTAAATTTCATATCCCTAAAAGCAGTAAATGTTCAGTGTTGTATCAAATAGCTAAGTCCTGAGGCAACAGAGGCATATGTGACCCACGTGATCTGTGCTAGTTTTCGTCTCATTGCTCAGTCAGATTTCCTACAGGCTGAAACAGAATTCTTAGCAACAGTAGACACATATCCTAAATATATTAAACAATGAATATTGTCTTGTTTTAACATATTGCATAACAAGACAAAAATATATCTGCAAAACATTGGGCAATTAACTCATTACAAGGAATTGACACAGGAACTTTTTTCCTGAGCACTAGCAAGAACTGTTCTCTAAATCCCCAGTCCAATCATTAACACAGTAAGAGGGCGTTATTTAAGACAATACTTTTAATTTCAACTCTCATTACTTTGAAAACAATTACTCAAATCCCTGTCCCACCAAATTCAAAGTATTTACTGAAGATTCATGTAGTAAGATATAGAAAAAAGATGTTCCATTTCTGAGTGCTGCAAATGCCTCAGCACTACTGGCAGCGAGCCATACAGAGAACTCAACTAGCTTTATACACAACTATTTGCCATCTTACCCAATACTCCCTCTGAGGTTTCACAAGAGTCCTCCACATAACATGGAGGATCTAAAAGATCAAGAAAGTATCCAGAACGTTTAGAAACACTTTCTAAGTGAAGGACGCTTACACAGTAAGTGGTGTTATTTCAGGCTACACACAAAAAGGTGTCCAGTTCTTCTACAATAAATACTTGCAATGACCTTTTCTACTCTACAACAGCCAAGAAATCCAAGTGCATGGAGTGAGACTTACATATCACTGGTGATTTATTAAGTCATTGTTGAGGAGTTAACGAAAAGAATTTGATTAACAATTAAATTATGATCAAATGATAAGTAATTGATGACTGACTAGAAATTAGATGGTAATCAAATGGTGATCACTTAAGGGTAATTAATGAGTGATTTGACAAAGACCTAAATGATGACTTAGTAACTGAGACAGCTGTCAAACACTGTAGCATTTGACACACTTGTAATAATTAAGCTATAGATGGATATACAAAAATGTCACTAAGACACAATATACCTTTAGGCTGAAAGTGAAACAGTCCTTACTTTGCTGTAGAGATCAGATGCTGGCAAAGAGTCTCTCGGCCCTGAGGAGTGACCTGGAGAGCTGTCCCAGCTCCCAGGGAGGTCAGGGCCTGGCGGTCCGAGAGCAGCAGAGCTCAGTGGCTCGGGGACGCCACAGGTACTTAGATGGCAAAGTGAAGCACTTGCAGCCAAATACTGCCCTGGCGTTTGTGCACCTGTATGGCTGTGGCAGCTTTAGCTTTGTCTGGTCGCAGCTTGGGCTGCTGCTGTTACGTCCTGACAAGACATGGCCTAGGAGCCGCGGTCCTTGAGGAGATGCAACCTCGCATGGCTCTCACCGGGATCAGCCTGGCCGGCTTGTGGGTGATGCCTGAGCCAAGGCACCGCTGAGAACCACCACCAAACTTACCAGTACAGGTGTTTGCTGCATTAACTTACTACTTAAGTATTGCTGCCAGCACAAAACTTGAATTTAGTAGCCCCTTACACAGGTGTTTGTCTGAATATTTGTTAGAGAAAATAAAAGTTATTCAAAAGTCATTACTGAGGTTTATCCAGGAAAAAGGAAAAAAAATCTCACTTCTCTTAACTATTACATACACTGTGAAGATTTGCCAAAAGATTGTCATGCTCTTTTTATGGAAAGGTTTTCACTTCAGATCTAGTACACTTGCAAAGTGAAAAGCAATGATACGAGTTAATTCATTCCATTTATCTACACTTTCCATATATACTGCATTCAAAAGATCCATAATGAAAACCAGACATCTGTCTGGAAATAGAACACTATTCCCCTACCTTGCACAACGACTCCAATCCTAAATGCTGTACTGACTGACGATGCCTAGGGAAGTACACTAGCAGTGATTCAAGCAGAAACATAATCCAATGCAAAGTAAATCTGAACATTATCAAAACATATCAATTGCAGAATTGGAAATTTCTTGACTAGGTGCTAACATCAATCCCCTCGAAGAAAAAAACACACAAAAAAGAATGTTTAATCAATAAAGCTAAGTATCCATCCAAATTTTACTTCAGTGGAATACACAAAAAACTCTAAAACTAAGTTCGCTGTACGCTTCATTTGATACATCAGACTGATAGTACCAAGGCTTTGAGGTGATACTGACCTGATGCAGATCAAACTCTTTGCCCAGACCACACAGCAGCCTCTTTGTGTCAAGACTTTCACACAAGAAGTTAACAGCTCTCTTCCTTAAGCCAAGGATGCAACCTCCACTTGTGGAAGGTTTTAAAGTCCTCACAAAGCTTCCCAGAAATTTACCTATTGAGTCAATTGTTTCAAAGTGTCAAAACCACAAAGTCAGTTAAAAATTGTATCTTGGTATAAATTCATTTAGCTTTAAGAATTTTGTATTGCTAAACATAGTGTTTATCTATGACTACTTCTTTATAAAATTAACCCAAAGCATTGTTATTAGGTTTTCAAAAATATTTCATAAAAAAAAGACATATCTGATGAACTTGTGCTTGAAGAAAAGCAGTTTCAAATTTGAGTGGAACGCTTTTTTAGCGGTTTCGGGATTAGTTTTTGCCTTCAGAATGAGAACATACTGTTTCTGGATCATGTTCTGAAAAGGTTCTGAAAAATACCTGATTTCTTTATCTGTGCATTTCCCTCTCCTCACTTTCTCAAATGGCATTACCACAAGTTTGGAATTTAACAGACGCTTCTCTTTTCAACAGTTACTCAGACTGCAAAACAGTCACAGCCAGATAACAATCTAGTAAAAAATGCATCTACGCATGACCTCTGCAAGTTGATTTTCAAAATCTGAAAATGGAGCATGTTAAAAATAAGGATTTGCAAAGCTCTTTAAGGATCAAAAAAAAAAAAAAAAAATCAGTTTCCTGAAAATAGCACCATGCAATTAAAACACCAAGGCATGAACACATTTACAGGAGTGGAGGGAAATACCTAGATAACTTATTTACAAAAAAAGTTTTCCCCAAATACCATGATGTTTGTTCCCAAACAATTTAACAGATGAGCCACAAATACTCTCATGTTACAAAAAATTGTTTGGATAGATGAAAGGCATGTTACTATTAAATAATAACATAATAGATGCTGTGTGAAAAAGAGATAATACACTTTCTCCCTCCATTTCACAGGAATGACTCAATCAGGGTTACTAGTTGTTCCACCACTGAAAGGGGACTACACCACATACACTGACACATCTCTGAAGAAAGAAAAATAATATAAAAATTGTGTTATACAGAAACAGGCATATTGCAAATTAATATTTCCAAAGGTTTCTTTGGACAGGATGGCAGTCTTTACATTATCATAAAAGATACTCATGTATTACAGGTCACTTTAGCAACTTTTCAGGCTACCCACACAACCAAGTTTTCTTTCTATTAACCAAACCACTGCAATTAAAATCACACTCACTTACGGGAAGGACATCCATCCACATGACAGGTCTAATCACTTTCTCTCCAGGAACTGTCTCACTGTGGTGTTCTCTAAGTTGTTCATAATCACACCAGGGGGAAAAGTATTTGTCCAGTACTTTCACTTCAGACAATAATCCAAGCTAGTATGAAGAAAATTACTTCCTTTGGGAAGTAAGCATATTGGCATGAGTAATTCAACTATTTTAAGTACACTTTATCACAATGCTAAAATACATATACACACATATTACCTAACCTTTACTACCAATAGCAGCTCTATCTGCCAAGTACCATTAGGATCCAATCTTTAAGATACTCCTTGTCTTGTGATAGCATGAGTTTAGCCAGAGATATCTATGTTCCAAGCAGCAGATGGGTGCTTCCAGTCAGAATACAAATTGTAGAGGAAACACAAAAGGAGCTGCAGAACTCAGTAAAGGATGGCAAATGCAAAGCAGAACCAGCAAAGCCATTTCACATTGAGACAGCTAGCAAAAACCTAAAAAGGTTAAATAAAATTAACACCACACACTGCAAAGTGTTATTGTTATATGCACTGCCTAACTTTAATTTCAAGTAGCTAATTGTTAGAATCATGACAATCTCAAATTTGTTCTTATACCAACATCATTTGCCTCTCCCTCAGATATATGGTGTGATGGTATTTCAGTGAATAAACTTAGGTTTAAGATGAACTACGATTAAATCAGCTTTGTTTTCAACAGCATAAAAATTTTTCTGACACATTAGACTATTAGTGAACGCACAAAGCATTTACATTCTGATGGTGTGAAACAGCTTTTTAGGTAATACAAGAGGGTTATATAAAATCTTACCACTTCTTTATTTCAACAGTTTTCATCTCATTAATTCCTGCCCAAGTGAGTAAGTGCTGATAGCTGACCAAGAAGGCATGTTTTTCTTACATAGCCTTATCAAATATAGCTAGAGATTTCCTAAAACAGCAGGAAGTTCTACAGCAGCTGTATTCACCTTTAGGATTGAGAATTCACCTCTTTCTAACAGGTAACTTTTAAAAACCTGAGTCCTCAACACAACCTCAGGCCCTACCTCAACTGACATCTGATCAATGTTGAGCATATGAAATCACTGAAAACGAAATGGATGTACAATAAAAACCAAATTAAGCAGATCTTACAAAAAATTATTACATTTTTGTTAAATTAAATGCAATACCAAGGGAACAGGTCCCTATAACTATGGGCATTGTCCTGCTCATATGATAAAGTATTTAAGCCATCACTAAGCCAAGGACCATTTATTTTAGTTCCTCAGCAGATGTCTTCTCACTTTCACATAACTGCAAGTGGGGATACGCAGGCTTGATTCACTACAGGACAAACAGTGCCTATTGGAATGCTCTTCCATACACATGCACCAGAGCTACAAAGATGAACCTGATCAGTACGGGGAGGGTAGTGAATGAAGATTAGGGAGGACATGATGACCCTTCATCAACCCCATACTCCACTTCTCACCTTTGAGCCAGAGTAATTTCTGTTTCTGTGGCTAGACTACCCAAAATTACTTGAAGTCTGTTAAGTTCAAAGCTACAATTCACTAATATAATCCATTCCCTACAGATCAGTCACTTCAAGCATGTGAAAAATAAATATCCTTCCTAAAGAAGCCTATGCAGACATAACTGATAAATGTGTTTGTATCTGCTGCTTCCGTACGATACAGGATAAATAATGAATTATTAGAAACTGCTTATTAGAACTGATATAGGATAAATAATGAATTATTGGGAATTGCTTATTAGAATAATGACTATAGTTTGTATGACAGTTTTTACGCTTACTAAACAGAAAAGGAGGATGTAAAGGAAGATCTGGACTATTGTAAGAAAGACTAAGTCAGGATGTAAAGGAACCAAACATCTTGTTATAGCATCTTGACTCAGTTTAAGCCAGGATGTATAGCTTGGACTCAAGCTAAAAGACACAGAGAACATGTGCAGGGAAGCAAGGTGAAGAGTTCACTTGGAAGAATCTTTTATTGGACCTCTAATTGAATTAAAAGACCCCTGCCCACATTTTCTCAAGCAGCACTGCGCAGGCGCAAGTGTATTTAAATGAACTTTAGACTCATTATAATACGAAGCAGGGATAGATAATGAATATGTATAAGGGTATTGTATAGCTTCATGCATATGTAACCTGTAACTCAATACAAACTAAGCAATGTGCCGCAGCTGGTATGCATGGCTTTAAAGAACTATCCATCCCTCGTGCGTCTCAGCGCTGAAATAAACATACCTACTTTACAACTTACTGTGAAGTCATTCCGTGCATCACGTATTTACATGAGACTTGTTCCTTTTATCCTAGTGAAAAATTTCTATCGCTCTGGGCTACACAATCAGTTCCCCACCCGCAAACATAAGCGAACTATAAGATAATGAAGTTTTCAAATTTCCAAATTACAACTGCAAGAAACAAACAGCAGGTATCATAACATTTTAGTACAGCTAAATTTCTATTAAAAATAACACTATGTCAACAGAAGTCTTTTTTTATTTCCAAGTGTTCAAATTGTTATTACACATATGCCATTTAACTATTTTTTAACATTAACGTAATTACAATTGAAGGGCTCATATTTCCAGTGGCCTCTCTGTATTGGATACCACCAGAGCAAAACATGAAACATTCCACATGGCTAACAATAAGACATTTGAGTTACCAGAATTACAATCATCAATTTTTCTTTTTTTTTTGCTAACAGATCACATACATACATAACCAGGGCCATTTTCTTTAAAAGAAATATCAAAATTAGAACTGCATCTGTTTATTTTCAATATGAACACCTCTACATACGAGCAACATGGTACATGACAGTTTGATTATCACACATATGGTACTTTGGCAGCTCTGTGTTTTTTCCCCGAAGCTCCATAGTAGGCTTAATTTGTAAAACATATTGCTAATATGCCCTGCATGAACACCAATAATCAAATGAATATTTCTTTTGTCACCTAAATGGGAGACGGAGCAGTGCTTTTATCTCCTATTACACAGCCTTGTCATAAATGCACAATTTTCTTCCATGGACACTTCTACACACATCCTAACTAACACAGTCTGCAAGAAAATAATCTGTATTTGAAAAGGATTTGAATTTTCTTCTCAAATTAGAAAAACTAGTTGATTACATGACAA
This sequence comes from Dasyornis broadbenti, assembly GCA_013397935.1. Classification (NCBI taxonomy): domain Eukaryota; kingdom Metazoa; phylum Chordata; class Aves; order Passeriformes; family Dasyornithidae; genus Dasyornis; species Dasyornis broadbenti. The sequence goes on along the minus strand of VZRN01001519.1, from coordinate 727,023 downwards.
ATCACTACTGTTTGTTCCAAAACAATACTGAATGTATCACCTTTTTATTGAGGTTACTTGCATATTACTGTCTTACAAGCCCAGCAGTCACCTGATCAACTTAACCCATTTTGAGTTCATCTGTGAAACTGACTTATCTCTTTCAATACCTACTAATAGTTCATGGTTAACAAATACTAATTTCTTTGAATACCTCTACCACCAATTTCCACACGAGAACTAATCACTATATTAAACTTTTTCACTTCCTCTCCCCAAATGAATTTTCATTTCCCACCTTCCTGAACACAACAGTATTGTACTCTGACACACAACTGTAATTCCAATGACCTATTAGCACAGTAATCTAAATGAGGATAATGTTCCCTCTAATATAATCATGCACTTTTAAAGTAGCCACTTGAAAGTTTTGAGGTAAAATGGATGAAACCTGGTTACAAAATTTCAGACTTAAAGGAACAAAATCACAAACATATATGTTGCAATAAAAACATCTAGAACCTGTCTATAGTGATCTGAAGAAATTTATTTCACTCTCATCTGTGAAATTTTAGCAGCTGTTTCATATTTATTCTATTTGGTCCAAATAGCCCTATATGTTAGTCACTCAAAAAAGAATGTTGTGCCCAAAACCACACCTGCCACCACAAACATGTCTTCAGTCTTTTATTCACCCTCAACCAGTTCTTAAAAATTTAAGATTTCCTGAGCTATAGAAAAACAGATCTTAATTTTACTTGCAATATGTTAACAATGGGTAAGTTAAAAAGCAGGTGGAGATATGTGACATAATATTTAAATTAATATGCACTTAATTTGACTGAAGTCTCTCTTCCTCATCCTTTAATACCTATTTGCATCGAATTATGAACTCTGCAGCATGGAAACAGACTGTGTATGGCACTTGCAATGACGTCTGCAACATAAACAACTATATTAAAATGTTAACTAAACAAATAGTAAATACTGTTTATCTATGCAAAATTTAGAGACATTATCATCAAATGGAAAAATTACACCCAAACTAATTAATTAAGTTGGACATTTGCTAGTCTGGAAATGTCCTTTTTCATAAAGTTGTTATATCTCCTTGCTTTGTTTAATTATGTCAGAAAAAGAACACCTCCAATTCTGCTTCAATTTCTTCACTGTTGTTATTATGTGTCAACTAACTTTGATCTTCCACCATTAACTTTCACCCTGGTGCATCCCTCACATCTCCAAGTTCGGCATCACATTCTCCCTTCTTTCTTCATTGTCTGTGACTCGGTATGACCAAGAAGCCTTTCCTCTGGGGCAGCATCTTGTGTAACAGAGCTTCCACGGGGCAGAGGCTTTTCTGTCCAGGAGATACCAGGGCTGACTAGCCAAGCTTGCTGGGTCATGGTCCGCCGTGTACCAGGTAAGCTTCCTGTGCACGCTAAGCGCCTTCTGTGCAAAGATAAACCAGCTGTGCACAAGTAAGCCACAGGAAGCAATCCCAGTTCAGGGGTCTGGGCACACAGTGTGGATGGGCAGAAACATGACAGACAAACAATTGGCTGCAGCAGTTTTAACCCTGTTTGATTGTTTAACCTGTGTTACAGTCTAATTTAAGCATCATTGCTTATGCAATACTCTCAAATTAACAAAAACCCTACAGACAGGTAAACCACTTATTTGCTATAGAATAACTGGTTAGTACATGTTCCAGAATGAATTTAATGCAAACTTGTAAAGTGTACTATTAACCACATTTGGAGCCTTTAAATATCATCTTATTCTGAGGTATATGTCTATTACTGTAAAAGTTTATGCTTCACAGCTAAAATCCAAGAAAAAAGGCTACTTGTATTTTCTAGGTCAAGCACGCTATAGAAACATGTGAAGAGAGAGCACGTGGTTTGTGTTCAAGTGTTACTGTTTAGTATAATCCTTCATGCAAGTAATGCAAAGAAAGCTATATATTCAAGACTGTTTACATCTGAATAAATAGGGTAAATTAGCAAATACAGTATTGAAAATTATCTACAAAAATGTGTTTTTCCAAGTATTCACTGTTTGTATCAAGTCTTAAAGCAGAAAGCTGCAGGGCAATACCAAAGAAAATGGAATAAAAGGAAAAATGAAATTGAGGCATTTTAAGAAATCCCCTCAGAAAACAAATCATAATAACTGTAAACTAAGCTGAAATTAAAACAGTGACTAAAGCTATTAGGTGGCCTTATCAGCAAACACCTCCAATCAAAAGGCCATAAACAAGTATGCTTTACATATTACTTGATTTGTTTATTTTACACCATGGGGTTTGAAAGCAACACAATTCCTTTTAGTAAAGTATACACAAATAGCCTCACTCAGAATACACTTTTAATGCACATAAAAAAAGTATTCATCTTACAAATCGTTTTGCAATCCAAATATACAATAGCTTGGAAAACAATATTTTAGAAAACTAAAGCCAATGTAAAAAGACTGCTTAATACAACTAGATGATATAAGTTTTTGTATGGCTCTGTCTTTAGAGTTTTCTTACTGCATCATCAATATCAGAAATCTGTTCCTTCAGCTGGTTCCACTGTTCTGGATTTAAAGAAATACCTGAAAAGCATTAAAAATAAACACTTAAGACAAAAATAAAATGGTGGTGCAGGATCTTGCACAATTATTTTAACGGCTGCTTTCTCACACAAAGTCTATGTTATAATATTAATGCTTGAGCAACTTCAACAACCATCTTAGTCACAAAGTGAAACTACCCACTTCCAACACTTCAGCTTAGCTTTAGGTTATCTCTAGACAAGTTTACAAAGAAAATGTGTGTAATAAATAATTGTACAAGTACTAGACTAAACATAAGAAGTAAATAGAACTCTGGCCTTGACAGAAGGCAGTACAAAAGCCCTGGATGATAAGTAGGAAATCATTTGTATTCCCATTGGCTCCTAACAGCTGTACTTATGTGGACAGGTCTGCTGTGCACTTTTCAAATACTGTAATTATGCGGGGCTTTTCCCCTTTTTGTGTCTGAAAGCACTGTAAATAACACACACTGTAAGCAGCCTTCTGGAGAGACTCTATACCACTCGCTAGCATTCACAAACCAACATCAAAGTTACTTTTTACTTCAAGTTCACTATAGTTTCTAGTGATATTCGACCAATAATCATTCAGTATGCCACAACCCATCTCCTCAATTCTATATTTGATCTCAACTTCCTCAAGCTTGTGTTACAGGCATGTTTTATTTGTGCTTTGGTCTATTCATTCTTCCCCTGCAATTTCTACACCCACTCTGTGAATAGTGCAAGCTCCCAGGGCTACATCTCATACTTTCTCCCACCAAGTTCTTCCACTAGTTATTCCCACTCTCCCCTCTCAGTGACAGTTTTTCTTCATTGCTTTCTCCCTGAAGGTGGAGCAGGACCTGAAAACAGCTGAAACTCTGAATTCTACTTTTGGAGCTCATAGCCTTTTCTTTGGTTTTACCATCACTGTATTGTCAGATCACCACAATTTTAAGCAGCAAGTAGTGTGTGTAGAGCTTCTCTAAGCAGTCTTCCACCAGTCTTTAATGGGTAGGTTTCATCTGAAAGCAGGGTCAAGTGTGCTAACCATTATTACAGGATTAAATGTGATGAAGATTCAAATTCACAAGACACAAAATTCAGACCTGCTGCTTTGAGACACTGACAGTAATTTAAAATGCTTGGGTTCATTTTTATTACAAAATTTCAACTGCTTATACTGGTTTTAGGATAGCTAGATAGGCAGCTTATGAGTGCATCAAGGAAACAGACATATGCTGCATCAGATTATTAATTTTATCATAATAAAATTCAGACCCTTTTGTTCCATTGATAAACACTTCTATATACATCGTGTCACTTTTGTCATTTAGCCCACCCAGCAGATTTCATTGCAGCTTATCATTTCAAAGCACATATACTATTGAATTCCACCCTCAAACACAGAATGTGAAGTGCTTAGAGTAACCTTTTTTGTCTAACTATCAACAACAAATCCAAAACAAGCCATTTTCCTGTAGAGCACCTGTTCATTCAAACCTATTCTCAGTCGCTATTTAAGTAATGTTGAAAATGCTTCTCAAACTTTCTAAGTGACTATTTACTGAGTTGCTCCTGAACACACCAAAAGAATGTAACAGATCTTATGGTGATTGTACACTTCATTTCTTCAAATTTCAAACTGAGCAGCCTCCCAGTACATACGGCTGTGGACGGACTTTTTACAACAGCATGTAGTGACAGGGCAAGGGTCAATGGCTTCAAACTGGAAGAGGGTAGATTTAGGTTGGGTATTAGGAAGAAGCTCTTTACTGTGCAGGTGGTGAAGCACTGGCACAGGATGCCCAGAGAAGCTGTGGATGTCCCATCCCTGGAAATGTTCAAGGCCAGGCTGGATGGGGCTCTGAGCAAACTGGTCCAATGGAAGGTGTCCCTGCCCATGGCAGGGAGGGGGTTGAACAAGGTGATCTTCAAGGTCCCTTCCAACCCAAACCATTCTGTGGTTTTATGAATCCCCAGGGCAGAATGCTTCATTACTTACCTTTCACTGATGCTGTATGAAAATGGATAAAAAGTGGGCTTTTCAAAGAGAAGTAACATTAACACTAAGCACAGCACTACTACTGCAACTATCCTTGCATCCACATCTTGAGATGCAAAAGTTCTGAAAGTGGTTCACAGTGAATGCTTGCTATGGGAAGCAACTGTGCAAGTGGCAACTTGAGGTACAATGGCTTGTGCTGTGCTGCAGATTACAAACTTGGTACACTTCAAATATTTTTCCCTCTACTAAAATATTTTAACTTTTTTTTCCTAAATTAGTCACATTAAACGTTTAGGTTGTTTTAATCTAAAATTTAACAGAAACTGAAGAACATGGTTGGTTTCATGAAATTAACTCTTAAGAAGGATTAAATATTTTCAGTTAATTACGAAATAAGAAATCCAACCATAATAGAGAAAATGCTGTTCATTAACTTAATTGGGATGGGGAAGAAGTATGACTGTGGTATGAACATGTTTATAACTCCCCTACCAAATCTGCTTGTATTTGACACCTTGCTTTCCATAAATCATGGAAGATCTCTTTAGGAAAACAGTCAGGCCAAAAGACCCACTAATGATTTTATCCATAATCTCCAAATAAAACTAATCTTTTGTAAAAATACAAATCATAAGGAAGTAAAATTACTACTCCAAAAATACCATGTAGCAACAAACGAGAAAAATATGATATAGGAAGTTCTAATAGAAAGTGCAGACCATGTTTTAATACAAAGTAACATGAAGCAGAACAATACCTTTTCTTCCAGGCTTCATTTCACCTTCTTGATCCATCCAATATTCTCTAATATCAATTAAGACTTTCCCTTTAAAGTCCCGAACACTGACATACCTCATTTTGCCAATCTGTCAAAACACATATAAGAGTCTTTTAGGTATTTTACATATTAGAGCATTCACTTTCCCCAGCAGCATTAGACTCTGACATGTGACACTGCACGGTGCAGCTTATTTTAGATACCACAGAAACAACTAGATTAAAAGCTTAATTCAGAGTAGTCAGTAGGCTAATAAGAAACGACTTAAAACTGGTTGAGCATGCAATGCTCAATGTGAAAGTAGACCTCATAGAATAAAAATACCTGTATTTTTTACATGCTTGCTTCTTACAAAAGTCATGGATTTACTGTTTTCTAAAATAAAATTTTTCATTTATTTGGAGCAGTTCTAAACAAAGAAGGAAAAAGGGAGCTCTAATCCCAAATCTAAATTTTAGTCTATTCCACATGTAGAGAAAGCAAATTGTATATTCATGTGTGATACCTTCCTTTTTTTTTTTAACCCAGTAAGTACAGATGGAAATGAAAGTTAGCCACCAACTGTCCCATGCCTGCTCCCAAATCTTCATGGGTACCTCACCACACCATGTATTCCCAAAAAAACCAGTCAAATCTTTTAGGTTTACTAGCATGTAGCACAGTATGAAATTTTGGAATTTCAATTTTGGAATTCCATAATGTTCGCACCAGTGTTGTAACTGACTTACATGGGCACCTCTTTTTTTTTCTGGGGTGGAGTGGGAGCATGTTGGGGAAGAATCATACCACCAACTACACAATATACTACATATTCAGGCTCAATAAAGATCTTTCCAAATATCATAAAAAAAAACTATCTATTCACATAAATTCCAAGTACAAGGTGAATTTGAGAACCAGAAATTAGATAATTAAAATATAATCAAATACAATTCAATTCTAAGAAATTCTTAGAATTCTGCATGCACCTTCTGGATAGATTTTATGAAGAAAGAACAGATTCTAAATACAACATTAAAATAAAATACTCCTTCCTGGCAAAACACTACCTTTCAGTTTCAACTTCCTTTATCTCTGCATGTTACATTTTGATATAATTTAAGAAGGGCCCGAACACTTCTGGCTCAAAACCACTAGCATTAAGTTTGACCAGAAACACTGAAGAACTCTTTAATCAGCTATATTCTAATTCACAATGTTTAAGTCATATGCTCTTATTTCACAAAGTAGATATAAACATGAATACTTTAGGTTTGCTTAAATAAATTTCTCTTCTTATGCAGATCATGCTGTAGGACACCTAAAAATGATTTTTAAACAATTAGGACATGCAGATTATTAGATCTAGGACATTAGATAATGTAAACTAGTAAGACATTACCATTTATGAGATAGTATTTTTAATTGCAAAAATTACAATACAAATTTAAAATTCAAAAATGGAAGTATAATATTACAGCAGCTTAGCTCTTTCAGACCAAATCTGGTACCATGCCAAAGTTCATCTGCGCTCCTGGCAAAGAATATCCTAAACAACCTACATGAACAACATTTTTTGGTTTTACCCTTTAATGCTCCACTAACTTTTAAGGTCACCTCCAGGAACACCTTCAACCAGTAGCACTCTGCAGCACCTTTATTTTCCACAGACATTGAAGAGTATTAGTGCCTTACCAAATAATTCCAGATTTGTCGTAAGAAATAAAATCTAACTCAATATAGCAGATTACAGCTGCAAATAGAGTAAAAAGGTTTAGAATATGATTTTCAAGTATAAGACTCCATGTCTTAATTCAACTACAGTAAGGTGAAGGACAATAATGCAAAGTTCACATTTACTCAATCAGTAAGTCTACCTTGGATGGAAGCACTTCTCTATGTAAATGCTGAAAGTAAGATTTCACATCACGTCTATATTTCAGCTGAATGCTTCCATTAAGTTTCAGGTATTTAGTTAAACTCTACAAAAAAGCTGCCACTACTAAAATTTTAAAATAGGCTTCAAAAGTGCAGTTTGAACAAACATGCTAAGGTTAAAACCACTACATCGAGATTTAACTAGTTAAGTAAACTGATGTTTCTTGATACTTAGCTACCTGTAACACTGGTACAGGTGCTTTTCTGAACAACTCTTTTTTCATGCAGTTGCTGATAATCATAAAAGCAATCTCACTGATTGAAGGTATATTTGTATCTCTATAATGAAAGCAACCATCCAAGAGTTGCTGTACTGGGAACAATTCATTTTCTTCACATTGGCTGATAAGGCACTGTGTTTTGGATTTGTGCTGAACATAGTGATGATAACACAAGGATGTTTTAGTTACTGATGAGCGGAGCTTACACAGAGCCAAAGCCTTTTCTGCTTCTCTGACTGCCACGCTGGCAGGGAAGCTGGGGCTGCTTGGAGGACTGGGAGGAGACACGGCCAAGACAGGTGACCCCAACTGACCAAAGTAATATTCCAGACCATACGACATCATGCTCAGGATAGAAAGTAGGGGGAAGAAGAGGGAAGGGGGGATGTTTGGCATGATGACATTTGAATTCCCAAGTAACAGCTAGATGTGATAAGGTCCTGCTCTCCTGGTGAGGCCTGAACACCTGCCTGCTCATGGGAATAGTGAATTAACTCCTTGCTTTGCTTTTGCTTGTGTGTGCGGCTTTTGCTTTTCCTGTTAAACTGTCTTTCTCTCAACCCTCAATTTTTCCAGCTTTTACCATTCTAATTCTCTGCCCAATCCCACTGTGGGAGGGTGTTGAGTGAGTGGCTGTCTGGGGCTTGGCTCCTGACTGGGGTTAAACCACAACAGTCACCATGAGTTATAGAAGAGTACTTAGTACAGCTCAACCTCCACAGAGAAGTTCACACACTTTTTATTAAATACTATAGATCCTTAGATTATACTACTCTATTGACTTGCATAAATCAGAAAACATTAAAACCATTATTTCCAGGTTTCTGTTTCTTAGAATAAAAAACACTGAACTGTGTCGCTCTTCTTTTCAGAGATATGCAACTGAGTTCCTGAGAAAGCTTCAGCTAGTACCTTCCTCGTAATTTTTCCTATTTCCAGTTTTTCTGGATTAAATTGTACATCCACAGTGCAAGCATAAACAGCTAAAAACCCTCTCTCTTCCTGAGCCAATAACCATATGTAAAGCATTACAAGCAGCACAACACTCCTGCAAACAGTGAGATCTGCAACAAAGCCAATTATGAAATGCATCGGTGACCACCTAAGTTTCGTAATTAGTATGCTAAACCAATCACAGTTTCAGAGTATCATAAATTTGTGTATCTACCTTCTTTCAGGAACCTATGATAAGGACACTGGGAAATTACACTGGAAAAATCAAAGAACTTATTTCTCATAAGTCAAAAACCAATTATGTTCAAAACATCAAAAAAAAAAAAAAGGGGAGTGGGGTTGGGAGGTGGACAGGACAACACAGAGACAACTTCTGAGATAACAATTTCAGTTAAATGCATGATCATATAATATGGTTCTGCTCTGGGTAGTCATTACTGCATCCTGACAAACCTTATCCAAATCAGGCATAGGTGGATGATAGGATTAGTCAAACTACCAAAGCACATGGTGCAGAGCTCAGGCTGGCTTGAAGCCACAGACAGGAATCTAATGCATCAAGGCTAAACCCTTCCACATTAACACACATAATGCCTGTCCTTAGGCCCTCGAGTAATACAGCACACATGGGAGTAACATAAATTTCTGCATCCTAACAGCTCACAAATCCTTCACCAAGTTGCAAAGTATAATAGGGTCCCTATAAAACCTAATGAAGCCAAGACATGTAAATACATAAAACACACCTTGTCTCTTACACTGAACAAATTGTCTATTTACATTAATGCTATTCTCCATAAGTAGTTGCAAAAAAAGGATTACACCAATAATCTCAAACAAAAACGTAAAAATGTAGATATTTATGAAAATGCTGAATCTTTTGAATACAGCAGTAACAATGAACTCTACATATAAAGGGAATCTGTATGCTTTGAGAACACAGACTGAGGGTGTAGAACAACAAGACTCTTAGTTTCACATCATTTGCAGCCACTCCCACACACAATATGGACACCACAGAACTTGTGACTATGCTATGAATGCTTTACAGCCTGATTCCATCAGCTGAAGCCACACTTGTAAAGTTACACTGCAAAGTCACTTTCACATCAGAGATCATTTTACTGCCATGGGAGAGAAACTCTACAGGAAAGAGTTTCTAGTATCACTAATAGCCCTAGAACAAACAAAACTGTATCTAAAAGTTTAACAAGCATGCCCTCCTAGGTAGGGAGGAAGAAGGGGGACATCGTTAGACGTACTACAGTCTTATTTCTATACTAAAACGTTTACATGTTAGTTACTGCACAGAAGTTGATGTAGACTACAAAAACCAACAATGCTTCACATTAACATGGGATATCTAAAAAATATTTTACTGTTGATTACCTAAAAGGCAGGCACAGACTGGGTAACACTGATGTTTTAGGTCAAGGTGATATTCAAAGATCCATATTCTACTCAACATCAAAAGAACCCTGTTCTTATCAGACTAATATGAGTCCTCTACTGTCTGTTTTTAGTAACTTTTTATTATCTTAGGTCAAAAAGGTTTCAAGAAACCAGAGCATGCATACTTCCACTTTTATTGGAAAGGGTCTGGGTGTTTTTGCATCAGGGGAACACTAAAAATTTTAAGTTTTCTTCAAGGCTGGAATTTCTGACCTTACTACAAATACAGCATTAAGTTCATACATTGTGAATTCTACAGCTTATGAGGTGAACTGCAGTTTGAACTCTAAAGAATCATCTCATTTTTCCTACGGGGTTCAAGCAGAACTAAAAATATTATATACTTCCTTAATAAGGAAGACGTGGCCTTCAAGTGAAGCTCTCCCTCCAATATATAAGATGAAAGTAAGAATTGAGACATTAAAAATAACTGCCCTGTATCACAGTATCAGTTAAGCAGGTCTTCTCTGCAGCGTAACACTTTTCTTCTCCCGTACCACTTTGCACAGCTACAGCCCAGAACCATTTCATTTACATTACTCTGTGCTTGGGTCATCTCATTAGGCACCTTTTCCATACAAACTTGAGAACCAAAGTCTCAAGAATTTAAGTTCCTTTCCAGTCTTTCCAGACAGGTAGTCAGAGATCTTTAATAGATCTTGATCCACACCCCCAGACCAGTTAATTCTGAGCTGTGTATCAGTTCTCAGCACACACTGCTACTGCCTCAGCTGACTCTGGGAACTGTAATACCATGAATTCACAAATGCATCCTTCTACTGAAAAACAGACATTCATCTCATCTTAGAAACAGGGCAATGCCAAAAATTACTGTCTTTATGGATGTTCAGCGATAAAACCCTACATCATTAACATAAAGGAACAAACAAAACTAATTCCAAGATGTTGTCTTATAATACAGGAGTCAAGCTGCCCTTGACCTAAATAGGAATGAAGAGTCCACACTTTGTTTCCAAGAACATTCTTTTTCAAGAGGCCTGATTATAAAAACATTTCCATGTAGAGATAAACCTGATCTAGTATTAAAAGTGTACTCATGGTAAGTGCTGTATTTACTGACAAAATGACTACCCAGATCTACCAGGAGCAAAGTCACGAGAATTGTCATGAGAATTAGATCAATTGATACAACTCAGATTCTTTTACTCTGTTGAAACCCAACCATGCTTTTCTGAGCATCTCATCAGCATGCCAGCATCGTAATCCCCTTCGGCCAAGGATTCAGGAAGCCAAGCACTATGCTGTCAAGAAATTCAGATCACCTCTTTAAATTTATACAGAATATGATATAACATAGTACTTTAACCAGGCTCTATGAGTGATCAATTTTACCTGAAACATATTCTCATCTCTGTTACTGCTTTGCTTGGAAGAAGCTGCACCTTTTGAACTTTCACCAGTCTTTTGTTTCTTTACAGTTTTTTCTGGAGCTACTTGCTTTTTCCGCTTTGCCTTGGAGCAAAATAAAAGAAGAAAAGCATGAGCCGCAATCACTTAGTATGTTACAGATAAGTTTACATTTTATGTCACAAACTACTACCAAGCAATGCTCATGATCACCTTCCTGCTGTGACAGCAGAATCCAATACTGTACATTTTAACTGGAATTAAAAATACCAAAACCTTCAAAATAAGCTTAATTCTGTTCTCAGTGAAATTACATTGCCTTTAAATAGAATGTAGTCAGAACAAAATAAACTACAAAAATCCTTCTCTTTCTATATAGTAACATTGTCAGTTCAGTAGTTTTAATAAAAAAATTTAGTTTGATGGAAATGGCACCTTTTTTTTCATTGAATGCAACAAAAAGTGAAGAACAGCTTGCAACACCTCCATAAAAGGAAAAAACATAGATAAGATAATGAATAAAGGATCTAGAAACCACCTCTATCAGACAATTTTTTTCTAAATAAATATCCAATCGCTGCCCACAGCATGATAAATTATGCAACTTTTAAAAGCATTCACACAGATTACCCAGAGAACCTACAAAGTTACTATTTCCCTTCAGATAAAAATGATACTAAACCTCTTCATGTACTCCATTAAAAGACCTGGTGTATGTGTTACCCCCTAACATTTTTTTAAAATATAAATCCACTAGTTTTCTCTGGTTTTGTTCACAACAACTGGCAGATCTATACAAACTTCTAATTCAAATAAATATTAAACAGAAACATTCGAATTATACATTTAGAACAGACATGTAAAATCTTAACTCAAAACTGTTCAGGTTGGCTCAGCTTTTAAGTGAGAAACTAGCAGATGGTATTACAGCAAATAAAAAAAATGCAGCAGAGAAAAGAAATCATACAAGATAAGCAAGCGACACAAGTAGTACAGGGCAAGGGCACATTTTTGTTATGGAGAAGTAATCCAGATATTAAACTGGAAGCCGGTGGCTGTGGGCATGTTCTCAAAATAAGTCCAAATTCTTGCCATTACGGCAGCTTACACAGAAGCCTTCAGAAGCTTGCCACAAAGCAGCAAAGAATTACAGGGAACTTGCAATTATCATATGGAATGGCATTAAGTAAACAAAATGCAACTGAAGAAAAAAACTCTTCTTCAGGGCGAAAATTATGCAATCCACCCAAACCTGGAAGGTGAGTTGTTTGGTTTTTGTTGTTGTAGTTGTTCAGGTGGGTGGGTGGGTGGAACAGAAAGTTTCTTTAAGCGTCATATGGAATGACATGCATGTTGCGACATAATGCTCACCTAATTCCTTAACCCCAGCCTGAAACAAGAGTTAATACAGTAATGAACTGTATATAATGTTCACCTTTTTGTCAACTTCACTATCTGAATCACTCGCAGATGAGCTTGAAGATACAAGTTCCTTTGATTTAGGCATTCTGGGAAAAGAAAAACAACATGAGAATAGTATATAAGGAATGACAGTCCATTTTGGCTGGAAAACAATCTTCAAACCTGTTTGTACTGGTTCATCTTCTTCAAGACCTCCTAAAGATTTTTCTGCCTTCTTGTTTAAGCTTTAACACATGTTACAGATGCAATATTAAGCACTTTTCCCTCTTACATCTCTTCCCTTTTAGCTGCAACTGGAGCAAAACACATTTATAGCCCATTAAATACAGTGATTTGGCTTCTGAGCTGTCTACAGAAGAATGATTTCTCACAATTTTCATATATCCCTGGACATGGCAAAACCCAAAATGCAAAACCACAATATAATACTCCATCTGAATCCTTTCTATTACATCCACAAATACAAATCATTAATGCCCTAGCAATATTCATACTCTGATATGGGCACTTCAGCCAGTTGGATTTGCAAGCAACATGCTGCACAATCGTCACACATGTGACGCTCCAGCTCTCACCAACAAACAGACTGAAATACACCTCAATTACAGTGAGCTACAGCACTGCAATTAATATTTTCACTGCAGCTTCAACACATCAGCCACTGGAGTCTATCAATTCGCCAGACAAGCGGACATTTAGCGTTCCTTGAATGCATGCTGCCAGGTGTCACTGCACGCCATCCTGGTATGCAAACATGTGGTTAGATATAGCGGTTACACATCTTCCCTGCTGCTAGAAACTTTGCAACAAATATACAGCTTATTTGTTTTTTCAGAATAAGGTTAAACATCCCAAAAAGTGTATAATACAAACTTCAACTAGGAAAGGTCAAGATAATATAACAGAGTATCTCAGGAAAGGAAAAAGAAAAATAACAGCGTTCTTAAACAGGTAGAGAAAAAAACCCACATATGCAAATAAAAATTAAAAAAAAAAAAAAAACAACCAAAAAAAAACCCCAAAACAACCAAACTGGAGTCCAAATAATGCTAATGGATCAACGTGGTTCTAAAGTAGGGCAAGACCTGTGGTAATAGTCTGTAGCACAAGGACAGAGGTTGCAGCACTGTACAGGATACAGGGTGTGAGGAAGCACATACAAGCCACACTCTAGAATGGAGAGAGGAGCGCTGGAATGGGACAATGTGAAAATAAGTAAACGGATGACACTGACTCGGCGAGCCAAACGACGTTTCACGGGGATGACCCCCGGGGTCCGCATGGGAAGGAGGAGGAAACATGGAAGAAGGTGTAGGCGGAAACTGGGGGAAAAAGGGATGTGGGGTGGTAGGTGACTCCCGGGAGAGGCTGAGCGTGACGAGACACCGCTGCGAGGGGCACGGGATGAGCCGGGCCAAGGGAAAACGGGGAAAGGTAAGGAAAGGAAAACGAGACGGGAACTCCAGGTAGGCGTATCCCAGCCGCCATTTTCCTCCCCTATTTCTCTTCTCCACGGCTTGTGTGGCCCCTCAAGGAAAGAAGCCGAGACCTGAACAAGGATGGGCGCGAGGTGGCTGGTGGGCGAGTGAGAACACCCAAGTCTTCCCGGGGCAGGGCGGCAGCAAAAGGGCTACGGGTTACCCATGGCGGGGCGGAGAAAAGGGCAGCAGGGAAACCAGCGGGCCGGGGGTCGCCGGCGGGCTGGGTCCGCTCCCGACGCGGAGGGGAGCGCGGCCGGGCGCCATTTTCTCCCTCAGACTCTGTGCCCCCCCAATATGGCAGCTCCCCTCGGCAGC
>VZRN01001519.1:554264-712529 GCA_013397935.1 Dasyornis broadbenti | reverse complement strand
GCTCCATAGCGGGGTATCCCTCCCGCTGGGCACGGAGGGCACTCGAGGAACAAGGGGAAGCCTCGCCTCGGCTCCGCCCGGCTGCGGCTGCCCAGATCGGGCCAGGAGGTGCCGCGGAGGCGGCAGGGGCTGTGGGAAGGGGTGCGCGGGAGAAAATGGCGGCGTGGCGGGGGCGCGCGAGGGGACCTGACACTCACGTCCTGCTCCGCGCGTGGCTCCTCCGCAGCGCGACACAAGCGGAACTGACGCGGCTCGGAACGCCCGCCCCAACGCTCTCACGTGGGGGGCGGGGGACAGCTTTAAAGGGGACGCGGCCCTTTGTCCCTTACGTGTCTCGTTCCCGCCTCTGCTGAGGTATGGGGGTGGGATCACAGTGCTGGAAAAAAGCTCTTACACGAGCACAGAAAATCCCAAGTTGGCAGAGGTCCACAAGGAACATCGACTCCAACTTCTGGCCCTGCACCGGACATCGCAAGAGTCACCGGTATATGCCTGAGAGCGTTGTCCGAACACTCCTTGGCGCTGTGACCACCTCCCTGCGGAGCCTGTTCTAGTGCCCAACCACATTCTGAGTGAAAAACCTTTACCTAATAGCCAACCTAAACGTCCCCTGACTCCCCATCGAATCCTGTCACTGGCCACGAGAGTGAAGAGATCGGTACCTGCCCCTCTGCTTCCCCTCGCGAGGAACCTGTAAACTGCGACGGACATTAGGAAGAATTTCTTCACAGAAACGATTAGACACTGGAAAGGGCTGCCCTAGGGTGTGGCAGAGTCATTGTCCCTGGAGGTGTTTAAGGAGAGACTGGGCATGGCACATGCTGCTGTGGTCTGGTTGACGTGGTGGCGTTGGGTCATAGGTTGAACTCGATGGTCTCAGAGGTCTTTTCCAAATTGTTTCTGCGGTCCTCTGAAGTCTCCCCTCAGTTTCCTCCAGGCTGAAAAAAAAAAACCCCACAATAATTCATGAGTAGCAGGGGGGTTTTTCACGCGCTGCAGCGGTTCCTCGATGCCTCTCGGAGCTGCCCGGGCAGCGGCGTGAGGCGGGGAGTCGCTGCGGTGGCTTTGCACAGAGAAACCACGGCACCGCCGCACGTGGGGCGCCTCTCGGGAACCCCTTCTGGTGGTTCCCCTTCTGTGGTTCCCCTTCTGCCACCAGATCCCCCTTCCGCCACCGGTGACCCGGGTTTCCTTCTCTTACCGCAGGGCTGTGCAGCTGGGGACCAGGGAACATCAGGGCACTCGTCCTGGCAGGCACCTCGGGGCTGAAGCACCGGGGATGGAATCTGAAAGCAGTCTCAGTGCCTCTTTTAAACACCTACTTTTTTAAAACTGTCCAAGAACTTGAAAACATGTTGACAATGTTGCTTTCTTCTGTAGCGTGTTCACACCGTGATGCGTCCCGAGCATCCTGCCGAGGAGGACTTGACAAGGCTTAGTTCATCTAAACGAGTTCTGCTTTTGAGACGCACCAAAATGGAAGAGAGGTGAGGAAAGGGCCCTCTGCCCTCAGTTTTGTGAGAGGCGATTTTTAGCAGCCTTTGCAGACTGCAATAGCCAGGCATGTTGTCACAGCACAAAGTAACTTCATGTTGTGTCTTCTGTGTTACCTGTTTGAACCTTTCAGTTTATGATGAGAGTTACTAACATTAAAATATGGTCATAATTGACACAAAACTAACATGGTTTGTTGTTATTTGCTGATCCCTTTTTGCAGCAATGGGTCATGTTGTTGTGTTGGGAGCAGTGACAATCCTTCCAACACCCAGTACCAGTTTAGTTTAGTCCTCTTCTCATTCTTAGTAACTCTAGATTTATGCTTTTGCTACCACGTGGGTGCAAGCTTTTTGTAAAAAGTGCAAGCAAACTATAAGAAATAGGAAGTGGACTGTTATCCCAATCCTAGCTTCCAGATAGAGTTGGTGCAGG
Source organism: Dasyornis broadbenti (assembly GCA_013397935.1). Classification (NCBI taxonomy): domain Eukaryota; kingdom Metazoa; phylum Chordata; class Aves; order Passeriformes; family Dasyornithidae; genus Dasyornis; species Dasyornis broadbenti. The sequence continues at coordinate 710,600 of VZRN01001519.1, read as the reverse complement.
CAGAGTGACATAGTGACTGATCAGCCACTATATAGCTTCAATAACAAACACCTATTAATAACGTGTTTAAGATCAAAAGTCTTTGTCTTTTATTTTAAATTGCAAAGATGTCTGTCTGCTAATATGAGCCAGACAGGCAAACATCATGTTTTAAGAAGGGTTAATTCCTCAAATTCAGCATGAGCAGCTGCAGGTCCTAAGCAGATTTTCAGAAAAAGTACTTAAAGGAGATAGACAAAGAGTTTTTTAGGGAGGATTCATGAGATCCTTAGAGCCCTCATCATGAAGTAAACTGGCTTTTGGTGTGAGAAGTGGCTTTCACTTCTTCACTTTAATAGCAGGAAAACAGGAAGGAAATGCTAGAAATAGGAAGTGTGCTCATCTAAATAATCCTTGGTAACTTGCAGTGTCACAATGTCATGTAGGTCGCAAAATGGAAGGAAAAGAAATTTATAATTCTTACAACATATCTGACCTCTGGAAGATAAAAATATTGTTGTTTATACAGGAGTCAAAGCACAGTAAATCACATGTAGGCAAGATAGTAATTATCACCACTGCACAAACACCAGGCTTGTCAAGCCATGTAATTGTGGAAGATGCACAGATGACATTGTAATACTAAATGTTTAACTCCAACAACAAAAAAATAACTATTCCAAACAAGATCATCTCCAAATGTGGAATATTAATCTTTAAAAAACATAGTTACTCTTTTCAAATAATTTTCACTAACTTTTCATGTTAGAAACATAATGAGAGTTTAGGTAATCCCTGTATGCCTTGCTTTCTTACAGGTCAATATTTGGTACACAAAGAATGTTCAAGTTTTAATCAAATCATCAAGGAATTGTTCATTCAAATCAAAAATTCTTTATGCATTTTTAATAAAGTCTTTCAGCCTTGACATAAATCAAACTGATTAAAACAAACATTTTCTGCTGGCTCTTAGTGAGTTAATTTCTCCCACCTGCAGCATTTCCTCCAAAGCAAGCACCAAGTTTGTTTTTACAGTTGAATTCCTAAATAACAGGTCAGTGAGGGGAAGGGAAGGTTTGCTGCAACTGGGGATTTCATATTCTGCTTTTCAGTATGATACATTTCTTTGAGAAATATTCTGGTCACTGAGTGTAAAAGCTGTTTGAGATTTTGGTGAATTACCCTCACTATATTTTATTGTATTTAGAAAAGAAGAAAGAAGCTACTATGAAAAAAGCTAGCTTTAGAACAGTGGGAAATGAGCCATAATCTTTCCAAGGTAAATCTCTGCTTTTACCTTCTGAGTGAGTCATCAATCGCCCCAAGGGGTATAGTTCACTTTCTCAGCTCTTAAAATAGACTTTTGTAACGGGTTTGTTCCTTCATCAGATACTTTTCTTCTGTAGCTGCCTTAAAAGGGCTTAAATTCTTCTAGTTACTGCCTGATTGCCTCATTTCATATCTAACATGTCTTTGGCAGAGAAGAATGTCAAAGCATTATTTTTTTCTTCAGTAAAAAAATTTAGCATGCAAATTTGAATGGAAATGCTGAAAAATACACACTCATGCAATGGATGACTCCTCTGGTTAGAAATAGTTGAACTAGCAGGAAAAGCATTTTGGAGCAAACGTAAAGAGGGACAGCCTTTAGAGCTTTGGTGTTCTGTGCTTACTAATTTAAAAAGTGGAAGAAGAATCTGCTGTGAAAAGGGAAGGTTAGCTTATAATATGGACAGTAGTTTTATTAAAGTCTCAGGAAAGGAAGAGTAAGAGATGCTACCACACAGTATTTTTGCTCGAGGATTTGGAACTGGTTTCTTTCTCGTGTGTATTGTGTAATTTGAGTTTGCATGAATACTTGCATAACTTTCTATTATGTCTGGGAAGTGGGGTTTTTTATGTTGAAAATTGTAACCTAAACACTAATAATTGTCATCTGTGGTTTAATACATTGCTTTATATGTTTTAATGTATAATATATAATGTCTAAGCCCTGTTGTTAAAAGTAATACTTTTTACTTTTTTGCTTTAATGATTCGAAAATGTGGGGATTTTATCTTTACAGCTTAAAAAAATGTAATTTCACTTTATTTTAAAATAAGAAAGTTGATAAGCTGGTGAATGTCTTGCCTTTCTAGCTATCTGAAATAATTTCCAAGTGAGAAGATAGCATTAGACTCCGTATGCAGACTGTAAGTCTTTTTCTATCTAGAGCATTTCCAAAGAGAGCACAAAGTATTAAATTACCTTTTCAGGAAATAAAAGAGCGGCTTTTGTTAACATGGTCTGTGCTGAGATGGAAAGCTTTAACCTTCTGCTGCGTGGCCCTGCCCTCTGGTGGGCACGCAAGGGCTGGCTGAGAGCCTGCTTTTGTGTCAATTGGAAGGTTGCCTCCAAGAAATCTTACCTAACCTGGCTTAGCAAATCTTGAGATTTAAAACCATTTCATTTTATCCATTGTGTTTCAACCACAGTTTTGCAGTACTGTGGCTGCAGCAGAGACGTGTATCTTGGGACATTAAAGTAAAATAGTAGGATTGATAACACTGCATGTTATTATGGTACCTTTTTTTCTCACCATATTTTGGAGATCTCATACAGTTGGAATGAAGGTCGAAAATGTGTTTTTCTGAATGCTAGTTTGCTTGCCATTTTGTCTGTGATATTTTTAGACACTTTGAACTTTGCACAGATAGAGTGTCTGTTGTATTTCATTCCAAATTAAAGATCTGTGTTCCAGGGTAGGTTTTCATTCTGGAACTTCTTGGCTGTTCTTCTATAATCTTAATACGATCAAGGACAGAGAAGTTTCTCTTTCCTATTTAAAAAGTACCTTTTCCATGTTTCACTAAATCTTTTCTGCCTTTCTCCCTCTGCCACAACTTGCATTTTATCACTCCATGTATTTTCCTTCCAGTTAAAGATACAGATATCAGTAAAGGTCAAAATGGCCTTAAAGATCTAATCTGAATTTATTACTATTTCATTTTGAAGCAATCTGATACATGTCTTAAGGAGATAGAATCTTATTTTATAACCCACGGAGGTTTTTTAAGTGTAGACCATGAATCTGATCCTGCAAGCTAGTAGTAGCATAAATAGATGTTATGTAATGGTTCACAAAGTCACCAGGAAGCATCAGGTTCTTATTAGGAAACTGCTGAGGGAAAGACTTGTATAATACTAATGGGATTTTTTTCCAGGAAAAAAAAAGAAACCTTGATTTTTAATTTTTTTTTTTTTGGTCAAACTCAGAAAGTATGACTTCTCATAAAGTACACTGTAATATTTTTAAAGTTATATATTCACTGAAGACTCAAAATGCAAAATTCACCCAGGATAGTAATCTGAAACTACTTCTGAAACTGCAGCTGAATCAGGCTGCCAAACAGCAGCTTATGCTCAGAAATGTGTAGGGCTAAAATCACAACATAAAGGGTGTAATATTTGAATTATAACTACTAGAAATTACTTGGACGAAAAAAATTATGAAACCTAAGTCAAAAATCTTGATTGTGAGTAAGAAAGCCTTGGGGGGTTTTGGGATTTTTTTTAAGGAGACAAAGTTGAAAAGAGGGTAAATATTCCAAGTTTATTTGGGATAATATAATATATATTAATATTAGTATATATTAATAATGTAGATATATATCCATGGAGAGAGTTCACAGAAGTGTCACCAAGTTGATCAGACAGCTGGAGCACCACTCCTATGAGGAAAGGATGAGAGAATTTGGTTTGTTCAGCCTGGAGAAGAGAAAGATTTGGGATGACCTAATTGGCCTTCCAATATCTGAAGGGATTCTACAGTAACGATGGAGAGAGGCTTTTTACAAGAACATTCAGTGACAGGACAATGGGGAATGGATTCAAACTGAAAGAGGGCAGGTTTAGCTTAGATATTCTTTACTGAGAGGGTGGTGAGGGCCTGGCATCGGTTGCCATGGAAAGCTGTGGATGCCCCATCCCTGACAGCATTCAGGCCAGGCTGGATGGGGCTCTGAGCAACCTGGACTAGTGAAAAGTGTCCCTGTCCATGGCAGGGGAGTTGGAATTAGTTGATACTTAAAGTCCCTTCCAACCTCAGGCAATCTGTGATTGTTGTTCTATGAAGTTTACCTCATAAATTAATAGCAATGTCAGGCCTGCCTACTTTGGAAACATAACTTTAGTGATGAAGTGATGAAAGGTGTGTGAATGTCTGTGTGCTTATAAATGCTTATATTTTTAATGAAATGTGTATAGTCTATAACTATATTGGAAGTTTTATGACTTAAAAAACTTGAAAGACAATGGAACAGAGAAAACTTCTGTTGTCTTCTTGCCCAAACATCACAATCCAGTACTCTAATTAGGAACAATTTTTAATAAAAGCAAGGATATAAATCATGTCTCTAATTATAATTTGTATATCCTGAGTCAATTGAGATTTTCATGGCAGAGGTCATATCCTCTAAGCTCTTCTACAGAGGGTTGCTATGGAGTCCTCTCCTCAAGTACCATCATATAGAATTTTGGATTAAGGCTTTTCTTTTATAATTTGTAGCAATTAAATACCTTCACCAAATAGCCACTTTCTTCACAGAAATACACTTTTCTGTAGAACCATGCAGATTCCTTTTACTGTTGTACTTGATTAGGATATGAATGAACAGGAGGCGCAGTAATATTCAGTAATATTCAGTTCATATGCAAAATTAATAATAATGACCAACAAATTACATTCAGTGAATTGGCAAGGACATTTAGCATTTGAAGTAATTGTAGTTCATATGCAGCTGCAATAATGTTAGCTTTAGAAAAGGAAGTGCTTTCCTCTTCTCATTTTATGAACAATAATATCTTTGCAGTCTTACTGCCTAGTGACTACAGCTACTGTGGAATATGGGAACCCCCTGCTTTTGTGGGGACTTTGGAAGGACATCCCAAGCAGGTGTGTTTTGAGTAGGCTTGGCTTGCAGTAAACAAGTACTTCTGAAATTATACTTTTCACTTGATCCAGAAGTGTTTTATAAATCTTGATTAGATCTTTATAAATCTTGATTAGTTTATGAATAATGCACACTGTAGCACAGACAAATGGGATGGAAGTATTTAAGCATTTAAGTTTTGCTTTGTTCGGAGTTTTTGGGGATATCTAATGCCCAGAGGGAAGGACTGCCAGAAGGAGAGGCAGAGACACGGGGAACGGACCCTCATTCAGTGCCTTTGATCGGGAGGTCACTGCACTGGCCGCAAGGTACTGCCCAGCGCATTTCAGGAGTGATCTGACGGACTGCTGGGTTCTAGGAAAGTCACAAGAATGGACCCCGTATGGGTGAGGCTGTACCAGTGTTGCAAGTGCAATAAGCACACAGGAACTATGGCGGGATTCTACGTGTTATGTATACATATGTATAGCTAAATGTGTGTATATACATCCTAGAGGCTGCTCCGAGCGCAGCTCTCCACGGCAGGCGACCGGGACTACAACTCCCAGCGGCCCCCGTGCACATCCCGCGCCTGCGTACGCGGGCCCCCACGGCGGAGGTGGCTCCATGCTCCATGGGCGGGAGACTTGCGGCGGCCGGACTACATCTCCCGGCGGCCCCCGCGCACATCTCGCGCCTGCGCAGGCGGAGCCGGCCCGGCCGCACTCCGCCGTTGTCGCCGTCGGTGGGTGGGTGGGGGAAGGGAGCGAGCGGGAGGAGGAGGAGGAGGGAGGGGGGGGAGAGTTGAGAGTTCACCAGCCGCCGTCGCTGCCAGGCCGGACTCATGATTCCCATATGCCCGGTAGTTTCGTTCACCTATGGTGAGTAGCGGTGCTCAGCGTGTCCGTGCATGGGGCGAGGGTGGCGGGCGGGGGTCGGTTCTGAGGCGCCGAGTCTGACCCGGCGCTCCCGCGCTCTCTCTCTCTCTCCCTTGTCCCTCTGTGTGTCCCGTTCTTTGCCCACTGCCTCCTCTCGCCGGGCCTCCCTGTCATGGCCCCGGCCGCCGCCGCCCCTCGGTCGCCGCCGCCGCAGTGCCCAGCCGGCTGGGGGAAGATGCCAAAATGGCCACCGGCAACTACTTTGGATTCACCCACAGCGGGGCTGCTGCCCAGTACAGGTAAACATCACTGCGACCCCCGGGACCACCCACCCCCAGGGCCCTTTTCCCCGGCCGGGACCCCGGGCAACTCCCGCCCCTTGCCCCTTGCCGCGGGTTGTGCCCGGACCCTCCTGCCCCGCCCGCGGGTATGTGTTCTTATCTCCCTGAATGCCTGGGGGTGGGACGTGGGGCTGGGCACCGCGGAGAAGGAGGAGGAGGATGATCAGCAACAGCATCGGGTCCCCAGGCCCTTAGATTAAAATGGCCACTTGCAGTCAGTCAACAGCACCAGCGAGTCACCGTGTGCCGCCCCCAGGCCTGTCTCCTGCCTCAGCTTCGGGGAACACAGGCCTTGCTCCCCAAGGCTTTGCTATCAGTATGGGAGCGTGGTATCCTTGTCTAACATAGGTTGGAAACCAACCTAGGGGAGGCTGGATAGATCAGGGAGAGAGGGAGCACCGGAAAATACAGGGGACTTAATCCAATTGAAAAAATGTTATGATTAATGTGTCTAAGAAACTAGAGAAGGTACTTTCAGGGACAGGTACCTTTTAGAAAAATGTGCTATTCTGATTTCTAAGGCCAGGAGCAGTATTCTAGTGGAACTTGAGGTCCTGTGACTGTGTAGATAGTATGTATACCTGTGTCTTATCTGTCTAGATAGATATATCAATACAGATCCGGTATAGACACACTGCCACAAGTCTTTGTATCTTTGTAACAGTTTTTGTTCATCTGAATTGTGACCAGAGTGTTAAAAAGTAATTAGTAGCATTTATTACATTACATTTTCTGACATCAGGTTACTTAATTTGGTAAATACAGTCAGAAACATCTTTACATTTTTGGCTTGTGTTGGCGTAACACCTTAAAGTCCACATTTGAATCTGATACTCATTCCATAAATCCGTAATAAAGACCTTCCTTGATGTCTTCCTTGATGTGGTAGATGAGAGAAAAACCAAAAGAATAAAGCAAATATGTCAGAGATTATTAACAAATGAATGCAGATATGTGATACTAGCTAATAAAAATTGCGTAGCTAATATAGTTTTAGGAATGTACACTTTTGTGGAGGTGTTGGAATAACTCCAAGTCTGTTTCTTCTGTTGATTTTTTTCCTGAACGTGGACATGAAGCACATTAAATACTCCAGTGTTTAATAGAGGATTAAACTTAGCTCATCTTCTAGGTCCCTTGGGTGCTCACAGTGTGTGTATGTGTTTAGATTTTACATGATAAATATAATGAATATATAGGACATATATATAGAACTTTTTTTTTAAGTATAGAAGTTAAGGGAATAATAAACCAAGATCTCTATGTCTGCAGTTTTGAAGTGCATATGAATTTTTTAATTCATCTTTTATTGTGGGGCTGGCATGGTCTTTAGGCTTAAGATCCTGAACAACTCATTTGAAGTTTCTTTTTGAATTGCAGTATAAAAACAGACACTTGGAATAACATTCAAGTTCAATACTTGTTTTCATAGTTGATCCTAAGTGTGTTCTTGAGAAAATGGAAAACAGATCAAAAGCTTTTTCCTTTGCTATCATAATATTCAAGATACTATTTTATTTATAATCAGTTAAAGACTCAACATCCTGTCAATGGCTTTATTTGCCACATCTGTAGTTGAAGAGACACAGTAATCAGTGTTTAAGCAGTCCTTTTGTAGGAAGGAATTTAGTATTTTGAGCTGAAAACACAAGAGTTATTTAGAATGTCTGAAGGGGAGCTTACTTTCACGAAGCAGTAAGGACTTAGGTAGGTCCTTACTAGTGTGTTTACGAAGTGCTACAACTCATGTATTCCACTCCAGTATATTTGAGAAGGGGATGGTGGTGGGAGGGGAAGATGGTAAGATTTAATATTACAACAAGTCCTTTTAAGTTTGTTTCCAGTATTTGAAGTGACAGTTCATAGAAGAAAAAAATCACTGTGTTCTTGGAAACCAGGGCAAGATATAAACAAACATATGTTTGTCTGCGTATTTATTCCATAGGTGAGCCTCATAAATCTTAAAAAATAAAAGGTGTTTCTGGCTGCTGAATTAATCTATGGGTTTTTTAAAAGTTGCTCAAAGTAGCAAGTTGTTTTAGGAGAACAAATCACACTTGCAGTTGAAGTCTTTAATTCTTTATATATACACCCTTTAGAAGTTCTGACACTGCAGTTTTATAACAACAAACGGAAATTCTCATAATAAACACAATATTGGTCACATTTTTGAAGAGTCTCTCTTGCCAGAATGGCTGTGCTAAATTGATATGTTGGTAGAATATTGGTCTGCAACTGCAGATGGTCTCAATGCTCCCTAATGATAATAATCAGTATTTCAGTGATTCAGGACTTAGTTCAGCTAGGTGCAAAAAATCTGTGCATTTCTTTTTAGCGTACACACTTTTCTTGTAATACCTTAAGTCTGAATATCGTAAAATATGTGAAGTCTTCATCTGGAAACATGCAAAAAAAAAAAACAACCCAAGCTTTGCATCAGAAAGAAGAGAGTCTAAATAGATTCTGTTCCATTTTAAGGAATAGAACAGATTCTTTCAGTTGGAAGGGACCTATAGTCCTTGTCCAGTCACCTGCCTGACCACTTCAGGGCTGGCCAAGTTCAAGCACGTTGTTAAGGCCACTGTCCAAATGTCTTTGAACACTGACAGACTGGGGCATTGACCACTTCTCTAGGAAGCCTGTTCCAGTGCTTGACCACCCTCTCTGCAAAGAAATGCCTCCTCCTGGCCAGTCTAAAGCTCTCCTTTTGCAGTGGTGAACCATTCCCACATGTCCTGTCCCTGGATATAGCAGGGAGGAGAGCTCAGCACCTCCTGGCGCCCTTCCCCTCCTCAGGAAGCTGCAGAGAGCAGTGGGGTCACCCCTCAGCCTCCCTCTTTCTGAACTGGACAAGGCCAAAGTCCTCAGCTGCTCCTCACAGGAAGTTGTTTGCAGCCCTCCCAGCAGCTTTGTTTCCCTCCTTGGGACACATTTGAGGACCTTCACATCCTTCCCCACCTGCAGGGCCCACGCTGAGGCCGCCCCAAGGCTGAGCCCAGCAGGACCATCCCTTCTGTGGGCTGGTTGTGCCGTGCTCGGTGCTCTGGGATGGGTTTGTGCTCAGGGCTGCCCGGGCACTGCTGACCTGCACTGAGCCCAGCGCCAGCTGGCCCCACTTCCCTCTCTGCAGCTGTCCAGCCACTCCTGTCCCACTTCATACCTGTGTCTGGTGTTACTCCATCCCAGATGCAGAATCCAGCATTTGGACTTGTTAATGTTCACTCCATCAATGACTGCCCAATGCTCCAGTCTATCTAGATCCCTCTCCAAGGCCTCTTGACCCTCAAGAGGTTCCATAGCACCTTCCAGTTTGAATCATCAGCCAACCTGCTAATGCCGCTCTCAACCCTTGGTTGCCAGACAGATGTAACCCCATTCAGTACAGCCCTTTGAGTGCTGCCATCCACCTGTTTCTTCACCCAGTGTGCTGTGAACCTGCTTATCCCACAGTTGAACAACTTGCCAGAAGGATACTGTGAGGGACAGTATTAGCAGCTTTTGTCAAACCAGAACTGCATCCACTGCCTTCCCTTCAGCCAGTAGGCAAGTGACCTCATGATAAAAGGATAGGTTGGTTAAACAGGATTTTCCCTTGGTGAACCCATGTTGGCTGTGACAGATGATTGCATTGTTCTTTAACAATTCTTACACCTTCTAGTAGCACTTAGTATCTCCATAATTCTTCTAGGAGCTGAAGTTACACTAATAATTCTCTAGTTCCTTGTTTCTTTCTTCACACCTTTGTAAATGGGAATAACGCTGGCAAGCTTCCAGTCAGCAGTGACCTGCCCAGACTCCCAAAGCCTTTGGTAGATGATTGAGACAGGTCCTGCTGTAGTGGCTGCTCGCCCATTTAGTACACTGGCTGAATCCCACATAGATGTGGGAACGTTCCATTGATAATCTGGCCCCTTAGAATTTCAGTGTTCTCAGTTGTGGATCTCTACTCAGAAGACTCAAAGGAGAAAATCTGCTTTACTAAATGGTAGCCAAAAGGTGCTTTTAAGGAAAGTTTCTGTATTTAATTCGAGACTTGTTGAAGACCAGTATAAACACTTCCAGAATCCTAGTTCCTCAAAATGACAGTATTTGGCATTCGTAGTGAATCATAGGATCATAGAATATCCTGAATTAGAAAGGACCCACAGGGACATCAAAGTCCAGCTCCTGGCCCTGGACAGGATATTACCAAGAGTTACACCATGTGCCTAAGAGCATTGTCTTCTGGCACTCTGTCAGGCTTGGTACTGTCATCCCTTCCTGGGGAGCCAGTTCCAGTGCCCAGCCACCCTATGGGTGAGAAACCTTTTCCAAATATCCAACCTGAACCTTCCCTGACAACTTCAGGCCATTCCCTCACGTCCTGTCAGTGGTCACTACAGGGAAGAGATCAGTGTTTCCCCCTCTGCTTCCCCTTATCAGTGTGTTGAAGGCCACAATGAGGTCTCTCCTCAGTCTCCTCTCCGCCAGGCTGAACAGACTAAGTGACCTCAGCCACTCCTCACACAGCTTCCCCTCTGACCCTTCACCATCCTCCTGGCCCTGTTTTGGATGCTCTCTAATAGCTGAATGTTTTTCTTACATTGTGACACCCAAAACTCCCCCAGCACTCGAGGTGAGGCCGCCCCAGTGCAGAGCAGAGTGGGACAATCCCCTCCCTTGCCTGGCTGGTGATGCTGTGCCTGATGCCCCCCAGGACAGGGCTGGCCCTCCTGGCACTGCTGGCTCATGTTCAACTTGCCATCAACCAGAAACCCCATGTCCCTTTCTGTTGCACTACTTTCCAGCGTCCTGTTCCCCAGTCTGTCCACACATTCAGGGTTGCCCTGTCCCAGGTGCAGAATTTAAATCAAAACTTGAAAAGACAGTGGAGCTATTACTAGCATAGAAGTCACTGTGTCTTCCTGGAATTCCAGTTTATCTGTGGCCATGGTGGACCATTCACATACTCTCTCATCCTTCACATGAAGAAGAAATTAAAATTTGTCCAAGTCTTAACATTAAATACTGATATTTGAAGCAGTTATAATGGCCGGATTGATAGCTGCTCAGGTGGTAAATCTTGGATTTGGAAAATTCAGGAGTACTAGGTTGTTGCTGTTTAACTCCAGCCAGCAACTAAGTGCTACACAGCCTCTTGCTCACTTCCCACCCACCCTCGTGGGGCTGGAGAATCAGAGAAGTAAAATTCCTGGATTGAAATAGGAACAGTTAATAGTTGAAAGAAAATAAAGCATAATGATATGAATTATAGCAGTAATACTAATAAAAATAATAGTAGTAATGAAGAGAATAGGCTGAATAAAACCCAAGAGAAGAAAGCAATGCACAACACAATTGCTTATCACCGGCTGACTGATGTCCAGCATGCTCTCCAGGAACAATCAGCGCCTCCTGGTCAACTGCCCCCAGTTTATATACTGGACATGATGTTGTATGGTATGGAATATCCCTTTGGCCAGTTTGAGTCAACTCTCCTGGCCATGCTCCCTCTGTCTTCTTGTGCTGCTCACTGACAGAACATGGGAAACTGAAAAGTTCTTGACTAGGAGTGAGCCGTTCTGAGGAACAACTAAACTATCTGTGTGTTACTAGCATAATTCACATACTAAATCCAAAGCGCAGCACTGAACCAGCTGCTAAGAGGAAAATTCACTCTACCCCAGCCAAAACCAGGGCAGGCATCCAGGACTGGATAATATTTACTGTTGTAACAGTATTATCAGTAAAGTTCCTTCAATTGACTAGATAAGAAGAGGACTAGATGTCTGTCTTTATTAGTTTGTAAATACTAATTTTCTTAAGACATACTTGAAATCTTGTTTCATATTTAATCAAAGACAGCAAAAGAGCTAAGTGCCCTTTAAGCCTGTAAATAATGTATTAGAAGAATTCTTTTCCCTTTCAGTGTTGTTGCTGCATAAAATTTCCTACTACCCTACTCATTTAAAATTCTTTGTGTGCACTACCCAGTAATAATACCATGACTTACTGAGAGAAGCATTAGATTACACAAATACTAATGCAGGAAATTTCTCTGAATATTACAAGACCTTTACAATTCATGCTTTCTACTAGTGGTGATATTACGGCCTAATGTTATAAACCTGCATGCAATGCAAACCTCATTTCATACTAATTTAAGTTATTGTACTAATTCATCTATTTACGAGCCTGAAAGAAATGTGGAATTTGGTGATACGAGTCTTCTTTGTGTGTGTGTGTGTGTGCACGCTCTGTATGTCACCTGAGCCACTGTGTGTCTATTCAGTTTGAAATTAACACCCTAACATTAGCTTGTCTTTCACATGTGAAATAGTATTAGTATTCTTGGTTCATTGTTGGAGAGAGGCATAGTTATGCTTTTAATCTTAATTTGGTTGGTTGAAATGCTGATGGAGAGATAGGGACATTGAGTAGTGTTTGGACAGAGAGGTGTGCAAATGTGATAGTTTCTTTTAATTAACCTTGTGTTATGGTTGTGGTTTCTGTTAAAAAGGTGAAGAAGCTCTTTAAGTATTGTGAGTTTCATATTCATACCATGTCTTGCTCTAATGAGACAGGACACAGATGGGATATGCTTGGGTAGTTAGGAATGATTTGTTAACTTTGAATTGCCTTCAAGCAGCATGAATATTACTGAGTGTGGCGAGCTGTCACAGATAAAGGCAATTTTAGCAGTTCAGGTTCAGAGCAGACCACAGTGCCTGTGACTTCAGGTTAAGATGCAATCTTCTAGGCAGCCATCTGGAAGTGAACGCTTGCAATTACACCTGGTTTGGAATTCAAATATAGTGCACCATGTTGCAGCATATTCAAGTGGTGCAGAACAACAAAAGAAAGTGAATTGGTGTGCATGGGTGAATTGGCTATTGAGAACTGATTGAGGGTGGAGTGTTCTTTTCACAGTTACTGGTATTTCTAATTACGTTTGTCTTCAATGTCTACCCCAGTTAACTCTTCTTCATTTAGGTACTGCTTTGAAAAGTATTCAGTCTTTCAAAGGTGTTAGGGCTATAATTCACACAGGCACACCAGACCAAGCTTAAGGTATCACTAAACATAATTCAGTGTTGTGTTGGTGAAAACAGGATAGTAAGGACAGCAATGGATAGGACTTTCTTCTGAAGACAGCATGTACGAGTAGACTTAAATTCATGTTACGGAAAACATTTATTCATCTTACAGTGCATGCACCTTATTCTTAAATGTTTGGGCAGTGAAAGTAATCATACCACAGGATGAAACTGAAAACTCAGAATGCTTGCTCTGAGTACTTTATGCCCATGCTCTTGAGATCCATTACATCTTGACACATACACATTCTTAGCAGAAGAGACTTCACTTCTCTTAGGAGTGAATATGACAAAGCTGTGTGGAGCTGATTTTCTTTTGGTCAACTGGTGTTAGTCTTAAGTGCTGTGCTAAACATGCTGTTCTAGCTCAGTGTACAGAAGTAGCCTCCAGTACTGTTGTTTGTGAAAGGATTTTGATGGACTTCTTTTCAAATCAGTCAGGTTCCACTCTCAAAGGAGATAGCCAACATTAGAAAGGCAATAAGGAGCTCTGGGTTTGTTAACATGAATTGTATGCCAGTTTTGCAGTAGGCTGTAATGGGAAGACAGAGAAGGTAGTAATTGAGGAGGAAAGGTACCTCGAGTCAGAGAAGCCTTTGTCATTTTAAGGAGGGAAGCCTGCCAACTTGTTGAAATTTGCTAGAGGCTCTTGTCTTTAGGAACTGAGCACTTGGGGACGATTTTCTGTTAATGGTATAGTTATGTCCTTTGTAGTTGTATCCTCAGAGTGGATTGATGGTTGTAGTTGTATCCTCAGAGTGGATTGATGGTTGTAGGCATAACTCTGGGGCATTAAATTGTGTGTAAAATTTTGTCTACTACTAAAATACAAAGGTAGCTTAAAGCATAGTTATATTTTTGGTGCGAGAAAAAAAAAGCAAAGTAGTAGCTTAAGGCAGGAAATACCGAATGTTTTAACAATTTAGTACAATTTTCCATACTAGTGAAGTTCCTTACTTTTACAGAGAACTTGCCAGTTTTTTCTGTTTAGCATCTTCATTAATGGTCCAGATGTTAGGGCAGAGTGTACTTTCAGCAAGTTTGCTCATGACAGAAAATGATGAGGAATGACTTACGTGCCAAAGGGTTATAGTGACATCCAGGGGGACTTCAAAGGGTTGGAGAAAAGGGCTGCCAAGAATCTGAGGAAGTTCAACAAGGGGAAGTGCAGAGTTCACTATGAAAGAACAACCCCGTGCACCAGTATCTGCTGTGGGCCACCCAGCTGGAAAGGAAGAGGACCTGGGGGTCCTGGTGGACACGAGACTTGAACGTGAGCCAGCAGTGGGTCCTTACAGCAAAGAAGGGGAATGGCATCCTGGGATGCATTAGGCCAAGTATGACCAGGAGGGTGAGGGAGGTGTTCATTCCGTTCTTATACAGCACCAGTGAGGCCACACCTGGAATCCTGTGTCTGTTTCTGGGCTTCAGTACAGGAGAGATACTGACATTCTGGAGAGAGCCCAAGAAGAGGCCCACCAAAGATGCTGAAGAGTCTGCAGCATTTCTCTTAAGAGAAAAGGCTGGGAGAGCTGGGACTGTTCAGCCTGGAGGAGTGTGAGGGGGGATCTTCTTAATGAGTATAAATACATAAAGGAAGGATGCAGAGAGGACAGATCCAGGATTTCTTTCAGTGGTGCCCAGTGTCAGGACCAGAGGCAGTGGGCACAAACCAAAAGATGGGAAGTTCCCTCTGAACATGAAGAAACACTTTTTTATTATGAGAATGACTGAGTCCTGTCACACGTGGCCCAGGTAAGTTGTGGCGTCTCCATCCTTGGAGATACTCAGAAGCAGTCTGGATACAGTCCTGGGTGTCTGGCTGTAGGTGACACAGCTTAAGTGTCATGATGACCTCCAGAGGTCACTTCCAATCTCAGTCATTCTTTGTTTCTGAGATTTTGACAGGGATAATGTTAGTAGTTGCTCCTTTTTTAAGCAGGTGTAACCTCTCAAGTTCAGTTCTTTTTGTTTTGCGTGTTATCATTCAAGGCTGTTGAATAGACTTGAAAAAATCAATTATTTGAAAAAAGCAGTGTAGGCAATGGGCTATCTGTTGTGTGCAGCTGAGCAAAGAGAGGTTGATACGGAGCATATATCACCGTTACAGACACCTGCAGTATGTACAGTGAAAAAAGCATGGCAGAATTTGATTTGATTTAAATCAGGTTATGAGACTAAATGTTCAGATTATCAAAGAAGAAAGGTGTGTTGAAAACATGAGGCTATTCATCTTTGAGGTGAGTTGATGATAAGTGTATGGTTTAGTTATCTAGTGGCAATCACTAATTTGTGTTTGATGCTGCAAAGAAGTTTTTAGAACAAGGAAGAGGAAGGGAAAACTCAAAATTGCTACAAAACCCTGTCTTTTTCAGGCTTGATGTAGTTAAACCATAGAATACATTACTGCTGAAATTTAGCAGAATTCAAGAGGGGATTGCACATTTGCATGCCTTCAGGCCTTACTTTGGATTCCTGGTGAATTGCATTACAGTGTTCTATTCACAAAATCAGAAGAATAAGAAAAAAATAGTTTTTGTTAAAGTTCTAACAAGATATACTCAAGTACTGAAAATTTTATGTTTGTAGTGAGTGACAGGCTCTAGAAAAACGGATGCAAAATCACTCCTAAAGTATAATGTACTGTAGTGTGATATTTAATTTCACCATTTTATGCTGTTTATATCAAGTGTGTTTAGGAGAATAAAGTCACTCTTTTTTTCCCTGTTATTTCTTATTTTGTTTTTGCTTTGCCATGTTCCTTTAGCACATCTGAAACTTCATCTGACCAGTTACTCAGGAGTGCCTCTTCTTAGGTTAGGATCTGAAGCAGTAGCAGATTGCACTGCTTCTAACAGTTTTTGTAGAATTAGATCATACTTGTTTTAATCATCATGTTCCTGAAAGAACTGCAAAACTGTGTATTTTCCTATTCTGCTATTAATAGAATAATCTGTGAAACTTCAAGAAACGTGGCAGTTAGGTGTCACCAAATATGGTTTTCTTAATGCTAAAATGTTCCAATGTTCTTAAAAGGTAAAAATCAAAAAATGCATCCTAATTAGTGGAAGGTTTAATTCAAGACACATGTATTTTAAAAACTATTTTAAGACTAGCTTAAATGTTGTGCTAAGCTAGCATGAAAATCACTTCTTTAAATGAAAAAATCCTACAAGAAATTTGTTTCAGAAGTTGTCTTTTCTGAAGAATACTGTCTTTTTGGTAGAGACACGCTTGTTTTAGGCCACATCCTAACTCTCTATTAAAACAACACTCTTCAGAAAACTGAAGCTGAAAAATTGGAGATGTTCTTTACCTCTTGGAGGAGAGTTTTCAGCATTCAGCAACCTAAACAGAGCTGCAATAGTAGCAGCATTTGTGTGCACGTGTTGGCTGTTAGTATGCCTGTGTGCTGAAGATGAGCAGGTTATGTGCACATAAGTAACATTTAATTTTTTTTTCTTTTTTTTTCAAATAAATGAATCAAGTGCGATGAAAAGCAAGGCTTATAGAGAACCTTTTATGTGCTTCCTGTATACCCTTTATGTGCTGTATATCTTACTTGAAAGTAGACGGCCTTTGCCTGAAAATGTGTTGTTCCTCTGACAGTAACTGCTACAGATGGATTATCACATTTCTTAGCACATGAGTTACTCTGCAAATATCTCAATGTGGAAAATAAAGTATCTTACAATCTTCTGAGATTCAACTCTTCTTACAAACTTCTGTAAGTTATTTTAGAAAATAGATAGCATTATATCAAAATATTGTATTTTCTTTATATTATTAACATAAAAAATAAGTAAAGCTTTCTACTTCCCATTTAGTTTTTAACAAAAAAAAAAGTCTCCACCCTTTTTTCTGGAAAAGGGTAGTAGCTGGAGATGAAAGAAGACATGACGCAAGTGTCTTGCAGAAGAGAATTCAGTATTTGTTTTGGAATTGCTCTTAGTACTGTGTCAGTCTTTGGTAACCCAGATCTTCTTTCAGTGTTCCTACCTGGCGGTAACTCCTGTTCTCCTGGAATACAGGGTTCTCCTGTATTCCATCTAACAAGTTCTCATCTAAGCTTTTTTTTGTGGAATAATGTTGCTTATTTGTAAACCTACCTTATATGGCTATTTAAGTTAGACAAATGTGGTTTTGGAACTGAAGAACAATGTGTTGCCAAGTGGACACCTGTGCCTCATTAATTGCTGTTGACCAGCAATTTCTGCTGTCCACAGCTTTGGCCAGCTTAAGTGTGCTGCCAGCATTTTTTTTTTTTTTTTTGCTTTGAAAGTCCGTGTTTCTTTTTCACATCAAAAACACTGCTACAATTTCCTTGCTGAAGATCTTTGTGCAGTTCAGAAAAGATTATTCTTTGCTGCTTGAATTTTCTGCTTTTTGACAAGAGAAATAAAAGTTAACAACAGAATTATGAAATTAATAAATTATGAAATTTAATAAATACAGAGTAGTGATTGCTAACCTTCTATTTTGAGAGCTTGTTCTCAGTGTGTGGACTTTTGTTGCTGATGTTTTAATACAATTTGGGCAAATGTTCAGGGTAGAATTTTTCTGGCTAAGTAACTACCTATTATTGCACTGTTTTCTGTAAAGCTATGCTGCATCTTATTTGATTTTGTGGTGAAGAATTGGGCAGGGAGAACTTTGTCATTATTTGGTGCCTCAGTGTTCACAGTGGAGTCTTTGCAAGCAAGAGAAATATTTTTACCTACTACTCTGTTTCAGAATGAAAGTTCTGGGTGTACACAATGGGGCCCAATGTTAATACTATGGAAACAGCTGCTGTATTACTCTTATATCCAACTTGCAAAGTATCAGGGCAAAACATGCACCTGCTTTGAGAAGAATACTTGCATTTGAAGAAGAGAGTTCATGCACATGGCAGCAGTGTGGACAAGGCAAATTTTTGCTTTGGCCTTTGCTCTGTCATGAATTCTGCAAGATTGTGGGGTGGCCCCTCACCCCCACCCCTAGAAAATCAGATTATCATGGAATTAGAGCTTACTGTCGAGAAAGATACATGGTCACAGCTCACTGCAGTCACTCTTATCTAGGAGATTTAATATCATAGTGATATTTCACAATATGTGGTACTTGTTCTGATAATAATGCAAGAGAAAGAGTGGGATTTCCCATCTTTATCAGTAGAAATTATAAGAGATGTTATTCAAAGATTTGAGTCAAAGGTTTTTTACAAAAAAATACTTACGCACAGTAATACAATATTGCTAATAAAGCGTTAACCTCTCATTCTTGAAGTTATTCAGTTAAAATGTGAAAGATGAGGGCACATTAAGTAAACACTGGGGTGTAAAACTTCTGAATAGAGGTGACCTTTCTTGAGAAGAGGAAGTAAAGAGTATAAGGAAATAGTGTTATAGATGTAGAAGTTAAAAAGCAGGTAAAGAGAGACAAAACACTTTAGGTAAGGTCCTGCGAATGACCTTCTATAGTTGACTGAAACATATGCCTACAGAACCTGGAGCAGAACAATTGGGTGCAGCATGTACACTGTAAACTGGCTCTGGATGGGATAGTGAAATGCAGTAACACAGACACCTGAACTGGAAGATGAGCATGGAATAATGTGTTGTTCCTAGAAAACAGACATTAAGTCACCTTAGTAGGGAAGCACATCTACTGTTACATTCAGCTAAAGAAATAGGTCTGGTATCAATAAAATACATTCTTTTTGAATGAAAATTTCTGGTAGAAGATGTAGTATAATAGTAGTACAGTGGAGTACAATTTGAATCTACCCATAACTTCCAAAATTAAAGAATTATATTCTGAAAGTGAATTTAAACACTGTCATAATTGTTATATGAAGTTATTTAATTCAATGGTCAGAAACTGGATCTCTCTTTGGAAGTGTTGGTCTAGAGCTCATTTGCTTTTGAAACTGAAGCTTTTATAAACTAAGGAAAAGGTCCTTGACAGGATGGTCAAATGCTGTGTGCTGGTTTTGGCTGTGGTGGAGTTAATTTTCTTCATAGTAGCTAACAGTAGGCTGTGTTTTGGGTTTGTTCTGAAAACAGTATTGATAATTAATATAGGGCTGTGTTCATTACTGCTGAGCAGTGGTCACACAGAGTCAAGGCTTTTTCTGCTCCTCACCCCACCCACCAGTGAGGGGGTGGTACACAAGAAGTTGGGAAGGGACACCACCAGGAGAACTGACCCCAGCTGACCAAAGGGACATTCCATTCCATATAGCATCATGCTCAGCAATAAAACTGAGGGCAAAAGGAGGAAGGGGGTGGTGTTCAGAGTGGTGGTGATTGTCTTCCCAAGTAACTACTTTATGTGTGATGGAAACCAGCTTCCACTCTTCTGGACATTACTGCAGCATCTCACTGTTTTGTGAGGGGCCCAGAAATGGATAAAGGATTCTATGCGTGACCTCACCAGTGCCAAGTACAGGGGAGGAAATCACTGCCCTGGTGCTGCTGGCCACACTATTGCTGATACGGGCCAGGATTCCATTGGCCTTCTTGGCCACCTGGGCACACTGGCTCATGTTCTGCTGCTGTGGACCGGGTCCTTTTGCACTGGGCAGATTTCCAGCCATTGTTTCCCAAGTATGTAGCATAGCTCAAGGTTGTTGTGACCCAAGGGCAGGACCCGGCACTTGGCCTTGTTGAGCCTCATATGATTGGCTTTGGCCCGTCAGTCCATCCTATCCGAATCCTTAGTTTGCTTTACTTGTGTGTGTGGCTTTAGCCTTCCCTATTAAACTATCTATCTCAACCCACAAGCTTCCTCACTTTTGCTCTTCCACTTCTCTCACTGCTTCCACTGTAGAGGAATAAGCAAGTGGCTGCGTGGGGCTGAGTTGCCAGCTGGGGTTAAACCATGACACACTGGAACAGGTTGTCTAAAGCAGCCTTGCAGTCTCAATTCTTGGACATGACCAGAACCTGGCTGGACAAGGCCCTGAGAAATCTAGCTTTGAAATAAGCCATGTTTTGAGCACTGGGTAAGAACAGAAGACCTGCAAATCATTGTTTAAACCTAAA
This sequence comes from Dasyornis broadbenti, assembly GCA_013397935.1. NCBI lineage: Eukaryota > Metazoa > Chordata > Aves > Passeriformes > Dasyornithidae > Dasyornis > Dasyornis broadbenti. The sequence continues at coordinate 690,388 of VZRN01001519.1, read as the reverse complement.
TTATTCTGAGTTTTAAGCTTCTCCTAATAAAGCAAATTGGACCAACTGTCTTTTCCTATGAAGAGAGCTAGAATTCCGTGGACTCAAAAGTGCTAATAAGGGATATTAGAATTTATTCTGAGGAAGAGAAGAATTGATTTACAAAGAAAAGTGGCTAGGTCAACGAGTTAGCTTGTTTCTCTGCAGTCCTGCAGTACCTGTTGGTGTGTTATTAACTCATAGAACATACAGCGTAATTTGTATAAATTGACCTTTTCCCCTCTCTGTGTTGACGAATGTGGTGAAGAACATGCATGTGGTTTGTTACCATAGCTCAGCTGACATACTGTATTTCATTGTTGCACTAATAACTTGATGATGTGCCTTGATCTTTTGGAGCCTTATTTAGTGAGACTGAGGTTAAGTACTTGATGTGGTGCAGTATGAAAAATTATTACTTCAGGTACAGATTAGTAGAAGAATTGTAGAGGAAGAGCTGCTAAGAGGTGATTAATAGAATGATTATCAAGTAGGAGCAATTGCAGTGGAGTTCACTAGGAATTGGTTGTGACAGTATTAGTATTCCCAGCATTGTAGCATGTTGTGCTATTCGATGTGAGGAAAATAGTCAGTACTCAGGTAACTTTACAAGAAGCTGCTCTGAGGATACAAGACTGCTGGGAAAGAAAGCAGTGTCTGGTGCAGAGTGGGTGGCACAGCTGAAACTTCGTATGAAATGACGCATGAGGTTCTTGCCATCTGTAGTCAAAGAAAAACAGATAATACTAAGATAGGTGCACAGATGAAGGAAGAGTGGAATAGAGAGTTTAGGAAAATAATCTTGGAGGAGCTAAGTTCATCTGAGCAAACATGATGAGGCACTAATCACTAAACAAGGAAAAGAACTCTTGTGAGTTAATTGAAGAAGTTGGCACCAGGATATTTTTATGTAAATTAATTACATGAAAATGTCTGCTCATCTTAAAGGTTTTCAGTAAGACATGGAAAGAAGAATGTCACAAATTTAGAGGAGATATCACTATAAATAACATAATGTAGCACAACTTTTAGAAAGGGAGAAACAGTCAATTCTAGAATACTTTTAGTCTTGCAAACTTGATCACTAAGCTCTGCATGTTGTTGCAGAAGCAAGGGGAACAGGTTTGCTAAAATAAACATGATTATAGAACTGTATTAACCTTAGAAATCTAATTATTTGGGTTGTTGATTCTATGCCATGATAAGGAATTTTGCTGCACAGTTGCACAAGAAATGAAATTATCTGTACCATAATCTTATTAATAGTTCTGCTGGTAATGTTCATAATCTCTTCACAATTTTAAATACTGAAAACTATCAGGTAGCTTTAATCATACATATTCTGAGAACAAAGGCATTTTCTTCTATAAACTTACTAGTGCTGTTACTTTGTAGTCTGTTTGAGCATTGTATCTTATTTTGTAACAGTAACAAAATACTGTTATGAAATTTGGACAAGCCAAGCTATGGCTTCTTCACAAGCCTTCTGATCCATTTTCCCCCCCGCCCTTGTTTTCCTTTATATATATATGTATAATTTATATGGGTTCTGGCACTCTGGCAGACTTATTTTGTAAGCTCCTGTGTTTCTTAACATTTCTGCCACGTTAGAATATCAGCCCAGCAGAACACCCTCACATTTTTTTCTGCCTGTTTAATGAGCTAAATCAGTGCACTGAATGGCCTGACAAGTAGCAGAATTAGCACCAGGGATGGAATAAGATGGCTTAGGCAGGATTGGTATGTGGGAGAAGGGAACACTAAGAGTGAGAATAGTGTGAAGCAAGACTTGCCTTGTAGGCAGTATTAGACTCTCAATGTGTTCAATTGCAGTCCGTTAAACAGTCTGCTGACTGTTTACTCAGTCTAATGTGATTTTAGTAGATATGAATGACCATGATAATTACCTCAGATTTTGTGACTAATATACACTTTTGTGCTGTTAATTATATAGATAATGAGGCTTAATTGTATAGATTGTCAATCACTTTTACCATCATAAAACAAGTCTTCCTGAATTTTGCGATGGAGTCTAATTTCTCGTATTAAGTAACCAGAGAATTTTTCTGTGAACATCAGGGAGGAGGAGTTGTTGCAAGCAGTGATGGGAATTATATCAAAGTGGTTTAGATCTTTTCATTTTGCTCTTAGGTTAATAAATTGAAAATAAAGTAAAACACTGTTGTAAGTACAACTCATAACTGAATTAAAATTGGATAGAATGCAAGTAGTGTTTTAAACAACCAGGGACATATGAGGGGAAGAAGGTGGAGAAGAGGCATGTAAGTCCATCAGTAGTAAAATTTTCTGTTTCTGCTGTGAGAATGTTTGGGGGGAGGGGTTGTGTATTTGTGGTTTTTTTATTGAAGTAAGTGGGTTCTGTTGTAATTGAAATAACAAAATGATTTTTTTAAAATAAGTAAATAAAAATTACTGAACACAAGGGAGTTGTGGAAATGTCTTTTGCAAAATTGATAGTTTATAGATACAGCTGTTATTGAACAACAGTGAAGAAAATGTACTAAAAAATCAGAATTATCACTGAATCCCTACTGGATGTCATTGTTACAGATAATGATATTTTGTCTGCTTCACTTTATTTGCTTAAAAGTCTAAATAACTATTCTGAGCTTCTAATCATAATACACAGTTATACATTATAATAGGATAACATCATGCAGTTACACATCAGTACAGGATGATAATACTAGTTTCTATTCAAGTAATTAAACCTTGGAAGCCATAATTTTTTTATTTCTGCTGTTAATGTTTGTTGATTTTTAGTAAATCGCCCCATACTAATGGCTTACCTGCAAATTTTAGAGAGGCAGATTAGTCTCAGCATGTGCCTGGAAGTTTGCCAGAGGTCTGGTAGCAGTTTTCTTGCTCGATATAATTGTCTGCACTTTTGATGCTTTGTGTTGCATCAGTGGACTTGTCTTCAAGCAAGTGGGGCCAGCTCTTATAATTCTAACCATCTGTTGGAGAAGTCCCCTATCAGAAGTGTATATCTAAGTACATAAAACATTTCTGAGCTAATTTTCGTGGAAGCCTTTAAAATTTCATTGTATGAATGTGGTGTAATGAAAAACTTCATGCTAGTACAAGTCAGTAATAAGCTCTCACAGAAAAGGAGCCTTTTTCTTAATTTGACAGGTGTGCCACTTTGTTGAAGAAACACTAAAGCATTTTAAAAGCCAGCCTAGAAAAAATAACAGTTTGAGACAATGGCATTATTTTGAATGAAAGACTTGTGTTGCACTGCTTAGAGAAAACCCAACACAAACACCCCCCTCACAAAGTAAATCATCTCCTGCATGATATGTCAGAAACTGTAGAGATGGGACATGGAGTAATGGGTACAAGTTGAAAGAGGGGAAATTTAAGTTAAATATTAGGAAGAAATTCTTTACTTTGAGAGTGGCAAGGCACTGGAACAGGTTGCCCAGGGAGGTTGTGGGTGTCCCAACCCTGGCAGTGTTGTCCTTCAGCAACCTGGTCTTGTGGGAAGTGTCCCTGCCTGTGGCATGGAGGTTGGGTCTAGATAATCTTTAATGTCCCTTCCCATGCCTTAACATTCTATGATTATGTTCTTTGTGACCATCCACAGAAACTTAAGAATGATACAGCCTTTTTCATGGGGGTGGAAGACGGTTAATAGAAGCCATCAAGTAAGAATATGTGCAGATAGAAAAAGCTGCTCCAGATCTGTCTGTAGAACAGGCAAAGTATTAATCAAGTCTGGGATTTTGAAATGTGTAGGCATTAGCTTTTTACATTGGGTTAATTTATTTACTGTCTTCTCCCAATACAGCCAGCAGCCAGCTTCGGGTGTAGCCTATTCCCATCCAACCACAGTTGCCAGCTACACTGTCCACCAGGCCCCGGTGGCGGCACACACAGTCACTGCAGCCTATGCCCCAGCCGCAGCCACGGTGGCCGTGGCCAGGCCTGCCCCGGTGGCCGTGGCAGCTGCTGCCACAGCTGCTGCCTATGGCGGGTATCCCACGGCACACACAGCTACAGACTATGGCTACACGCAGCGACAGCAAGAAGCTCCACCACCACCACCTCCTGTCACCACGCAGAATTACCAGGTCAGTTCCTGCTGTGTGATTTAAAAATGGTGCTTTACAAGGAGGAAACCTGTTATGAAATGAAAATGTGATTTTGTGGAACTGCTGCTGTAAAGAAAAGCACCGTCTTGTGAGTGCTAGCTCAGATGTAGGGAGTGGTGTGCAGTAAACTGGATCATGGAGCTGATGTAATGGAAAAGATTGTTCCAGTAAAAATTTTCAATGGAGGTAGAAATAGTTCCTTTGTCAGATTTTTTTGGTTCTACTGGAGTCTAGTGCCAAGCCTGTGAGGATGGAAGATTGCCCTAGGAGATAAACTACCCTGTAGATAGTTTTTGGATACCCTCTTCTGAGATCCGTGCCAAACCTGCTGTGGATACAGGCTTTTGTAAAACGTCCCCTTTCATCTTGGAATACTATGTTTCTTAAAATAATTTTTCAACTTTCTAGTCTTAAACTTATCAAGGCATTATTTGGATTCTAATTAGAACTTTGGTTTTTCTTAAAGGACTATTATTGCTGCATGTTCTCAATTCTTGTGCACATCTTCCGTAATTTGTTATTTATTGTAATTACGAGGTCAGTTATTAGATACATTTGGACAAAAAAGAGAGTCCCTTAAACTAAATAAAATAATTCCTCTTTACACAGGTTGGATGAAAAAATATTTTGTTGTTGTATTTCTTGGAATTAAAAAGAAATTCTAATATATTAGTACATTTCCGCTCTAGCAGTTCATGCCTTGCTCCCCCTCAGTTGATCAACTCTTTGTGCTTTACCATAAACATGGTGAGGATGAGAGAACATATGTACATGCATATAGTGGCTTCCAGGTCATGCCCTTCTCAGCTTGTTACAGATCTGCTGAGTTTTAAAGGTATCAAATGAACTACTTGCCTTGCCTTTATAGACTGGTTATGGTTCCCTAATGAACTAGTTGATACACCAAAAAGTAAAGAAGGCTTTAAAAGTACCTCTTTCACATTCTTAAAAATATAACCAAGAAAAATATTGATGATGAGATTTTTAAAGCCAATATAGGCTCATGTTTGTGATCTTGAGAATTTATTGGGCCTTGTAGAAATGCATGTTTTGTAGAGATCTGTAGTATGTTTTTTTTGCTATTTCACAGAAATAGAATCTGATACAGTCATTACAAACTATTTATAGTAGATGCTTTTCAAAAATAATTTGGTAGTGAAGGTGATTGATAGCATGAGGATAATTCCTGTATTGAGTCTGTAAAAGACCATTGGGGTTGTTTCAGGCCTGAAGTGTCTATAAAAGTAAACTTTATTCCTCTAATGCATATATTTGTATATACTGTACATGTAGAAGGCGAGTTTTTATTCTATTTGAATAGGCCAGAAGACAATACATTGTTAATATGACTCTGCTGATGGCTTTTAATACTCTAGCTATATACCTATGGGTGGCTTCTCTGTTTTGACTCCTTAGGATTCCTACTCTTACGTTCGATCTACCGCCCCAGCTGTAGCTTACGACAGCAAACAATATTATCAGCAGCCAACTGCGACTGCGGCAGCCGTGGCTGCTGCTGCCCAGCCACAGCCATCGGTGGCTGAGTCCTACTACCAGACAGGTGGGTGGCATGATTCAAGCTGCTCTTGTTATTCACAGTCTGTTGACTGCTTTAAGCTTTAAAAATGGTTCTTTGACTATTTCACATTATCCTTTTGTTTTTTCAAGTTATGTCATGTAATCTCTGTCACTGTGTAGAAAGTTCTGTGCCTAGAACTTCAGCACTGTTGTGGCATTGCCATAAGTAGCTGCCTCTGAAGTTTGGACTGCCACTAAATACACTCAAAACATACTTCTAGGTGAAGTTCCTACTGATTTGTTTAGAAACCTTACTGAAGTAGGTTGAGATAATCAGTGCTGGGTTCAGATGATAACTTGGTTAGAAATACTCTTTTAATTCTCTAGTTACTTCATGTATATAATGGTTTAATTATTCATGTCATGATTGCTACAAAGCATGAATCCTGGTTAGTTTTTTTTACTTCACTTAGAAATAAGAGGAAAATTCAGGTGTGCTTTGGTCTCTAGTAACACTGTTGGATAAGAAGGTTGTTTAAAGCCTGCTAAAACCTGTTAAATACTATGTTATAAACATGATAGCACAGTTAAAAATAAATAAATAAATGTAAGGGTTACTACTGTGAGCTGTGACATGATTGAATTGATGTGGGATTCATGGTATACAATGCATAACCATTGCAGTAAAGCAACCCAATACAACACAAATAAGCAAAACAAATGAAACAAAAATTCCAAAACAAAACCTCACTTTTTACACATTTGTTCACCAGTATATTGTTAATTATCCATTAATATGGTTTGTACTTCACTCAACTGAAACATATCCATGTTTGTTCACTTGTATTTTCTATCCTCAGCTCCGAAAGCAGGATATAGCCAAGGGGCAACTCAGTACACCCAAGCCCAGCAAACACGGCAAGTGACTGCTATAAAACCTGCAACCCCAAGTCCAGCAACAACGACATTTTCCATATATCCGGTGTCTTCAACTGTGCAGCCAGTGGCAGCTGCAGCCACTGTTGTTCCATCCTATACTCAGAGTGCGACATACAGCACAACAGCAGTAACTTACTCTGGTAAGAATTTTGCATGTTTTGTTGCTGGGATCTTTGCAGTTGCTGCAGAAGAGGCTTTCAACACTCAGAATTTCAGCAGTTCATAGTCAATTACATCATAGTCTGCTGAGAAGTATTAACCAGTTCAATTATTAGAAGGGCAGAATATTTTGTATCTTCAGAAGAGGCTTGATGTCTTATGTGCCTGTTTTGTTACACGTGAGAATATACAAAGTGCTGGCATTGCTACATGAGCTGTGGCATACTATAAAGTGGAAAGGAAAAAATAAGATATAAAATCTAAGGAAATGCATCCACACAGATGTTACCCCCAGGGAAGTGGGGATGGTGTGTGCAATTACAGAGACAGGGAGGAACAGTTCAGTATCAATCTTTTAAGTTTGGGTTGTCCTGACCCAAAATGGAATGAGAATTGTATGATGAAAGGACTCATGCAACCGTTAGGAATCCAAAACATAGTTAAAGAGGAAAATATGGTAACTTCATAGCCATAGATGGTAATTAACTGGCATGTTATAGGTACCCTGAATCTTTTGTTTTCTTTTGTTTCCTGCTTAAAAAGGGATTTTAATACTTCCTTGAGACAGAGCCCAGTTTCCCTGATTTATTAAACTAGAAATCAAGGACTCTGTAGACAGGTTTTAGTGAGCAAAGCATATTCTCTGTACCAAAACAATTTAAATCACTGAAATAGGATGTAATAGCACTAGACATTCTGTCTTTTATCTACCTTTTTTTTACCCTTCCTCTGCATATTATCAGTCCTTACCATTTGGAAACTTGAACAGCACATCTGGTTCTGAAAGATTGCTTGCTTCGTGTGGCCTTTGCTAAATCTTTCACTAAAATTCTTGTTCCATCATACCCAGTCTTACCAGATATACCACGAAATTTCATATGTTCTTTAGGGATGCTTTAATATATCTAACATAACTGTGTGTTTGCAAAGATGTGTCTAAAATAGAATACATTCCAATACAATGTGTATTTGTCTACTGTGAAACATGAAGCCAAATTCAGACTGCCTGACAAGATCTCAGTAAATTACTTATATCGTGCCTTGCCCCTCAACTGTTACACAACATGATTTGAATTAGTGTATTATGTAATGGATACATTGCATATGGTGATGTAACATTTGTTATTATTTTAATTTTTCAGGTACCTCCTATTCTGGCTATGAAGCTGCAGTGTATTCAGCTGCATCGTCCTATTACCAACAGCAGCAGCAGCAGCAACAGAAACAGGCAGCAGCAGCTGCTGCTGCTGCTGCTGCAACAGCTGCTTGGACAGGGACCACCTTTACTAAAAAGGCACCATTCCAAAATAAGCAACTGAAACCAAAACAGCCTCCCAAACCGCCCCAGATCCACTACTGTGATGTTTGCAAGATCAGCTGTGCTGGACCACAGGTATCTGTATTATGTATTACTCTACTATAATTTACTCTACTATACTTTATTCATAATTTCTTCAGCTAAAAACCTGACCCTCTTAAGAGTCACAGAATTGTAGAATGGCCTGAGTTGGAAAGGATCTTGGTGGTCATCTCGTTCAAAGCCCTGGGCTGTAGGCAAGGACACCTCCCACTAGACCAGGTTGCTCAGAGCCCCATCTAACCTGGCCTTGAACACTGCTAGGGATGAGGCATCCACAGCTTCTCTGGGCATCCTGTCCTAGTGCCTCACCACCCCCCCAGTAAAGAATTTCTTCTTAATACCTAAACCTACTCTCTTTCAGTTTGAAGCCATTTTCCCATGTCCTGTCACTCCAGGCTTTTGTAAAAAGTCTCTCTCCATCTTGCAGGCTCCTTTTAGGTACTGGAAGGTCTCAGTTAGGTCACCCCAAAGCCTTTTCTTTTCCAGGCTGAACAAACCAAATTGTCTTAGCGTTCCTTCCCAGGAGGGGTGCTCCATCCCTCTAATCAAGAATATTTATTATTTTTTAGAGACTTGATTCTATGCTCTATACTTGCAGTAAAGGAATAATTAAATGGAAATGTGTACTGTTACAGAAAGAGTTCCTATTGGAAGACAGAAAGATACATCCCCTGAGCTTGAAACTTTGAATTTGATTTGCTTCTTTAGCATAGGAAACTTCTCAGATAATACTTTTTTGAAAGCTGTGGAACTACATTAATTTTGTGAATGGTAGATCTGGAAATTTATCCTTCAATATATTCCAGCTTCCCACTTCAGTTTCACAGTGGGTGCAATTGCGTAGAAAGTAGATACAAAGTCATGCAGAATCTTTATATGTGAATCTGGCTAAACAGTTCTTTTTCTTTAGGTAAACTTCTCATTATTTCCTACCCTGTCTGCTCTAGATTGCCAGTGTTAATATAGGAACTAATATCAACTTCTGCATTTCTTTTTCAGTACGGCTTTATTTGTGCGCTGCCTTCTTTTAAATTGATTTTTCTGTTTATCTGGATACACTTACAGTTTGAGGGGAGCTCAAAATCCAGAAAAACTGAATGCAGTGCAGGGAACTGCAGTTTTCTGGTCATATCAAGTTTTCAGTGGTAATATCTGTTGACCACTACTTGGTTGGGGAATGGAGAAGTTAGAGGAGAACAACCTGTGTTGTTTTACCTAAGTGTGGAGTCCCAAGTTCTGGAGAAGGAAATGTTCTGATCTTAGAAGCGGCCTCTTAATACCTCAGAGCATGTCATACAGCAGAAATGTTCAGTGTAGGAAGTATTTCTTAGGTAAAATGTGTGTTTTATGCTACGTTCTGTGTTACATATGTTTGTATGAATGATGAACCAGCAGTACAAAGCAGTACACAGCTTACTGTGTGTGTTTTGTTTATTTAAACAGACTTACAAAGAACACTTAGAAGGCCAGAAACACAAAAAGAAAGAAGCTGCATTGAAAGCTTCCCAGAACACCAATAACAACAGTACTTCTGCTCGTGGAACCCAGAATCAGTTGCGCTGTGAGCTTTGTGATGTGTCGTGTACTGGGGCAGACGCTTATGCTGCCCATATCCGTGGAGCCAAGCATCAGAAAGTAAGAGTTTTCTCTGGTTCTTACCATGCAAGTCAGTACATACATTTCTCCCCATCATTATTTCTCATTTTAAGGAAGGAGAAAATATGCAGAAACGATGTTATTTAAATTATTTTCTTTGAAGGCATTTAGTTCTTCTTTTACTTTCAGACTTGTCTTTAGGCTCACTATTAGAAAGGCCTTGTTGAAAGAAAGGGGGGGAAATATTGCCATGGCATCAATGGAAAGAGGATATATTGGGATATCATGCAAATCGTAGGAAGAAGGTGTGGAGTGAGATGAGAAGGTACCACTGAGGACATGTGGTACCATGCTTGTTCCCCCTAACTTTTTTCAAGATTTTTCTTGAGGTTCTTCTTACTTGTCTGGCTGGGACAGTAAATCTTTCAGTGCACTTTGAAGCACTGTAAGCTGAGCCAATGCAAAGGACAGGAGTGTTAGGCATCATTCCTTGGTAGTTCTCACAAAGAAAATTGTCCTGTGGAAGCAAGGAACAATGTCCTGTAGTAGACTTTTTAAGTATGTTTGGAAGACTTCTGGTACACGTTTTTCTTACTGTTTGGGTGTTCTTACATGGACATTCTGGAATAAAAACTGTAGGCTGCACTGTGAAATACTGTGACCAATGTTTTAAATTTGGCCATACAACAGTAAATGCAGTGATAGGTAGAATACATGTTTAGGTATTACAGATTTTCCTCATAACTCTGGAAAGATTAATGTCACTAACAAATACATTATTAATACTCTGCTTTTATAGCTCTTTACATCTCAGAACACAGTAACATTGTTCCTATTAAAACAAATAAATCTCACAGCGTATTTAAAATAATTTTCCCTCAAACCACTGCTGTTTTAGGTTCTTATCAGTGTAAAAATGGTATCTCAAGGAACTCTCTTTATTGCTGTGGTAACTAAAGAACTGTGTGCATTCTACTGGAGAAAAGTAATTTTGAAGAGTTGCTTGAGCTTAAATTTATGGTATTGTGTGACATTAATATGTCTGTATTCTGGTGGGGAACATAAAAAACAAGAACAAAAGCCTAAGAAATTAATTTATACACTTGCGTGCATATTTATAATTGCGTACATGTTCACATTTAAGGCATGTCTCACAGATTTGTAATTTTTTACTGCTATTTTCAAAACGTGGTCTTTAGTTTTGATTTTGCATGCTTTTTTTTATGGACTACATGCATTGCTTTTCAGGTGGTGCTCAGCAGTCACCAGAAAGAAGTATTATTCCATGACAGACGTGTTGTAGAAAGGCCTCTGCTTATTACTTCTAAGAATAAGCATGTACCTCTTTACTTTCTATGAGATACCAAAGAGCTCTGGAATACCATTTGAATCCTCCTTAATTATTTCTGTATATCAAAAAGAAAAGAAAGAAAGAAAAAAGAATTCCTTTGCCTAAGGAATCTCTTCAGCTTGGCTCCATAACCTGGAAATACTTTCAGTATGAATGCTCTTCAAATGTAGCAATCAAAAGAGACAGTGTTGTTGAATCTAAATTAAATAACTCTTCGTTACAAGTATTGTTTAGAACCAAAATAGTTCAATGTGCTGCACTTTCAGACTGAGACTAAGAAGTGACCAGGCAACAAAACAGACACATTGAAACACTAGGAGCAAAATGTTTCTTTCAATTAGCTGACTTAAAAGCTTGTTGTGTTTCTGTTCTTAGCAAAAGAGCTGTGGGAATAAATGCCTGAATTTCTAATGGAAGTAAGTAGTGTGAGATAGCTGTTAACTATTTCCTTGTTACCGATGACAAGAATTTTTACATGTCCATCTCTTTTCTTTCACAAGACCATTTTTTTTATTTAAAAAAGTAGCTAACTTTTTATTTATATTGATTTTTCAGTGGTATTTATGTTTGTGATATTTTTTTTTATAGTTATCTGGCGGAGATCATGTTACAAATTTCTCTTCCTACTTCCAGGTAGTAAAGTTGCACACAAAACTTGGCAAACCCATTCCTTCAACTGAACCAAATGTGGTTACCCAAGCTACTTCCTCAACATCCACATCTGCTTCCAAACCAACTGCCTCTGCTTCAAATATAGCAAGTAGCAGCAGTACAGTGAACTCCTCTGTTGCATCCTCTGCAGTGAAAATTCTTACTCCCACGGCAAACACACCACTTAACACTGCGTCCAACAACAAAACATCTTCAACTGCTGCTAATATAGCTGTAAAGAAAATATCTACACCGAAAATAAACTTTGTTGGCAAGTACAGAAGTCAGTCTTTATTTTGAAACCTAACCTATTACATAATATTTTCTTAAGAATTAGTGCAGCAGATACAAATGTATTTAGTTAACTCCATGCATGAGTAACTCCCCACTGTGTTTAAGGGAGTTACTGATAGGTGAGAATATCTATAAAAGTTCTGCTTCAAAATTGATGGTGTTTTCTGCCCAGTTGTCTCCATTGGGCCTCTCTTGAATACTTTTCCCACCTTCATAAGAAGCCTCCCACCTTTGGTTTCTTATGCAGTAGCTGGTGGAGTATTGCAGTTTATAGTCCTAATTTCAGTTCACAACCTGGGCTGTTAATGCACCTGCAGTAGATTGGCAGTTGGTGATGGGCAACTGAAACACCCTTATTAGTGGAAAACTAACCATGGAAACTTTGAACTGAGCATAACAGAGATGGGAGGCAGCTGTTCCACAATAAGCTACCCTGCTCTTCAAGGGAAGACCTATACAGTTGCAACACTAGGTGTATACTGCCTTTATTAGTACAAAAATTACAAGGTTTTAGAGTACTTTTTTGGATACATTTACAAAATGACAAAAAAAGAGATTATTAAAATACATTTTCTGAGTTGCTCCCATTCAGTCCTGTCTCTTGAAGGAGCAGGAAAACAAATAACAAAGGTGGTAATTTTATAGAGCAAAGTTTTTCTTGTTAGAATGAAACACTTCAGTGTTTAAGTAACTTGAATGTTGTTAAACTTACTATTAAAATATTTAATTATACTGAAAATATATTTAAGTTTTGGTTAATTTTAAAAGACCAATAATGCTTTGGCCAGACCAGTGATACTTGCAAATAAAATCTTTGGTTCACGTTTAATCCCATTCTCATTTTATGAAGGGTAATAATTTAACTTTTTTTGGTGTCTAGGTGGCAATAAACTTCAGACAACAGGAAGTAAAATGGAAGAAATGAAATCAGCTGAAAGTGTTAAAACACCTCCTGCTGCTACAGTACAAACACAGGAAGCAAAACCTGACACAGCAGCTGAACCAGTGACTCCCACAACTCTTGCTGCCTTGCAAAGTGATGTCCAACCAGTGGGCCATGACTATGTGGAAGAGGTATTAACATGAAAATATTACTATTTTTTAACTGTTTTAGTGCAACATAATCACAGAGTGGTTGAGGTTGGCAGGGACCTCTTTAGGTCATCTGGTTCAACCACCCTGCTTAATAAGGACCACCTCCAGCCAGTCAGCCAGGACCATGTCCAGATGACTTTTAAGAATGTCAAAGGATAGAGACTCCACAACTGCCCTGAGAAGCTGTGCCAGGGCACAGTCACTTATAATGAAAGAGAGTTTTCTGATGTTCAGCTGTGTTTTAGTAGGTGCTTATGGTCTCTGGTCCTGGCACTAGGCACCATTGAAAAGAAGCCTGTCTCTCTCCTCTTTGCACCCTTCCTCCTGGTATTTATAAGCACTGATATGATCCCCCTCTACCTCATCTTCCCTAGGTGAGACAGCTGAGGTCCCTCTGGCAACTTTTTGGCATATCAGCCACTCCTCTTAGTTTTGTGTCATCAGCAAACTGGCTGAGGGTACATTCTGCCCCTCATCCAGAGCATTACTGGAGATGTTGCAGGACTGTATTGATCCTCAGGATGCACTGCTGGCTCCTGGCCTCCAGCTGGGCTTCATTCTGCTGATCACCACCCCTGACCAGGCTGTTCAGACAGCTTTTAGTCCACCTCACTCTATGCTTATCCAGCCTATGCATTAACAGCTTGTGTAGACGGATATTATGGTGAGGCTGTGTCCAAGGCTTTACTGAAGGCCAGGTAGAAAGTCTTGACTGCTCTGCCTTCATCTGCCAGGCCTTCACCTTGGGGAAGTCATGCTGACTGCTCCTGATGATTTTCTTTCCCTCACTGGACCTGGAAATGGTTTACAGGATTAGCTGCTCCTTCACCTTCCCAGGGACCAAGTTGAGGTTGACTGTCTGTAATTCCCTGGGTTCTCATTGAAGATAAGAGTGATAAGGCATTGAACCTGCAAAGGCTTGTGCATATATTTATGTTATTGTATTATGCATGTTTCTTTTTTGCTTAGTGGGGCATTCTTCATGTGGTTGGTATGAGATAGGTGGATCAAGTCTAATGTAAATTTTGCATGATATACAGGTTTGTAATTTATTTGCTGAGTATGTTCAGGTTTGAATATACAGCTGTGCACTCTTTGGAATGGAAGGACCTTGTTCCTTGCTCGTTACCAAGCACAGTGGTGTGTCTGTCAGAATTGAAGGTTCTACTTTTCTGCTTCACCTTCTTTCAGTTATTGTGTGAACTTCTTAACATGTTTTGAGACAGGTAGACATTACCCAGTGTCACTGGATAATTAGATTAACGGATAATTAAATTTTATATCAGTTTTATTTTAAAAAAAAAGGTCAAATGTGTTATAACTTTATTTTCCAGGTACGAAATGATGAAGGAAAAGTGATCCGCTTTCACTGTAAACTCTGTGAATGCAGTTTTAATGATCCTAATGCCAAGGAGATGCATTTGAAAGGGCGACGGCACAGACTTCAGTACAAGGTAGAAATGCTAATGTTTCTCTCTAAAAATTGACCAGATATCAGCTAACTGATCACCTGTTCTTAGGTTTAAAGACTAGACAAAAGTAGGCACTGTGAGTAGACAACATATAAAAAAAGGGAAATACATTTCTTAGGCAGTATAGTCTTTAAAGAATAATGATGTGAAACTGTATTTTGGTTGGTTTTTTTTAAAATGTTTTGAACATTGCTTGTATTGCAACCTGTGCAAGCAGCAATAGGTTCTTTATGTTGCTTATCATGAATTTTAAATAGTATAAAATAGTATTGATCAGTGGTTTTGGTAGGATAAACAACACACATCCTTTGTGGAGACATTGAAAAACAAGTTTTTCAGATTTTTTCGTGATAAGCGCATTCATGCAGTTCTAAAACTGCATTTTACTCCCCTCGATTTCATTGTAGATGAGCAGTGTATATGAAATATGTCAAAAAAACTCTGTTACCTTGAGATGAGGACAGGAAAGTAACATTTAATTCATTGTTTTTCTGAACCAGAAAAAGGTAAATCCAGACTTACAAGTCGAAGTAAAGCCCAGTATTCGAGCAAGAAAAATTCAAGAAGAGAAGATGAGGAAACAGATGCAGAAGGAAGAATACTGGAGAAGAAGAGAAGAGGAGGAACGCTGGAGGATGGAAATGAGGTAATACATTCTGTTTCATGAATGAATGTGACAAAGCTGCTGTCAGATTGTCTGAAACGAAAGTCTGTAGTTATTTATTTTAAATACTTTAGGGAACTCTGTACTGTCTTGTTTTAAATGAAGTTGTCATTTTCTCTCTGGGGTTTTTGTTTGCTACTCTTCAATGCTTCTGAGGAATGCCGAGTTAGTAGAATTGCTTTGCTAGACCTACTTTTACAACAATAATCCATGTTAGTTACCCTCTATTCTTTGGCATTTACTTATGACTACTAAAAGTTGTTGAGGACAGAGAAGAATTTCTTTAGAGCTGTGGCAAGTATTAACTGCTGTATAAAGAGAACACTTGGATTGATGCACTTCAGGCGATATGAAGAGGACATGTACTGGAGGAGAATGGAGGAAGAGCAGCATCACTGGGATGACCGTCGCAGAATACCAGATGGAGGATATCCTCATGGCCCTCCAGGACCCCTGGGCCTGCTGGGAGTTAGACCTGGAATGCCTCCTCAACCCCAAGGACCAGCGGTGAGTTTCTTAACTTGAGAATAACATTAAACCATTCTTACTGGGAGGCACAGTTAAGAATTATAAATTATTCAGTACTACTTCACTTGTCTTCAGTGTTTCTTAATAAAGGATTTGGAAAAGTGAAGAAGAAATTATATGCTAATGAAACGGTGTAGGTGGACTTGTCTTCCAAAATAAGTCCAGTGAAATGATAAGAGGATGCTTTAAATACTGTTTCTTCTGAAATACAAGGCATACTGGATTTTTGTACTTCTTATTTTATTTGATTGCTTTATCCAACATTATTTACCTAATTGTGGACAAATGTATGGATAAAAAGTGGCTGGATCATCAGTCTCAAAGAATAATGCTTAGTGGTGCATCATACTCCAGCTGTGTGGAGTGCAGTACCACATGAGTTGATCCTGGGGTTAGGCTGATAAGCCCCTTGTCAGTGATCTGAAAGGTGGTGGAGTGAGTACACACTCCTGAGGTTTGCAACTGGCATGAACCTGAATCATCTTGGGGTAGGGAGAACAGCTGATACCTTTGAAGGCAAGGCCATCATCCAGAGGGACCTTGGCAGGCTGTAGGAATGGAACATTATGGAATTCTGCAAAGATAAATGCCTACTGCTACTCTCAGAAAGGAATAACCCGTTGCACTGATACAGGCTGGGTAGCAGCCCTGCTGAAAGGGATCTGGGGGTCTTGGCAAACAGCAATCTGAGCATGAGTCAGCAGCATGCCCTGGCAGCAGGGCCAGCAGCAACCTGGGCTTTAGTAACAGGAGCATAATCAACAGGTGAAAGGAAGTGATCAGCTTCTATCAGACCCAAACTGCAATACTACACTTTATCTTGGGCTTTCCAGTAGAATATACATAAACCATAAAAGGTTCAGTGTGGGGCTAGCAGGATGGCCAGGGGGTCTGGAACACACATCCTGTGAGGAGAGACTGAGGCATCTGAGCTTGTTCAGCCTGAAGAAGAGAGAGCTTCAGTGGGACATAATGGCCTTCTAATACCTATGCATTGTAAAGAATATGGAGCCAAGCTTTTCCACAGTCATGAGAGGGTGAGATATAACCAGCTTAAGCTAAGACAAAAGAGGTTTAGACTGGATGCGGGAAATCATCTTTTTTCATACAGGTATTGTGCAGCCTCCATCTTTGAAGGTTTTCAGAAACCAACAGGCTAAAGCCCTGAGCAGCAAGATGTGGTCTTACAGCTGACCATGTTTTGTACAGGAGATTGGACTAGATGACCTTCTGAGGTCCCATCCTGTGATTGTACAAAAGCAATCATGGATACTTTATTTTGCAGCAGTATGCAAGTATTTCCCAGTTGACAGAAAGGCAAGAGATATTAGTGTTGGCGAGGTACTTCTGATCTTGGGATTTGGCCTTTGTTTAATTTTGATACATTTCATGCATTTTCAGACATGATTGATTGTGAACAGTGTAGGCTGTTAAGAAGACTTCATGCTTATTACATTTCAGTGATGTGAGGTTTGAATACTCTTTTCTTTAGCCACATGATTGGGTTTTGGTCATTTTGTCTCATTTGTGAACTTGGAAGTGCACCCAAGTTTCAGAAATATATGTTTTTGTCTGTTCAGCCTCTGCGCCGCCCTGACTCCTCTGATGACCGCTATGTGATGACCAAGCATGCTGCTATATATCCAACTGAGGAGGAACTTCAGGCAGTCCAAAAAATTGTTTCTATTACTGAGCGTGCTTTGAAACTGGTTTCTGACAGCATGACTGATCATGAAAAAAGCAAGAACAAAGAGGGAGATGACAAAAAGCATGGCAGTAAAGACAGGTATTTTTTTTTTATTTATTTTTATTACCTTTTAAGAATTTTATTGTTTTTCCTTACCCTGTTATCAATGCTTCCAGGATCTCATCTCTTTGGGTTTTCATACGGTATTTTGAAGTCTCAGAAGTATGTGGAATACTATTTTACTTTACTTTTCTATCTTCAGGATTATTTTTTTTATTTTTATATTATTGTTTTAAATGCAGCTTTTAACTGTAATTCACAGGGCTTTGAAAGGAGTTTTACGGGTGGGCGTTTTGGCTAAAGGTTTGCTACTCCGTGGAGACCGAAATGTCAATCTTGTTTTGTTGTGTGCTGAGAAGCCCTCAAAGACATTACTCAGTCGTATTGCTGAAAGTCTCCCTAAGCAACTGGCAGTAAGTAGAATTCAGATTTTTGGATTTGAATTTTTATAGAAGTACTGTAAAAATCTGTCCTCAAGTCAAATGTATGCAGGGCTCACTGTGCTGCTGCGTGGCAGCTCAGTTTCAGTTTCTTTCCATTTTCTGTGTGTTTTCATCTGAATTCAGAGACTGCTGCATGTTCTGCTTTCTCTATATTGTATCCATACAAGTATGTGCTCTAGCACTGTGGTATCAATCACCATTTAATTGAGAAATAGAAATGAGCACAAGAAAGACCATTATTTAGTTATCAGCAGCAATAGAGGTAATTGTGCAATGTTACAGGAGGCCTGCTGCTTCAAGGTCAAAGTTCTCCATTAATGCCAATCTTCTGTACTTAAATCTTGTTTCTTATTTGTATGTGTCAGTGCTTTATAGTTTGCAATTAGTTAGCTAAGTCTTGTGTGGCATTTTTTTATAATTTGGACCTTTAAAAAAACAAACATGCAGTCTTAGACCATTCAGCAAAATTAATATAAACCCTGTGCAGTATTTCCACAAGAAAAAATAGAATATAAGGCTCTGCTCTCTGCTGAACAAAGCCTGTCACTATGGAGTGCTTGTCACAGCATTAGTATTTCAGTGCAATCTAGTAAAATGCTTGACATAATCACTGGCATGGTAGAAGCTTTAGCAGGATAAAGATCAATTAGAAAATAGTCTGAAGTTTGCTCTTATTTGAAGTAACAGAACAGAAATAAATTTGAAAATTTGGCATCTTGGTCTGTCTTTGTGGAAATGTTCACTTGTCCCTTTATGTAGAAGAAGGTCACAAAGGTGCCTACAGCTTGCTTTTGGGACTATTTAGAATTATTAAATAAAGCTGCAAAAAGCAATTCAAAACAACCACTTTGTTAGTTACTCTTACATTTTTTCCCTTGTTCTTATCTTGCCCTTTGTTCTTAGCATGTTGTGACACCCAAGCACAGGATGTACCTAGAAATACTCATCTGTAACTGTGAGCTTGAAAAATAACCACTGCATCTTTGCTTTTTAATGGCTTCTATGTTCCAGTGAGAAACACCCTGCTGACATTTTAATTGGCACTGAGCCTTTACTTTATCTCAAATACCGTCAAGATTCTCGTTATGTAATTGTATATTAATTTCCTTTCTGGATAGTTTTTCTTTTTCTTCTGACTGCTTGGTTGTGTATTTTCATTAATAATTTGGAAACAATATGCAAGTCCACATATCTTTATATCTTTATAGTGTGTACGCTGATTTCTGTGACTACACAGGTATCTGTTTCATATAATTATATGCTCTCTCTATCTTTCTGTTAAAAAATGATTATGTTGGAATCCTTTTTCTTCCCCATACTTTTATTGGCCACATGCTAATAGAAATTTCTGTTTCTCAATATTTAGGTAATAAGTCCAGAGAAATACGATATCAAGTGTGCAGTCCCAGAAGCAGCAATAATTTTAAATTCGTGTGTGGAACCCAAAATGCAAGTTACAATCACACTGACATCTCCAGTCATTCGGGAAGAAAACATGAGGGACGGAGGTTGGGAAGTTGTTAAAGATGTTACTTCTTTCTCACCTGTTTTTTTATGTTTATCTATTCTGCTTAAGATGGCACTAAGGTCCTGGAAGGCAACATGCTGGCACATGTATTTGATCTAAACCTTGGTTTTCAACAACCAGTCTCAGTAGAGAACAGCTGGTTAAAATAAATGTGTATATGATGCTTTTATTTAATTTTTAAAATTTCTAACTTTATATCCAACCTCAGCTTTCTGGAAAAGGTACAAACTTGACTTTTCCCCCCCGCTTTAAAAATTATGTGAAAAACTAAGTGTTTTACACCAAGTGGCTATAAACTGGCTTTTTAGAGCAGCCTTGCCTTAAGAGAAAGATTGTATGGATTTAGAAAATCAAATCACAGGTTTTTTCGTTTGAACTGATCAGTATTACCATCACTTAGACATTCTAAATAGTACCACCTAAAATGCACTTTTACAGTACTTTTGACGGTAACAGTGCTTCTAACTTTATAAGACAATGGGATTTTTTCCAGCTCTCTGAGGTTGTTTTTTGGTCTGGAGTGTTTTTGAGTATATTTAGGCTCCTGGTATTACAATCAGTCTTCTATCCAACTGGCAAACCCAACTAGTACAATAAGAAATGGCTTTGTCATAGAGCTGAAGCAGAAGGTGGAGCTTGGGAATCAATTTGTGTTTCTGAAGTCCACAGTTTCTCTGGTGCCAGCAGTGTTGCTTTAGGGTCTGTTCTGTAACACTTTCAAAGCTCCAAAAGCTTTTAAGCCAACAAGCATGATTAATGTCTGCAGTACATTGGTTCTTTTTATTTATGGGTCAGATAAAATTAACTTTTGTTTCCTTTTAATCCTGTATTTTCATAGTTGAGAGAGATTAGCAATCAGGGTTCTGGTGTTTGACAGTGAACCTACAAATAGGAAATACATGTTTTAATGAGGCTGTTTTAACACTTCTCATATACAGGTTGAAAGAAATTGTATGTGTGTATGTATACATGTGCTTGTGTATATACGTATTTATATAAGCCACGGAGTTTTTTTTTTATATTTCATCTCATCATTACATGTCCTCTAAAATACTTGAGGTTTTTATATTGCATTAGTAAGTGTCCTGTAGCTGTGACTAGTGCATTTATAAGCAAGCTATGTTAACAAAGTCATCCTACATAATCAGAAGGAAAAATTTCAAGATGCATTCTGTGGTTTGGATGACTTCCAAAGAGTCTTAGAGTGCTTTGTACATGATCTTTAAGCTGTGCATATTATTCCTAGCTATTAAAGGCTTTGTATGTGTACTGTCACACCCAACCAATTTTACTTGGTTTTTGCAGTCTGAGAGTAACATGACCCTGGGCTGAATCCAACATTCCATAATATCTAAGTTTATAAAGAATGCATATTTTTATTAAATTAGACTAACCATTAAATGAAATTAGCCTTAAACACCATGTTTATTTCTTGATGTACTGTTCAAAAGTGCAATATTGATTCCTGCTACAATACTCAATTTCAACTAAGAGGTTTCTGGCCCAAAATTTTATGATGTGGACTAAAACTAAAACAAATTTCAAATTACTACCATCAGTCCCCTAAGTTACACCACCAAAAGGAAACAAATCTGTATTTTTGTCTGACCCACACTTGAGTTAAATTATCTTTGTGAGTTTATTCACTGCTGAATGCAGTACTGTCTCTAGGCAAACAAAGTCAAGTTAGATTTCTCTTCAAGACACTGAGCAGTATAAAAAGGATGTGCAGAAAAGTTCACTTTTGAAACTGGAGCAAATAGAAGACTGAATTGCCAATTATTGCAGCAAAGAAGTTCCTTATTCCGAAGACTGCTGCTTATTTGCTGCAGAGTAACAGTATGTGTTTGTGTTTTCCTTACTGCAGCTACTCATGCTCTGTGTCTTACATTGGTTTAAAGTTTTCATTTTCCCTAGCCCGCTTCGGGAGCTAGTTGAGGTGTTAAGGAAGGCTTTACCGGAAGAACCAGTTTGAGTAAAGATGCAACTTGAGTCTTGCACATGGAGGAGAATCATGTTTGATGTGTTACTACATGATAAAAGGCTAAAAAAAAAATAAACGGTGAAATTAAATTGTTAACCGCATAGCTACTGTTCCTTACAGTATTGTGCGTTTGACAGTTGACTGAATCTGATATATTTGAAGAGCTCTAAGCCAGCTGTGGAGTCTTCCTTCAGCAAACCAAGTGTACATACTTACAAACACATCTGTGTGTGCGCGTGTGTCTTTTTTATCCTTAGCTAACAGCCCCGGTCCAAAGCCTTCTAGCAGAGGGACTTGATTCCTGTCAGGGGTTGCTGCCAAGACATCGGAAGGATTTTTGACCAAGGTTTTCTAAAGCTCAGTGTCACACCTGCCATGCTTTACAAAGGAGGGGTTTGGATGCATAGTCCTAGCATCTGCTGTTACTTTGTGTTTGGTTTTCGTTTTTTTCTTTTCGTCTTTGTCTCTCTCCTAGAATGAAGCAGTGTTCACACTAGTCTTATAATAGTTGACTGGATAAAATATATTTTACATAATAAAAATTATCTAAATTGTCATACCTGTTAACTTTCAATGAAGAGGTAGTGTGGACACAGCACGTCTAACTGAAGATTAACCCCTTATGTTTAGGCTAGTAATAAGTTATACAGGGTAAGAATTCATGCCCATGTTTTGTAAATTAATTCAGCTTTTGTCTTATTTTAGTAGGGTGGTAGGTTACACATCTGATTTTAGTAAATAGTCTTTAAGGGGTTAATCCTGAAGTGTGAAACATATGCAAAAATCCACAGATTAAATATTACAGGAGTTCCTTTTTATATTATTTCAGTCAATGTTTTCTCAGTGTAGTACATGTCTCAGCAACTTCTGACTTTCAGAGACTTTTTAAGTTCCAAGGGTGTTCTTATGATAGCTATTAGTAATCCATTTTAAATCAACATTTAGGTAATTTCCAGCACTGAGTAAGATTCTTCTCTGTACATTTAAATTGCAATTCTTCTTAGTGAAATACTTTACAAAATCAAAGTTTTCAGAGGTAGAAGTGAAGTTTCAAATTATTGAATGAATTATTGTGCTAAAAGTTTGCACAGTGTCACCTATTTGCATATCAGTTTTAGAAGAAAGTAACTAATTTATGGATTAGGCCATTGGCCCAACAGCACATATTTTCATTTTTAATTTCTCAACCTTACTTTGCCACTTTTTGCTGTGGTGGGTTTTCTCAGGATGTACTTCTTGTTTCATATATCCCAGTTGTACTTGTTTCATCACTTAGCTGTAGCTGGCACCCCTCTTGTATAGTTTGGAGCGGATTTTTTTGTAGTTGAAGTTCTGTTTTGGGGTTTTTTGAACAGTGGTGTTTTAAAGTGGTGTTTTAAAAGAAACACCATTTTAAACATCTTCATTTGCTCTGAAGTTGCCTTGTTAATGAAGATTTTCATCTTTTCACTACAATATATAGTCTGTAAGTTGGAATATCTGTGTGAGAAGTTACCTATGTTCTTCTCGTGAGAAGTTACCTATGTTCTTCTCAACTTTGCTCTTATGAAGTCCTCACTTTTTTATCCCTGTGCAGAGCAATGGGACTATCCTATCAAAGTGTTCAAATCTGAATGTAGTATTCACATTAAATTTAGTTACTGTATTGCAAAGCTATACCATGATGTTAATTCATGGCCTTTTAGCTCTATAGTAAAGAATCCTACTATTTTACATTTGTGGCTTCAGAGCACAGTTTCTGCAACGTTCCTAAAAGCTTGTTGCAGGCGTGTTTCATGGGTCTCTCTCTTTTTTTTTTTAATTTTATTTTTTTTTTTTTAATTTTATTCTCTGGCTTACCTAAATTTAGATCTAAAAGGATCTAAACTGTATTGTTCCAAACAATATTGTTTGGAACAATACAGTTCACATTTCACAGACAGCTCCTGTGAAATGTGTGCTGTTGAGTGAGGGCTTTTTGTTTCATCTTATCTGGTGTATTAGCAGTTATACTACCAACATATATTGTGACTAGTCACAATAGCCATTTTCATAATGAGTCAAAAAAGAACTTGTAAAGGTGATCACTGATCTGATTATACCCGTGCAGTTTTCAGGTAACCCAAGGATACTATTTCATATTGTTTAGTGGTTGCAGTTTCCCTGATTAAACCACTTCTGTGGTCTTTTCATTTTTGGTAGCAAAGCAGTCAGCTTGGTAATTAAATTACTTTCTGAACAGGTAAATATGCAAGGTCTGCCATGTTTTGTGCATCTTTCAGAAGTTTTGCTTTGTTTTTAGACTATTCCTTGCTGAGTCTTATGTACAGCAGTCCCTTTTCAGGTCCTTCCTTGCATCCCAAGTGTTGCTGGAAAATATATATATATATATATATATTTATATATAATGGGCTAAGGAATTTTATTTATATGGGTAAGAGAAAAGGTACTCAAAAGCAAGGAACTCTGTAATATTGAGGAACATGTCACATTCCTTTAGTCAGGTTTTTAAAGCAAAATACTTTCAAGTTTAAGGCATGATAAAAATAACATCATTACTAAACGTTTAGTGGTTTTAAGAATTGTTATACTTAGCTTTTCTTTCAAGAATAGGTCCCAAATAACACATGAGAAAATTTAAAAGAAACTAAGTTTGAATGTTTCTACTTGGTTAAAGTGGATTTTTGTGTTCCTTCTGTCTTGTGTTCTCTGTGCTGGTGCACTGTGTCCAACCATCCTTCCTTCAGTATTTAATTTCAGGGGATACATGCTTTTCGAGTGTTAGCTGAAATAAAGAAGTACTATGCATTGCATAATCAGCAATGCAATTGAAAATAACCTCAGAGCTGAAGTGCAGTATGCTCTTGATCTTCATAGTGGGTTGATGCCCTGATCTTAATTGAGCAACTTCTGCTGAACATTTACATTTCTCATTCAAGGGTTTAAACTTTAAATGGCACGTGTGACATTGAAGCTATTTAAGGAAGTGTCTTGCTCACCTGGTCAAACACCCATTCCTCACTGCATTTTGCCAATTCAATCCATTTTAGATGTAACCTCGGGTATGGTGAAAGACCCACCGGACGTCTTGGACAGGCAAAAATGCCTTGACGCTCTGGCTGCTCTACGCCACGCTAAGTGGTTCCAGGTTCGGAACATCATTTTACTTTCTTCTTGTAGCCTTATGAGAGATTAGTTCAGTTGCAATATAAATGTTTAACTGTGTGAAAACACTCAGCGTTGTTCATGCTAATAATACTTAATATTTCTCTGGTCCCTAAATTTAACTATAGAAGGTTGAGTATGGAGGAACTGCTTTATGCAGTTATTGCTCATTTGACGTCATTTTTTTTTCTGGTCATTGAGAAGGCGATGTTGAAAGCTTGACTCGCTTGGGGTGATCATATGTTGTATATTTGTTATATATTCCATAAGGCTGCAGAGTAACTTTGCTTTAAGTAATGGAATATGTGTTCAAAGCTTTGTGTTTAGATTTAAGACTTTTTTTTTCTATTTCTTTAAGTGCATTAAGTGTAGGGAATGAAAGGTGAGAAGCAACTGTTTGGTTTAGTGACTTTGCATTCTGGCAAAGGCACAATAAAGAAACCAAACAGATTCCCTTGACCTTTCAGTCTCTATACCTATTTCTTAGATCTTTACTTTATCCTTTTTATTTCTAATATAGAAAGATACTGTATTTATTGTTACAAATGAACATAGGTCAAAGTGTATAGGGGATCAAGAAATGTTATTCTTGTATAACCTGTGCACTTTGACTTCTACCACCTTAAATTACTAACCCTGTATAAAATACTACTGTAAATGGCAGCTCACGGAATAAAGTTGTAGAATGATTTGTTTCAATCTTGTATCTGAGCTTCCATTGAACAGTGGTGTTTTAGTCTTTCAACAAGTCCTGTTTGCTGTAGGTGCAGGGGTTAATTAATTTGATTTTGTATTGCTCTCAAGGCTAGAGCTAATGGTCTGCAGTCCTGTGTGATTATTATACGTATTCTTCGGGACCTCTGTCAGCGGGTTCCTACTTGGTCTGATTTTCCAAGCTGGGTAAGTAATGTTTTTTTTTTTTTAAATGAGTCTTCTTAATAAATATGTTACTACAAGGAAATTACAGGGAAGTGTTAATACAATTTTTTAATTCTGACTTTTTCAGGAAGTCATGTAGGCGTTTTTGGGGGATTTTTGGTAACAAATAGTCCAGATTCCCTCTTAAAATGCAATTTTCTGAGCTTTTGTCATTTGAAGCTGGAAGTTATTTTTTCCAAAAGGAATTTTCTTGTTCTTTTCTATTCTCTGTGTGTAGATTCCTATTCTAGGTTTTAGCATTTTTTTCCTTCACTCTGTACAAAAGAACCTATTTTTTTGTAACCACCTACTCTGGATTGCTTGGAGTTTGCTGAAGCTTATTTAGAATAATGTCAGCTGTGCCTGGGTATTTCTGTGATAACAGAAAGGACTCGAAAGAAAAAATCACAGTAATTCTTATGGTCATTAAGATGTCCCTTTCGCAAGGTGAAAGATTACAGTACTTCAGGACAGTCTGCGGCTGTGTCACCATCACATTATAGTCAGTGTCACTTAAATCTCTGGGTTGAATCAGGTCACATCTCTTAATTCTTACAGTTCAGTCTTCTTGGAGTATGCCTTTTGCATGAACTATCTTAAATGATTTCTCCAGGAGTACAGCTTGTACTCCAACTACTTACAGAAATACCTGAAACATGTTTCATGTGGAAGTAAACTTAGCTCTGACTCTTGTGTTTTGCAGATCAAATCCATTTGCATTGTGCTGCTTCCTTTTCAGTTTTGGCAGGAAGAGCACTAACATTGTCAAAACAGTTTGAGCAGTTGACTTTATTTCAGTAAGAAATGTTTTACAATTCCACTAAGTTTGCAGACAATTTTGTTAAATTACTTCTAATAATATTTATTGTGTCTGGAAAGGAAATGGAACAGTAATGTCTGTTTTTAAAAATATTTAAAGATAAAAAAAAACAGTGCCAGTTTCAGTGCTGCATTTCATGAAAAGTACACTAAACAAATACAACTTAAAAGATGCTAAGAAGTAAGTGCCCTCTTAATATCACTATGATACCGAGTTGCAAAAGAATAAACCCTGGCATACTTTCAGAAAAGTATCCTTACAACTATTGCAACACAGAGCAGGCACATGAGAGAAGAACAAGGAATGTGGTTTCTTAATTCTCACATTATCTGTTCCAAGGCACATCCAACAGGGAAGAGAGGTATGCGCAATGTGTCAGACCTCGCTGTATCTCAGTTTTCTCTAACAGTGATTCCTGATTTGCTGTTGGTACCTGGTGTGTTATCAGTGACATCAGCATTGAACTGTAGTCAGCTGTTCTTTTGGCCCATAGGATAAGTCTTACTGATAAAAACTATGACAGAATAAGAGTGGTGATTTCTACCAGTACAGATGGAATTTCACAGATTGGAGTAATACAGTTTTCTGGTACAGACCTTCTCCTACCCTCTATACTAGAAACCTTTTACAAACCAAAGAGATGACAGAGTTGGTTTTTTTTAAAAAAAAAAAAAAAGTAGTTGTAAAACCAGAAGATATTTGGAAGTCTGAATGTTCATAGTAGTAGCACTTCCTGTGCTTTAAAGTATAAACTGAATTAGAAGAACTTTACACATTATTCAAATCTGAAATCCAGCCTTTTGTGCACATACACACCAGGGCATCATAATTCAGATTTTCCTAGGACTGAGTTATAGACCTCAGTGTATTATATGAGGATCCAGAATAACTAAATTTTGATAAATGCAAATCCAAGGTCTGCTTTTTTGTCTTTACTGAGCCACTTAGCTTCCTGCTTGAAAACAACTAAATTGTTTCCAAGTCCTGACTGATACTGTGGGAGTACGGAAATAACATGGTTAAGAGTTGAAATCTGTCAGTTAAATGGAACTAAAATAGAAAGGAATGGGCACCCTTAGTGAAGGATGGTTATCAGCACTGCCTGTCCTTGCATACATCGGAATACGTATTTACACCTGGAAAGGAAAAGACAAAAGGTAGCATTTGAACAACTGTAAATGTGGTGAGGAGGACAAGGCCCAAACAACAAGTGCCTCCAAAAAACCTACCAAAACCTATTGTTTAAGAATTAAACTTGCCAAAGAGGTAACAGTGAAACATCCATTTAATGCTGGGAAAGAAAACTAGAGGACGTTAGTCTTTACTTTTACCAATACTTCTATAGTTCTTCTGAAAAAAAAATAGTGTCTAATAAAAGTAAACAGAGGAAATATTCACAGAAAAAACACCCATATTTAAAGTACAGCTAATGATTTAAACCATTTTAACTAACATCAAATAATGCATACACTGCAGAAAACATTTATCATGGAGGTTTTTTACACTTGTTTAACATCTGAGTTAGTGTTGGTTGCTAACCAGGAGTGAAACTACTGTGAGCTTCAGTTTTGCTCAACTGAAAGACCAGTAAAGATATTAAGCATTTTAAGAGCATTAAGTTTTTGGTGTTTTAAGTTTCTGTACTCTTGTAGAAAAAAATTATTTTTATTTTTCTATAGCATCCTGTTTCATTAGGTATACTCTCTACTGTATTCATCTGGCTGACAGAATCAAGTGTCCCACAGTGTTTTATACTCCCAAAATGGCTGGGCAAGTTGTCTATCTGCATGTGTAGACTACTACTGTATAAATTTCTACAAAATTATTGAACAACTTCTGATGGGAAGAAGTGCATCATAGAATCACTGAATCGTTCAGGTTGGAAAAGACTTTTAAGATTAAGTCCAGTTGTTACCTCAGCACCACTAAACCATGTCCTTAATTGCCGTATTCACGAATTTTGTGAACTCTTCAGGGATAGTAACTCTATGAACTCCCTGGACAGCCTGTTCCAATGCTTTACAGCCCTTTCAGTCAAAATCTTTTTCCTAATATCCCATCTAAACCTTGCCTGGTGCAACTTGCGGCCATTTCCTCCTGTCCTATCACCAGTTACGTGGGAGAAGAGACCAATGCCCACCTGGCTACACGGTCCTTTCAGGTGGTCACAGAGAGGTATAAGGTCACCCCTGAGCCTCCTTTTCTCCAGGATAACCACTCCCAGCTCCCTCAGCTGCTCCTCACAGGACTTGTGATCCAGACCCTTCCCCAGTTCTATTCTACTTCTCTGGACACACTCCAGCACCTCAGTGTCTTTTTTGTAGTGAGAGGCCCAAAACTAAACCCAGGATTTGAGCTGTGGCCTCACCAGTGCCCAGCACAGGAGCACAGTCACTGCCCTGGTCGTGCTGGCCACTCTTTTGCTGACACATTTGGGATGTTCTTGGCCTTGCCCACCTTGCACACTCCAGCTCATGTTCAACCACTTTTGATCAGCATTCCCAGGTACTGATCATTTCCCAGTGGGCAGCTTTCCAGCCACTCTGCCCCAGCCTGGAGTTGTTGTGACCCCAGATCAGGAGCCGGCACTTGGCCTGGTTGAACCTCACACAATTGGCCTTGGCCCATGGATGCAGCCTGTGCAGATCCCTCTGCAGAGCCTTCCTGCCCTCCAGCAGATCAATACTCCTGCCCAACTTGGGGTCATCTTCAAACTGACTGAAGGTGCTCTCAGTTCCCTTGTCCACATCATCAGTAGAGATACTAAATGGGACTGGGCACAACACTGAGTCCTGGGGGACACCACCAGTGACCAGCTGCCAGTATCAGCACTCAGTGTTAATCTTGCACCACCTTTCTTATTACTCATCTTTGTAAAATAACTGGGGTTTCTTTCCATTCCAACTGGAAGTGGTCCATGATGTGTAATGTTCTTCAGATTCTGGATTCAGAAGTTCTCTCTTGAACAACACTAGCAGCTTTTTTGTTTCTTAGTCCATCTTCTAATTTGGCTGAATCCTCCTTTTGTTTAGGCTATGGAATTGCTTGTGGAAAAAGCGATTAGCAGTGCAACTGGACCACAGAGTCCTGGAGATGCACTAAGAAGAGTTTTTGAGTGTATATCTTCAGGAATCATCCTTAAAGGCAAGTTGCATTTGATCCATGTATACTTAGGCTTAACTAATCTGTAATTGTGCTTGTAATAAGGTAAAGATGTGCTACTAATTAGCCTGATTATTGTAGGTGGTCCTGGCCTTCTGGACCCTTGTGAAAAAGATCCTTTTGATACACTTGCTGTAATGACAGATCAGCAACGAGAGGATATTACTTCAAGTGCACAGGTAAGAAAATGTAGTTGTGAAGTAACTAAATTTGATGGATGGTTTTGTTTTGGTTCTGTTTTTTTTTAATGGAACTTTATATGGGACATGAGTTTTGTTTTCTTAGTGCGTAGTCGGATCTTACCAGTCTTAAGCTAAGCATTGAACATGTCACAGGAGAGGATGTATAATAGTGTTCATTTTTGTACTAAAATAAATGTATTTTCCTGAAAAATTTTTATTGTTTTCATCTAAATCTATATATCTATATATCTATCTATATATCTGTAAACAGGCTCACTTTACAGCATTATGTGACTAGATTGGAAATCACGTTGAGATTTAATATTTTATAAATACATCTGTGTAAGTTTCACGTGTCAATATTGAGCATTCATGCTTGCAGATTAAGAGGCTATTGCCTCTGCCTCTTAATTTAATCCTTTTGCTAATGATTTGTAACACCTAAAGGGACGTGTGACAAGCCTTGGCTGCTTCAGTGCAAGCCCAGAAGCTCAAACACACATACATTATTTTTAAGCCAAGATGCTGCACTTACAGAAGCAGCAAATGTGATATACGCATTTTATTGTGTTGACTTCATTGGGGAAAAGAAAGACAGGATAATTAGAGCTAAGGGTAGTATCATACATCACTGATGTTCTTCCTTAATTGTTTGACAAAGTGCTCAAAAATGACCATTTGTTGTAACACAAGTAATTTTTTTTTAACCTTTTTTATAGTTTGCGCTGAGACTCCTTGCATTCCGTCAGATACACAAAGTTCTAGGAATGGATCCGTTACCACAGATGAATCAACGCTTCAACATCCATAATAATCGTAAAAGGAGAAGGGACAGTGATGGGGTTGACGGGTTTGAAGCAGAGGGAAAGAAGGATAAAAAAGATTATGATAACTTTTAAAAATGTATGTTGTCATTGCTAAGATTGATGGTAATGAAAAGTCCATTTGTTGCCTTGCTTTTACTTCATTCATAATGATGTCTGCTTAAAACATCCAAAACCAGCTTGTGAATTAGAGTTGGAAGAGAACAACGTAGCTCTTCTGTGAGATTCCGAGTATTTTAATTGGATGTACTATACCAGACAAATTATGGATGGAAAGACTGCAAATGGAAACTGTTGTCATAGGAAAAAAAATAGTTTTCCCTCATTGCATTTTCTTTAAATGTGTTGCTAATTTTAGTATCTTTTCTTCTTTTTTTTTTTTGGTCTTTCTTATTAACAAGTGCATTGTCTTCCTATCTTGACTGTATTTAATGCAGCATTTGTGCTTCTGTTGCTATGTGTATTTTGACTTTTTATTTAGAAGTGGTTTTGTTTGCCTTTGACACTAGTTGTATGAGTTACTTTGTATTAGGTAGTAAAACTGTTCCCCTCCCAATTAATATTTTACAGAAGTTTTTGGTTTTTTTCTTTTTTGTAAAGTGAGACTGCAGGATCATGTTTTTTTCTAAATGTGAAGGGGTTACAACACATAATTGTCCTGCCATTTGAGTGCTCAGAATTAAATGTTTTTGCCAATCTTGTGGCATTTGTCTCCTTAGTGTGATATAACGGTGTAATTAAGACAAATTTGTGTTAATCTAATCGAGTTTGCTGTTAGTTGTGCATTAGCAGTATAAAAGCTAATATATACAGTATGGTCTTGCAACAGTTTTAAAGCCGCTGCATAATTGATCAAAGATTTGCATGATGGGTTTTTTTTTTTTATATAGAAGGGCTTTTAAAACTATTATCTTAGGTTAAATGCATAGGTCTTTGTATGATTGACTTCGTGACATAGCAAGGCCAAAAAATAACTTTCTGAATTTCTTTTCTCAACAAGCAAAGGTGGGCATTTTCCATTTAGACAAAGTTAGTAATTCTTTTCAGTCAACTTTGTCAATATGGTATTAATGCCTCTCAGCCCTTAAAATAAATGTTTGTCATATCAGTGCCTGTGAGGTTATTCCTTTTATCTGTTCCTGTATAAACTTTCTGTGATTTTTTTCAATAATTCAAATTTTAAAAGTGAAGTATTACTGAAAAAGTGAAGGTTATCAAAGAAAAAACCCAGAAAATTATTTGCTGTGGCCATAGTGTATGCTTATGTCTCTTTCAAAAATCTAAATATAGCAGTGGTGTAAGTAAAGTTACATCATACTGTTGATGTATACTCTGGTACACAGGTGTGATTTGTTGTCACAGCACTACAGTGGAATACACAAATAAAGTTAAAATTTATTAAATGACTAAAATTCATTACACATTGGAAACTGAAGTTTCACTTACTCTGCTAAATGTGTATTATGCTTTGTTGCAAACCCATAAA
This sequence comes from Dasyornis broadbenti, assembly GCA_013397935.1. Classification (NCBI taxonomy): domain Eukaryota; kingdom Metazoa; phylum Chordata; class Aves; order Passeriformes; family Dasyornithidae; genus Dasyornis; species Dasyornis broadbenti. Next base: position 658,387 of record VZRN01001519.1, on the reverse strand, counting down.
ACACAGATTAACATAGACTAACATTCCGGTAGCTACTTTACCGATGGCTGTAGGAGAGTATCACACATGACAAAAATAATTTGTTATTTCTGATACCATTTATTAAGAAAAACCCAACTAATGTTCCATTTCAAGGTCAAATTTATCTTTGACCTTTGTATTAAGGAACTATTGGAGCAGGGGGGATGTTTCTGTTCCCAACATCTACTGCTAACCAGCATGGGCCTATGGAATAAAAATACAATATTGTAGAAAAACAGAGGGAATCTAAAGACTTAAAAGAAAAGCATTTAATAATAGTGTTCTGGGAGCATCAGAGTGCAATTTTCAAGGGAGTGATTATTAGGGGTTAGCATATAAAAGTAAAGCTTTCTCATTGTAGAAAAGCTTTTAAATAATTAAAAATACAGAAAGCAGAAATGCTTAAAGTTACTTTAAAAAATTACCCTCATTTCATTGTCCAGCCTTCATGCATAACTCCAAGCATATGCTTGTTCTTAGGGGATATCTTGCTGCCATCGTGTCTAGTTAGCCATTACTATTTATTTTGATAGCTACAGGTGCTATTCATGTGGCTAGTTCAACTCCATACCAAAGTTTCTTTCCTCATAAGGCAAACTTGTCTGTTCAGGAATGTGACCCTAAAATATAGGATTAAAAAGGTCAAAGATGTATTTTAGATTTTCTGTATTTTTGTTCTACTGGCTTTTAGCTCCTAACCAGTTTCTGGATCTTTTGAAATACTGTATACTTAAAGTGATTCCACATTAAATATGAAGCTGTGACCATGATTTTTGTGCTGTGTGGTGAAGGGTGAATTTGCAGTTTGTTTCTGGTGTTCCTGCCCATTTTAATGGATAACTTCTGACTCTTGTTAACAAATCTAAGAAGAATGTAAAAACAAGATTTTCAAAAGTACAGAGCTCATTTTGACTTTAAATACTACGCTGTGCACTTACGAAGGCAAAACTGAGACTAAATAAGCATTTTAATACCCTGTGTTTTGGTAATGCTAGCAGTTTACTGATAAGCTCTGTTTGCATTTTTTATTCAGCAGTGCTGTGTGTTAAATCCCAAAACCACAGAGAGCATAGTCCTCATACACAGAAGAGAAATGTACACAGGAAAGATATTCCCCTCCGTGCTCACCTTAGAGGAACAGTTTGTGAAAATGTGAGCTGTTCTGTTTCGAAGCTTTTTCAGACTTTGAACTGTCTGACTAGTTCATAAGTGTAACTTGTCTGTAAGCAGGGTGGTTTCACATGGATTTGTGCATAAAGGCACTGCTAGAAAGAAATAAAAGTCTGTTAGACATAGTCCATCAATTTCTTGCCCTTTTATGAAATTCTAGATGAACAATTAAACTTACAGAGCTGTTGAATCTGGTGGCTTCATTTGCAGCTTCTATTTTTAGACCTTTTAGTACTTTAAATTATTCTGCCTAGAAAATGTCCAACTGTTGGAATCAACTTTAAATATTCCTACAACAATTTGTATGCATATTTAACATTCTTCTTGCTGGTTGAATATCTGCTGATCATAGTCTGTTAAGTAGTCACACAATGCCAAATTCATTTCTTTATTAAGCAATTAAGACTTGTTTGGAGTACCTAAACAGATTTGAATAGCATAGCATTAATAATTGGAGGGACTAGACAGAGTTAGCAATGTTTTTTTCTACTTACATTTTAGGTTTACAAAGTACAGTCATAGACTCAACCAAAACATCTGTTTTCCTTCCAATTTTGGGGTGTTTTTTAATGACAGCTGTAAACCAAAGAGCCAAAAGGGCTACCAAATTTAATTTCTCCTGAGTCTTTTACAGATCTTCTCAGAAGACTTTTTTTCTCCTTCAGTGTGGTATTTCTCAGACTTTCAAAATGAAATAGATAGCTGATCTTTTTGGGGAAAAATCTAAAAAACCCTAAATCAAAATAAACATAGAATGGCATCAAGAAACCTTTGTGGATTTTGTAAGTTTCCTGTACTTGAAAATCTAAGACTGCAGAATGCAGTGGCTGACCAAGAGAAAACAAATGGCTTTTTCTACAGTAAAAAGGTTACTTTAACATTAAAAGTGAGATAAAAAGCCTCTTGTTTCTACACAAGCATCACAAACCTTGCTCCTTTCATAAGTTCTTTTCTTTCTTTTTCTGTATGCTGCATTATGTTGTATTAATAGTATGAATATATGATCAGAATATGTAAGACAGCCTTATCACAGACTTCACTTCTGGCACACATTTAAGTCTGCCAGTAATTTTCTGGCTGTACAAGTTAATGAACAATATGGAAGAGACGAAGGTGCCTGAATACAGGAGTTTACTGTCCTGTTTTACATGCTGCTGGGGTACACGCTGCTCCAACAGGGGATGGGTTTCTCAGAGGTCCAGGCCCGCAGCTGCCAGTTCCACGTGGATATCTCAGCATGGCTAAACGATGTCGAGAATGTCACTGCTTAGGTAACTACTTCATATTTTCACACATGAGAGATAAGTGTGATATATTGAAGAACTGGAGCCAGAGTGATCCAGGGTTTTGGATTGCCAATACAGTAGTGTGAAATTGCAGCTTCAGGAAGGTGGGGTAATCGTGAAGGAAGCATTGTGGTATCAGCAACAGAGTGTGCATGTCACAGGAAAAGTGTCTATGGTAATTAAATGCCATCTCAATTTCTACCAATAACTGAATTTATTGTAGCATGTTTTGTAAGTGGAAAGGGAATAAAATGCAATAGAGCAGACTCTTTCAGTTGGAAGGGACCTATAGTCCTTGTCCAGTCACCTGCCTGACCACTTCAGGGCTGGCCAAGTTCAAGCACGTTGTTAAGGCCACTGTCCAAATGCCTTTGAACACTGACAGACTGGGGCATTGACCACTTCTCTGGGAAACCTGTTCCAGTGCTTGACCACCCTCTCTGCAAAGAAATGCCTCCTCCTGGCCAGTCTAAAGCTCTCCTTTTGCAGTGGTGAACCATTCCCACATGTCCTGTCCCTGGATATAGCAGGGAGGAGAGCTCAGCACCTCCTGGCGCCCTTCCCCTCCTCAGGAAGCTGCAGAGAGCAGTGGGGTCACCCCTCAGCCTCCCTCTTTCTGAACTGGACAAGGCCAAAGTCCTCAGCTGCTCCTCACAGGAAGTTGCTTGCAGCCCTCCCAGCAGCTTTGTTTCCCTCCTTGGGACACATTTGAGGACCTTCACATCCTTCCCCACCTGCAGGGCCCACGCTGAGGCCGCCCCAAGGCTGAGCCCAGCAGGACCATCCCTTCTGTGGGCTGGTTGTGCCGTGCTCGGTGCTCTGGGATGGGTTTGTGCTCAGGGCTGCCCGGGCACTGCTGACCTGCACTGAGCCCAGCGCCAGCTGGCCCCACTTCCCTCTCTGCAGCTGTCCAGCCACTCCTCTCCCACTTCATACCTGTGTCTGGTGTTACTCCATCCCAGGTGCAGAACCCAGTATTCGGACTTGCTAAATTTCACCCCATGAGAGAGGGGGGAAAAAAACCCAAGAAAAATGGTTACAGAAAGAACATGTAATTAAATAGGTTCAATTCAAGAAAAAGGATGGGGGAGGCTATTAGAGCACTACAAATCAAAGGTAAATTAGAAAGGAGAAAAATGTTACCTCGAATAGTCAAATTAACTCTGAAAATAGAGTAGGAAATCAAAGCGAACGACTCTGTTTCAGCAGAGAGACCCGGTGCATGACTGGCCACTCATGCAACAACCACAATGCTCCACAGAAACACAGAAGAAAAAAAAGAAGTTCCAGATGACTGAGGAGTTTGAGATTGAAATGGTTTAGGCGAGTTGATCTGAGGTGTTAAAAAATATTACATGCTACATACTGCAAGTGTGCTGTGGGAAAAGGTGAAGGAAAAGCTGAGAAGGGACTGGACCTTTCATCTCTCCTGCTTTGCAGACAGAACTACATCTAGCACCTATGCCTTGCTCCCTTACACATGAATGGAGAGTGTTAAGGACTGTGTGAGGACAGTTCTCCAAACACGTGGAAACCTAAGTGAATGCTCCACAGCTAAAAAGGAAAGCGCAGTTTTATGCAGCAAATCCGCAGGACTACATTTGAAGTGTCCCTGTGTGCTCCCAGCAGCAGAGAGCGCTGTGTCCTCAGCAGCAGCTCCCATTGGAAAGGCAGAGTTCATTCTCACCGTTCTGTGGCAAGCACGAAGGGAAAACTGTGAAGTTTCAGCTATTACAGCGTTCCACTCTATTGCCAAAGAATGCATTTTAAAATAATTTTAAAATAATTTTTTAACGATGCACCAAAGTTGTCATGGCAGCAAAGCACCAAATAAAATCTGCTAGTGAATTAGAAGACAGCAGAGGTTAGAAACACAACCAGGACTATCTTGTGAATAAATCAGAAGTAAATACTTGAGGAGTGTAAAGAAATTACACAAGTCAGAGTAGGCATAGCAGAGGGAAGAAGACAGATTCAATTTTGAGTCATTGAGGGCTGCAAAGAAGAAATTCTGCAAGATAAGGATTCCCACTGAGGAATGCAACCTGAGAAAGAGATTATAAAGGAAGAGCTGATAAAATGTGTGTCAAAAGACTGTATCTGGCACATCACTGAGAACAGGAGGAGAGGAGCATCTCAGAAAAAAATATTGTGTGACAAGGCAGTGCGTGATTTTGCTTTCTTGTATCCTTTTCTTAAGAAATTTCTTGCAGCTGCTTCCAGGGGTGATTTCAGGGCAATAGATTCAGTGTAAGCATTCCTTATACGACAATGGTAAATCATAAATCAGGATTCTGTATGCTTGAACTATCATCCTCAGTATGTTATCCAATGTATCCAAAGGTCTAAGATGTGCCAGTTTCCCAGCTATGGGAGCAATTCAGAGCTCCTGTTACAGGAGTAGCCAGGGCTGAAGTGCTTCCCAAGAAGCAGTGATGCAGTTAGAGAACACAGATCTGAAACCCAAGGGTTTGGGACAAAGTCCATACAATAAAATTCCACCAATCCTCTGCTGATTTATATATTCTCCCTGAGGAAAAGTCTCTTGACAAATTTCACCCATGCATCAGAAAAAAATTGATTTAAAATAACTTATTTCCTTGGAAAAACCTGGAGTTCTGGAAGTGCAGGTGACTTCTGGAATCCTCAAGAAAAATGTTTCCAAATATCCATCTGATATTCAGGCATGCCAAATTCCCATAAAGACATCAGCATGAATATTTTAATTCTAGCATGAATGCGATTTAATTCTAGAAAGTTTAATTAAGAGACTTACCAAAAGGGCCTGAAGATGAAAACCACAGCAATTCAAGAGAAAAACATTCTAGTAAATCGAAAACATTTGCTAACAGGGAAGAATATATGGATTTATGAGATTTCTTTTACAAGATTTGCTGCTTCTATAAAGTTTGCAGCTTCAAAGACTCATTTGTCTTAGCCAAATAAAAGTGTGCCTTGCTTAGACAAAGGCCTTTTTGAAGTCAGGGACAGTAAAGAGAAGCTAAAGTAAGCCTCTGGACTAGTGTTTGTGTTTTGCCATGAGTTTCCGCTGAAGAGCATGTAGCTTTCCTGAAGGCATAGGTTTGTGCTGGTTTCTCAGATTATCTGGGCTGGATCTTTTAGTTGCAGCACTTGTATGGGAGGTGGGGATGACAGCATGAGCAGGATGGCTTCTCTCATTACCTGACATCTGTGATTACTGACACACACATGCATTTTGCATCAGGAAGTCAAAGCCAGGAGGACGTCAAGGGCCTGGTCGGCAAAGTAAAACAAGCACATTTTTTTACTGCAGGCATGCACTAGATACAATTTTCACTGCTAAAGGAAAGCACAGAAGAGCCAGGACACAGCCAGCAAAAACTTTCAAGTCTGTATGTGTCCTTCCCAAAGAGAAGAGGTTGCTATGTAGACCTCATAATGAGTATTTCTCCCCATGGATATGCTGCAACTGACCTGTTCTGTACCCTATAATTCGGACACTGGATGGTTCTCACTAACTTTGCTTTGCTTCTCCTTATGCCCAGCAGGAAGAGTCCTGCACAGGGGCAATCATTTAACTAGATGGGCCAGATTCCCAGCTAGTGACAGACAGCCGGAAATCTTTCCCCATGGACTTTTCATCCACATTGCATTCAGAGAAGTGACTTGGGCAGAAAGAATCAGCGCTGCCCAAGGACACTTTGGCAGATTTTTCCACCATCCAGCTCAGGGACTGGCATCAAATTGGGAGCTGAATGTTTCTCTTTTCTTTTGTGGAGTTCATTCCAAGACAGAAGGGTCAATTCACATCCTTTGATATCAGGAGGGCCACATTTAGATTTATCAGTCTTGTTTTCTACGAGCTCATGATCCTTAGGATCTCCCTTTGGACTGCGGGTTTAGAGGAAACAGAGCCCTGATTTAACTTAGCCTCACATTCAGTCACAGTGTTGGCTTTTTCCTGATACAGATGGGGTTTGGCTCACCCTTTATGTAGCTAAGAGAAGGTGATTTTGCTATTTGATACAAGGTGCTTTGTTCCCTCAGTTTTCACAACTCTCACAGCAATATTTAATTTTCCATGCTCAAGTTTAAAACATGTTATTCCCAGCTGCATCTTTATGACTAAAGTAAACACTCTGGCTCAGGGTGTGTTCTCAGCACTTAATGCCTCTGTCCCACTCTCCATGGCATAGTTGCTAATTTGGTCTTCCACTCTTCTGTGTGCATGTTTTGGCACTACATATCCCAAATGGCAGATGACCCTTCCTGGTTAGCATTCGGATGTTCCCATAGCCTCTTTCTACAGCCTTTTACTATCTACACCATCACTTGACCAGAATTTCGAATTTTAGTTGTCTTGCTAGCTCTGGAAGGCCCTGATAGAACAAAAACATTCATTAAGTACAGGATGGACACAAAATGGCACTGGTATGTATTGCTACCCCTGAAGGAACTGCTGTTTGCCATCTGAGTCACAATGTGTTGCCATGTGGGACATTCCAGATGGCCTTAAGAAAAAAAAATGTATCTCTTCAACCACCTTCAGGGAGGAGCTGGGCACATAGTGTCTCAGGACTGAGGCATGGGATGGAACAGGAACCAGAGCCAGAGATTCCGGCCGAGAAAATCTAGGAGTAAATCTGCTTTCCCTTTACTGGGAGAGATCCACCGAAAACCTGCCCACAGAGATCAGGTTCTCACAACTAGGAATAGAAAACTCTGTTTAAAAACCTTGAAACACACAACACAGTAGGTAGAGAAAGACCACTGCAACAAAGATGGAAGATAAAGAGTTCATACAAGACAGCACTACGCAATCTCTGACCATATACTTCAAAAATTACTTCACCTCAAAGGTGACAAATCTGAACCAGGTTTGGAAACGAATTCCTGAAGGACACTGAAAGTACTGCCAAGTGAAAATGTCAGTGTGAATGCAGTGTTAGAAGTAACACCTTAGAGCAGAGCCCTTCTTTTTTTTTTTATTATTATTTTTTTTTTAGAATTGTCTGAATTTGCAGAAAGCTAACATTCATGATTTTTCATAGAAAATTATCTTAGCCTGTGTAAAGCAGAGATAGCAGCTGGCTGTCTGTACACTGATTTGCTGACTTTTTCCCGAATGACATGACAGTATATTCCTAATTTCTGACTTTTTTCCTTGATAGTTCCCAGTAATCTGACTTCCAGCTTCATCTTAAGTCTTCTATATTTCTCACATGCTGATTTCAGCCACTTTAATGTGTTCTCTTACTGTTTAAGATCCTAAGCCCTAAACTGGGTTACTTAATTGAACAGTAGAAATAGGGAGTGTCAGACTCAGCATGGATGGCAGACCTCTGTATACTCAGGATAAATCCAACACTTTTGGGACAGCTTCTCCCTTCTGAGTACACAGGAGCATCTGTGATGCTCTGTGAAGTGACAGAGTAACTGTACAGGTACAACAGAAATACTCCAATTTGCACACCTAAGTGCAGTTCTTCTGGTGATACGCAGACAAGTGTGAAAAAAGGAAAAATCTTCAAACTCTACACCCAGGTAGCTTTTCTGAATAGAAAGATCATGGAACCTTGACAAATGGTAACTTTTTGAGATCCTCTTTCAAGCTACTACTTCAAAATCTTTACCTGTGTCACCATTGGAGAGGCATTTACTAAAAGTTGTGTCCAGACCTAGATCAGCCATGATCGAAGAGGAGCACGGCTGCAGCCTCCTGCCTCTGATTTACCAGTCTGGAATGGGAGTTATGCACACCTGTGACTTTGCGGGTCTACAGCACGGCAAAGACTCCCTCTATTTTCTTCAAAAAGATGAAGTAATGCAAGTTTGCTCAACACTCATGAATGGTTTTAAAAATTCATTACATATGTCCAACCTATACCGAAGTACCCACAGCACACAGTGACCCACACCCCCTGCACATCCAAGGATCCTTTGCACTCCCCAAGGCATCGAGATTTACAAAGGCCCAGGCTCAGAAAAGCTGAAATGTGACACAAAGAGGTGTGTTCAGTGATCTTCATCAATTGTGCTACAGTTCCAGCCTATAACAAGGTCTTATCCAGGATACTTAGTTCCCATAGCCAAGGAAATGCTGACAAGGAGGACTGTCACAAAGGCAAATGTGAGATACAATTTGTAGTTCAGAGGATTCCTGAAAGAAAACTCATAGAGAAGCTGCAAACAGCTCCTTCATGTCTCCCTTCCATCAACTGTTCCCACCAAGCCTGGGCACAGCTGAGAATTCAGCCCAAAGAATTATTCAAACTAATGGCATGTACATTTTTTAAACAAAGTAATCTCTGTTCACAGGAAGAGCAGAGATAGTCTGTGAGATTCCCCCTGCAGACAGCTTTAAAGGTAAATACTGTGACTATGTTTTAAGAAAGAGCAAAGTATCAGATGACATGACGACAGTAAAATGCCATATATTCTTCACCCACTAGAGACAAACTAGAAACTGACTTTTAAAAATTTTACTCTTCTACATTTGCATGACTGTCATTGATATACATATAAAATTGAACAAAATTAAATTGCATTACCTGATATACTCATTTTCTTTTTCTTATGTTTTGTTTTTTTAATGGACTGAAAGTCATTGGCAGCTTGGAACAACACTTACCATTTAGAAGAAACATGGGAAGAGGGATCCTGCTAATATACCATTCCATGAACTTCAATTTGTTGGAGAAATTATTTTTTTAAAAGTTTTTATTAGTGAAGAGAACAATCCCAAATGTTTGAACAGCACTGAACTCTCTTATTTCCTCATCGGGACAGGGCAATTTTCAAAAACATCAGAAGCAATTTGGAACAGCCCTACAGAGTGGCAATGCTGAAGAGAGGGAGAACACTGAAATGACAAAAAAGGAAATATGTAAATACGTAAGTTAGCGGCAGTAGATGACAATGAGGGAAATGTAAAGACAGAGTGGGGAAGGAGGACATTCTGAAATGCCAACTTCAGCCTGGCCAAGCTGATTTCCTGAGATGCTCTGACCACTGGGCAGTCTCTCGTGGTTGTTTCTGAGCAAGGAATTTATTTCCTGTCCCCATTGCCTTCAGAAGGAGCCCATTTCCATCCACTGCCTGCAGGAGGAATCTACAGAGATGAGATGGCTGGGCTGAAGTTGATTTTTGCAAGTAGTACCCACAGACACTCCATATTTTAGAAGAGAAAGTGAGAATACATCATTCTTCCTGGGGAAAGGAAAGAATATGGAAGCCCTCAGTACTTGGTAATCTGCTGGGCATAGGACTGCAGCTGGCCCTTTCAGATGCTCTTCTCCGAAGTAAGTTAACTTGCTTGTGATAGCTTTATTTCTTCCATTACAGAAAAGATGAACACACTGATTAAGGGAGGATCCAAATCTGGCTCCCAAATCCTAGGAAAAAGGCTTCAAATCCCTTCTGCAATGGGTTCAGCCCCACATATTTTGCAGCCTGGAGAGCAGACCCCAGGAAGAAGCACTCCCTGTTCATTATCATGTAAATATTTTGCTGATGGAGAACAGCAGTTACATTCAGACTTTTTTTTTTTTTTTATGTAGGGCTTTTTTTGATGACAAGATGAAGAATGAATTCCCATGTGATATGTGGGAATTAAGGCTCCTTTTGCACTTCCCATCGGAGTTAAGACTCTGGCCTGGTGTCAAAATATCCCTTCCTCTTTGAGAAATGCTATGTCAGTAAATAGCTAATTTTTGCCTTAGTGTGCTGTAAACCTCACGGTGTGCTGAGGTATTCATGTTATTCCCACTCTAAATTCAGGTACTTTAAAAATTTTTTTAATAGTGCTATTCTCTTTCTTTGAGTACTTTAATACAGAGAGCACAGAGGTGGTGTCCCACATTTCCTTTCACCCTGGATTTGCACCAGCTTAATCCCGTGGGGTGTATTTTTGACCTATGCAGCTGAGGTCAGCTGCAATGTAAGAAGCAGCTGTGGAGTGAAACATGAGAGCTCTTCAGCGTGGGATCTCATACCAGAATAACCTTTGTTGTAAAACTACAAATGGAAGCTAATCTCTGAGTTGTTTTGGGGTTTTTTTCCAGAAAGAAGGTGATTAAATCCAAACAACTTCTCATTCCTTGGGTTTGAAAACAGGGAAATTATTTTATTTCTGAATTGAAACAGTCACTTTTATAAAAGCACATTTTGCTTTTATAAATGCTGTCTTATAACTTCATGTAACCCTTTTTCTTCCTCCCATAGTTTTCCTAGGTCTGGGTTTAGAGCAAGGTAAATAAAGTGAAGTATTTCCACAAAAAGGAAAGAATTATACAAAAAGTGCTTATCATTAATATTTAAAGGAGCTGTTGATATTCACATTCTATAGTCTACTGAAGTTTGTAAAATATGTTTTATTTTTGTAAAAATATTTCCATAAAGTGTACTCTGCACAAATTGTCGCCTGGGTTACCATCAGCCATTGGAATTGCTGGGTAGTCTTGGTGCATTGCCACAGGCAGTATACAGTATTTGCATTGTTCTGTATCCATGTGAAAATGAAGCTTTTAAAAGTAACCTACATACCAGTTAAACCTGGTGTTTATTTACAGCTCTGATTATACGGTGTCCAAAGACGACATTCCAGGGAGGCTGTGGCTGTAACACATTAAATAGACATCGAAGAGAGGACTTCTTGGGATGTATTAGCAGTCAGATTTTAGAGGGTTCAGAGGATTATTTCATGGAAAGCTCATTTTATGTCATTTTCCTTGCTCTTCTCCTGCCATAAGTTAAACTGTGGATCTCAATGCCTTCAGATTTTCCTTAATGCTGAGTTGTCTTGTAAGTGCACACAGATACAACACAGGCGTTTTGCTGCCGAGTAAGAAACAGTGCAATAGATGAGTTAAGTAAAGTTTTGATGTGCTATTAGGAAGACATTCTTTACCGTGAGGGTGCTGAGGCACTGGCACAGGTTGCCAGACAAGCTGTGGTTGCCCCATCCCTGGCCGTGTTCAAAGCCAGGCTAGATGGAGCTTTGAACAACCTGATCTAATGAGAAGTGTCCCTGTCCGTGGCAAGGCGGTGGAACGAAATCAGCTTTAAGGTCCTTTACAGCCCAAACCACTCTGTGATTTAATGACTCTATGGAAGTGACGACTGGATCAAGGCACAGGCCAGGAGCAGATGGCCCCGGCAGCGAAGCAAAAAAAGGACGTGGTAAACATGAAACTAACACACTCGGCAGCTGAACCCTGCTAGCTCCAGCCACACCCCGCAGGCCGAGGGCACAGCGGTGAGGGGCATTCCCTGGGCACATACGGCAGCCCAGGAACACCCCGCGCCCGTGAGAGGCCCGCGGCCGGTGACTGACAGGCCCATTCCCCGTGAGGGCGGGTGCGGCGGGAGGCGGTGCCGCAGAAATGGCCGGCGCCGAGCGGGGCTGGAGCCGGGGGCGGGCATGGGCGGTGCCGGCTCCGTGATGCGGCTCGGCGCCGCCGCGCTGCCGCGGGATCGCTCTTTCCGCTGCCTCCCCGCTCGGGACGAGCGCTGGGAACTGCCGCCGCCGCCGCCGGCCGGGGCCATGTTGGGCGGCGGGGCCAGGGCGGCCAAGCCGTCCTTCGTGTCCTACATCAGCCCGGAGGTGCGGGGCCAGGCGGGGTGGGGGCAGCCTGAGGCAGTCCGGCCGTGGGCTCAGGGAACGCTGCGCGGGGCGGCGGGAGCGGGGCCAGGGCCAGGGATGCTGCCAGAGACTGCGGGGCTCAGCCTGCCTGGGCTGCCCCGAGGGTCAGCGGCGTGAAAAAGAGCTTAAAAGATAGAGCTGGCTGGTCGGCGCAGTTGTTTCTGTAAGCGGTGGCCAGATGTCGGGGCTGCGGCTGCTCGGCCCGTAAGGTGGGACTTTCCGAACCTGTTCTTATTGTCCGTGAACAGCATCACTTCACGTTTTGTTCGGTGAGGTCTGTGCTCTCAGTTCCGGCGCTGGAGAGCCCTGGATATCCTTTCTTAACAGCTCGGTGTTGAATTCTTGGCAGTGTGTATCTTTCTGTGTGTATCTTTCGTATTGTTCTGATTGTTGTCTTTTCACTTTTTTATCGAAACTTGTGTTGACGGTTTGATCGAAGTGACATTAGGCTCAGTTTACTGAGGTCGTCTTGTTAGCGCATGATATTAGGTCAGTATTGTTATTTCTCCATTCTTTTTCCTGGTAAACAGCTGTTTTCTAGGAAAAACTTTTCATGAATATGGACCGTAAGTGTTGGGTTTTCTTCCCTTCCTTGTTATTTGTAATCTGTATCAAACTGATTCTTCTTAATCATTAATTCTCTTGAGAGCTTCTTAAAGAGGAGATTTTTGTCTATCTTGTTAGTCAGTGCAGAGTCTGTCACTGATAGGACCTTAGTGAATCTGCTGCTTTTATTTTCTGCCAGATCTGAAAGAAGAGTCAGTTGTTATGGCTAATATCAGCTGTGGTATTTAAAACTTTTGTCATTAGTTTCTGATAGCAAATCCAGTTTTATGTTGTTCAGCCTTGGTGGCTTGTAGTTTCATCAGCTTACTTGAAAAGTTTTATCTCCTTCTTTTTCCAAATGAAAACAGATGTAAATGATAGGTACAAATATTTCTGGAGTCAGCAAATATATCCCTGTTTGAGGTCACTTTTTCACCTTTGGAAAGTACCTTGTACAAATATACAAGGAACTGAATTTTGTAAAGTGACAACTTCACTTGTTGGACTTACTGGAAGACATTTCACCATTTAAATGAGTGTGGTGAATGACTAAAGCTTGCTAGAAAAAATGGCTGCTGGGAAAGAGTACAAGTCAAATATATACATACGGCAGCAAAATACCAAACAATAAAGAGTACTTTGATTTTAAATGCAGTGATGTAACACTTCCAATATGATCCTGATGGCTGCAGGAAGAGTAACAAAAGTATTTAACACTGGAAGATGAGGCTCTTCATGAAATACCCTGATTCACTAGACATTGCCGTCATTAACTTGTTACATATTCACGCTGCTTTTAAGACTCTCAATTTTTCACTTAAATTTAAGAATTTTGTGCACTTTTGCAGCAGAAACATTGTGTTATAGACATGACTTCTGCCGTGGAATGGATGTCTCTTTTGCACCTTCAAGGGCACAGTGAAACTGAGGTCTGATGTGATTAGCAAGTGAAGCGAGTTTGACTCTGCTGTTGACAGCCTGTGACTGCCTTAGTGGTTACACAGGAAACTGAAGACTTTAGTGGCTTTTATGAGGATTAAAAAGAAAATTTTAGATACATGATAAAACTTGTGAGGCTATTTTGGTATCAAGAAAAAGCATGTTGATTAAATATCCTAAAGTAAGCAAAACTGAACATCTCTCACGGAACTGCATGCACCAAAGATAAATAACGTTCTGAACACCAGTTTCCTGTACAAGTTAACTTTCATGTAGTTGAGCTTTAAAAGTGGAACTAGACTGATAAAGCAGTGGAAATTCCTAATTTCTCTTATGTGGAACACAGTTTGGTCAACTGGGAACTTTCATCAAGGTGTTGAAGCTTTCATCTGCTCGGGGAAGAAGTATTGGCAACAGGTGTGATGCTTCTTCTGGCAAGCCCTGTCAGAGGGTAGGAAACAGCAGTTCAGGGACTTGATAAGTTTGAGTCTTCAGCTGTGTGGGGTTGGAGTTAATGGTGAACTTTTCCATTAATTTACAGAGCCTTGACTTGAATCTGCTTGTACTTCCAACCTGAGGCAGGATTTCCAATCAACCGCTGTGCAGTACAGAGTGATATAGTAGTGCTGTGCTGTAGCTCCCCTTGCTTGCAGCCTCCAGCTTCTGTGGTCTTGTCCTGGTTTGCTTGGGAAGTTGTTTTAAGACCTTAAACTACTGCTTCTAGGTTAGGGGAGCCCTAGAATAGGGAAATTAGCAGGCTGAGCTGAGGTTTGGGTTAGCCCTGACTTGTTTAGTCCATCTTCAGATATCTGAGGGACACAGTAGGCAATAGTCTGAAAAATAAAGTCAACTTTAAGCTGCTGTGTGCTTTTATTTGAATATGAAAAGAAACAGGAACTCTATTCATGTTCATATATGACCAGATGGAAGTAAGGAGTGAAAAGAAAATGCTGTTTATTAAAGGAACAGAAGTAATTTCTGCTGTGAAACCCCAGAATGTCTGGAAAAGCAGTGTTTTTAACATCTGACTAAATATAACCTAGTTGTGCTCTGCTGTATGGAACCACAGATCAATCAATGGTCTGTTGAGAGTGAGACTGTAGGATGTTGATATTAATGACACACTTCCCCTTAGGAAAGACTTGGCTACCCTGCAGGAAGTGGGGTGAATACTAGGGTATAAAGTCAATGTTTTAACATTTCAGATCATAGACTTAGAATATTTGTCTGTGGAGACAGCGAAACAAGAACCAGTGAATTACTTCATGATTTCTAAGTCTTTCAGAGTTTGAAAACTGAAATTATTTACAGGGCAAATGGAGATTGTATTTTCCTAAAAATCTTAATTTGCATAAAAAATTAGATATTAAATTTGATTTGAAGCTTAAAGTTGGTTTTTGTGCATGCATTCTTGAAAGCTAAATCCTTCATGTTAATTCTTATGGGATGTTATTTCTTGTGCTAGCCTTTAAACTATGAAAGAGGCTTGTTCTGCTTCATATTGCTTGTCCCTGAAATCTGGGTACACCAAAGACTGCTGAGGGTAACTTTCATACCTCATGTGCTTTTCTTTCAGATCCTACGCTGTTTTTAGCTCATGACCACCATGAATACCTTTTGCTTGTAGATCTTGGTATAATATTGTGTGTTCTGTAGTGGTCTTTCTTAAAAAAGTATGGTGCTCTTTCAAAACTGGGACAGTGGAATTGATTAGTGGGATAAGGAAGAGAAGTTAGTGAAATGGACAGCTGGGCTGACATGGGGGAAGCCATGTGTTGATGTCAGAGGAGATGGACAGGACAATGTAAGGAAAGAGGAGAGGCTAAGAGATGAAACAGATGTGGAAAATATGTGCAATGATCTAACAGACTTTTGGATTATGGGGTTGTGAAAGGAAGGAAAACAAACAGATTATTCTTAGCAATGTTATTAAAATGTAGTAAGTATATGCTCTGGATTGTATGGCGTACAACATGGGATTAAGTTTATTTGACCAACAAGTAGCTCTTCAGAAAATACCTGGTATACAATGTGGTTTGTTTCTGGATGCAAAGTAGATACTCAGCAGTTGCACGGGTGTTTCCTCTTTTGCGTGCAATTCCAGTGGAAGTGTTCCACAAATGTTTATTTTACTCAGGAACATTGCATTCACTTGTTGGAGCACCACAACCAATTTGCAAGTATTTTGATACAGAGTTTGACTTTCACAACTGATAACATTCTTAAGTATACTTTTATCTTTATCTCATTGCTCTTTTAGTCTTTAGTGAAGTAAATATGAAAAAAGTAGATGCTGACAGCAAACCTCACCAGGATTTAGAGCTTCCCAGTGCAGAGCTTACTTATGTAAAACTATATAAAAACATTAAAGTATTCTGTGTCCTTGCAGCACTACTATTTACTGTCAGCTTTGAAAGCTGTCAACTTTTTTGTCAATTGTTTAAGCCAGTGCTCTTGATGCCCTGGAAGTGATAACTTGTTCCTTCATTATTTGGATCTCTCAAACATGTTTTCTGAGTACATTTACTAGAAGTCTTGTTTTTCTTTGTCGGAATTACCTCTAGCACAAATGTCCAGCCATGGATCAGCGAAAGCACACAGTCATTTTGCACAGTGGAAGCATTACTGTCTGTGTGCATATATATCTATACATATATATAGATATATATGTATGTCAATAATGATTAAAAAAAAAAATCCAGACAGATTCTCTATCACGATCTGGATTCTGGCATGCAAGGAATATTTTTGTCTATTTACATATTTCCTGTACACAGTTGTTAACTTGTAGGGTGAGAGGAATTGCCCTCAGTTGTGGTGACTGCTTTTGGCTGTGGCTGGTAGTAGGGTTTCCCATGTTGTATCTTGAGTAAGAAGTGGCATAATGCTGCTTGGGGCATATAGAACAGGGGAGCTACAGATGAAGAACTGTCTGTCTAGGGCTTTCAGTGATCACATATGGGAAGTGCTTGCATACTTAGATTCAACAAGTAGTCAGAGGGTGAAGATTCCTGAGGTCCAAATGTGTTAGTAGCTTGTGGAAAGCAGACAGACTTATTTCTGCTGCTTCCCTTTCTTTTGTTTCTGTGCTCATCTGACCTGTTGATGAGCCAGTTCTGCTAACAATAGGCACTAACAGCAAAACCAAATGTAGGACAAGTACATACTTCCCAGCTGATTTTACAAACCAAATTACTTCACAGGGTAGTCAGACAAACCCATGGGTAAAGGAGTGGGTGGGTGACTATGAACGTGTGACTGATTAAAGGGGCATTGAGCAGCATGAATTGACGTATCAGCAGGCTCTTCAGTTAGTGGTAAGATCTATGATGCCCCAAAACTTACATTCATTATAAAAATAAAGTTGAAACAGTGGAGATGGTACCTGAATTAATCTGTGTATTTCTGCATGAAATGAACTGACTCATGGTGAGTTAATTTTTTGCACAGAAGACCTTTACCTTTTTGCTGAAAAGAGCAAATACAAAATGTGGCATTAGGTGTATCTAATGTATTTTAATACCCACCCTAGGAAAATGAGTGCAGCAGCATGGATTCTTCAGCAACACTCATGGCTTGAGGTCATGTACATATATGCTAGGTCATAACCGTAGCATATATGTATCAAAACTAGCTTTACTATGTTTATGAATTTTTTATGGAAATATTAATGCTCAGTTTCAAATAGAACTCTTCTGGAGGCTTAACTTTGGGAATCTGTTGAATGTTACAGGAATTGTGCCTATAATAAACACTTCAGTGTCTGGGCTTCTGTCAACAAGTGAAACTGGATTTTGCAAGGTGATCTCAGTGTTTCTGGTCTCTAATCCCTTGTGATGCAATTTGATTAAACTTTTGGCTCCTTTCAGAAGATAACTGATTTTAACTTGTAACCAAAACCCAAACTATTTGTTTGAGATTATTTGCCTTTGCAACCTGTTATAAAAGCTTAATTGCATTTTAACAAAAAAAAAATTGTGTAAACCCAAAGAACTTCTTTGGGGTCAAATATTTCTTTTCCTCAGTTCTTATCAGCCAACACTGGCATAAACTGCTACTCATAGCAATCAGTACAAACAGTGTGTATGCAGGAACAGTAGTTATTTTATGCCTTATGACATCTCCCAAAGTAAAAGGTACTGGAAAAGCACCTGGCTAGTATAACTGCTTTACTGTTCTGTAGAAGTGATTGTTGGCATACAGTTTTCTGAGCAATGTTGCATGTAGCTGGACACAAAGAGTGATTGTGTAAGGCAGAGCTGTTAAAGGCACTTGTAAACCCAAAGTTTAGCTTAGAGCTACACTGGGGGAAGAAGAGGTGCATGTATTTGTCCTCTGAATGCAGAAGTATTCAGCTCAAGTCATAGTAACATTTTAACTAACTTTTTTAGCTGATGAACCTGAGTTTTGATTAAAATTTACTTCTACAAAATCCACACTTGAAAGACAAAGGCAGCAAACTGGGATTTGTTGTCTCTATTAGCTGTCAGCTATAATTACAGATTTTTTTCTTCATGCCGCCACCACTTTCATTTTATAATCTTTTTGTCTTTTCACCCTATCTTGAACATCTCTGCTGTACTCATGAAATGGTTTCCTGCTGGTTTTAGTTTTGCTGTGCAGCCTTCAAATTTAGTTCTAGGTCTTCTGCGTGTTGAGAGGAAGTGTTTATATGAATGGCAGAGGGCTTTTGTTTCTCTGTATTTAATCCAATAACATTTTTATTGCTTATATCTTCTTTTGATTGCTTGCCTTGAATTGTAGTATCTGACTCTGGATGCTGGTGACAAACTAAAATTAGCTTGCTTGTTGCTGTGCCCCTGGGGGTGTTTCCAGTTAACTAATGGTTTTCCAGAAAGACTCCAATGCATGCAAAGTGATTTGGGTTTGGAGGAGGAAGTTCTGAACAGGCTGAGCAGGAAGGGTGTAACATGTCCTCTAGTTTAATAGTCTTCTGGATAGAGATTTTTAGCCCAACTGTCAGTGCCTCAAGACTAGAATAAGTGACACAAAGAGTTTGATATGTTTGGTTTTTGCAGTTTGGGTCCAAACTGAAGGATATCCTGTCATCAGTTTTTATCTCTTAGCTCCAAGATCCTGAAATACCTTTCCATGTAGTCATGTTAGTGCTGTTTGGTTGAAATAATGCATGTAAGAAAATCAGAAACAGGGAGTCATGGATGAAGCTTGAAAAACTGAAGGATATATTAGGAAAAATAGCAAGTCATACATGGAAAAGCTTGTGAATGATCTGGGAAAGGATGTTTTAATACTAAGTTTATGCTTAACCATTTAGGTGTGCTGAGAGAACTTAAAAAGTATTGGTAATGTTTTATTTCTGTCTGTTACTTACACAAATAGTGCATTTTTGTGTGTTCACAAATGCATGTAATTGACACTGTGGATGTCGAAACACTTAATTATTTAGCTAGTAGACTACTGACATGAAGTGGAAAGATCACATTACAAACATACTCTCCCTTAGTTTAGGATTTTTTTGCCTTAATTTTAATTTGTCAGAATGTAAGGAATTAAATGGGAAGAGTATAGTTCTTTACAACGTGTGGAAGGTATGATCTTTCAAAGTAATAATTACTCTTTCTCTCTTTAGGAAATACACATAAAGGAACCCATAGAAAAGGAGGTAAATCCTCGCTTATTACCAGGTAACCGTTGTATATTACTAGACTTAAGTAACAAAAATTAATGAATAATACTTAAATATTTCCATGTCTGCAGCAAACACTCATGTGACATCAGTGTCACAAGTATTAAAATACATTGGATTTGGTTTAACAACCCATGGAGATTGAAATGTTTGTAGCATCTGTATCTTCATGGGATGTTGAAAACTCTAAAAATTAATTTTTTGTTGAGTACAGTGTCCTCAGGTAAGCTGCGTGTGGAGACTTGTCTTTACTTGAGTTTGCCCTGTTTCTTAGAAGCTAAAGTTGTGTGGGTTTTGTTTGTTTGGAACTGAAGACAAGAACTAGAGGATATTTACCTTCTAGTGGCTTTGCTTCTGCTGTGACTTACTTGGGCCTTCTGATGTTTCATTTACTGTTAAGATTTTCTTTTTTAACTTACAGTTATTTCTTTTTAAAAATTATTTTCCAAAATAAGGAAAGACAAAATACAGGTAAAGGTTTACAATAAATTAGTATTCTTCTGTTGAGTTTGCTACACATTTAGGAAGGACCAAGAGTCTGTCTGATCACATCTATTAAAATTTTACTTCCTTGAAGTTCAGTTACTTTGAATTCTAAAACTAGAACTTAATTGACTATTATTTATGCAGACTTGTTGAAGACTGTAAAATAGCCCCTGGGACCTGTAAAATAGTCAAAGCTATGAGAAATCAAAGCTATGAGAAAATAACTATGATGAACCTGAAATAACTGATTCAGATGTCTCAGCATTCTTAGAGTTTCACAGTGAGGAAAATTGGAACAATTGTCAACTTGTTGATTGATTATATAAACTGCTCTTGTTGGGTTTTGAGGATTTTTTTGAGTACACACTCATATGATTGCTCTTCTCCTGCCACTTAGAGTAGGTGATGACACAGGTACCTCTGGTTACAGAACTCCCAAACATCTGCAGTTCAGGCTTTCTGGAATAATGTTAGTAACCTGGAAGGCTCTCTGTGTGCTGATTCCAGGAGCTGCCTCTTAGTGGTTTTGTGTAACAGTGATGAAATATCTTTAGGCATACAGTTTTTGAGAAACTGTCAGGAAGTTATTGCTGAGTTTGAGATAACAATTAAAAAAAAATAATTCAATTGTAAATGTCAGTTAATGTTGCAAGTCAGTGTTTCTTCTCTACAGGTGAACTGTTGCTTTGTGAAGCCAGCACAGTGTACAAGTATATGCAAGAAGATGGGTCAAATCGTGGCACTTACGGGAAACTTGTGTGCACAAACTTCAAGATTTCTTTCCTTGATGATGATTCTGCTTCAGATGATAATGTAAGAAAACAACTCTTCTAATTATGACTAATCAGGCTCTGAATAAATAATCATATCTTTCCCTTATAGAGAGATGCAGAATGAACATAAATGTATACAGACTAACTTCAATGAGTGTGCATCTGCTTGATTCGTCTTCAAGCTCTAATGACTATTTTAAGCAAAGACAATGCAAGCATTTGTGTGGACACTTACATTAGACATAGTTTATAACTCTTTATATTTTGTGAGTTGGTGAAGCTAAAGTTAAAAGAGCCCATTGTTTTGAAAACTAATCAACACTTTGTTTCAAGCTGTTTTCTGACTCTTTGTCTTGGTAGCATTTGTGGAAGTGTGAATGTCAAATGTAGCTCTGATGGATAACATCTGCCTGATTTGACTTCGGGCTACATCTGCAGAATAATTTCAGGCTGTACAAGACTGAGTAAGCTGATACTCAGCGGAAATGCTCTTAAAAATTGTGTGGCTCAGTAAAGTTCTGAATAATTTCATTCAAAGTCAGGTGTTTACTGAAAAGATTTTAAAACCTAGTTTTTAAAAGCTGTTGAGCTTGCAAACCCTGAAGAAGCTAAAAATGCCCGAAATCTTAAGAATTATTTCAGTCTTTTTTTCCTTTGGTTTAGGTGCTCAAATTGAGCTGTCCGAGGAGAATGGTAATGCCACAGTGCTTTTGATAAGCTTAAAGCATTGAAGCAGTTTAGTCCATTTAGGAGATAGAAGTGAAAGGAGAGCCTAGTGGTTCCCGTGTTCAAGGTGATCTTGGCAGTGAAGGACAATGAGAATAATATGATTTGACACATGTTGATAGTAGTCAGAAGTTTCTTGGGGTAAAATTTCCCAAAGTTTAAATGTTAAACTAAGGCTTTTGCAGCTGTGTACAGAATATTGGACTTTCTGGAATTAATTAAGACAAAAGCTTGAGAATCTTCTGATGTAAATCTGAAGAGATCTATGGAAAGTTGGTAATGACCATGCTAATTCTCTTTCCTTACTGGCTTTGATCTTTGGTTTATAACGTGTCTTTGGTTTATAACTCTGGTTTAGAGTACTGCAGACCTGGAAGTAACTTGAATAAGGTTAGCTCTGTTCACAGTAAAATATAATTTGCTGCTGTAGTGGACATCAGCCTTTTGATAATAATACTGAAAATAATAATGTTTAATTGTGGCATCACTCAAATGCCATTTTTAACTGAATTCATGGAGTGGTAGAAATGAAGGGAACTCCAAATCACTTCCTGTTTGGTTACACAGTAGATAAGGTAATTGGGTTGTGTGTGTGTCCATTTTACCTGGTGATAGATCTCACTTTAATGTTGGATTGTTCTTGGGATACTTTTTCTTTTAAGAGACTGTATTTCCTGCCAGGTTCCCATAGCAAGGAAACTTATCATAAAAGGGCTTGGATTACATGAAGTTACTGTATTTCCTGTTTACTGCAGCGATTCTAGTTTGAAAAGTGACTCTCAGTAGAAGTGCATGCTTTGAAGCTATTTGAAAAGTAAAATCTGTACCTACATTTCAAACATGGCTGAGTAAAATAAAATTATATCTGTAGTTTATATACTATTCATGTGTAACTTGCATTTGTCTGTATTTTAATAACTTCTTCAGTGTTCTGCCTTATACAGCTTAAAAGAATAAGAAGTAATGCTGATATTAAAATAATGTGTGGAAAGCTTTTGCTTGGGAGAAGGTGCTTCTGCAGTGTGACATTTCTAAGGTTTTTTTCATGTTTCTAGGAGCCACAATTTAAGAATAAGATTGTAGGAGAAAATGACATAACTCTGCAATGCGTAGATCAAATATATGGAGGTAAGTCATCTCTCTACCCCTTGGGGTCTTAGAGTGCTAGTGCTCCTTGTACAAGTACATTCTTTTTGGAAAACCAACAGATTTGGAAAAAGCAGCTGCAGTTATATTTAATGATGAAATGACCAATAAGAAACTTGTCAGAACACAGTCTTCCCCTCAAGCTTGTCTTATTAATTTTAATTTATTTGGTTAAATTAATTTGATTAATTATCTTACTGGCACAGACAAAACAATTCTTTCAAAATGCAGTGGTTCAAAGCAGAGAATGTACTGTGAAAAGTCCCTAAATTTGGTATACAAGGATCTTGCAGTGTATCAATTGTTTCTATAGATATGAATGTATTCACTTCATTTGAGCAATAGCAGGACAGGTACCAAATTCTCAAATAATTATTTTTGTTTGTCTAAGAGAACCTTGATGAAATTCATGAAAATTTGCAACATATTAAAGGAGATAGAAAAGGAGGTTTTAATTGTCAAGTAAATTAAGGAGTGCTTTGCAGCAGGGCTTAGAGGTGTGCCAGTAGTGCTAAAAAAAGGTAAGCGAGAATGGGGCTGATCTTTTGTAAGCAGGGGAAGGCTTTACTGAGAAGCCTGATCTTGGACTAGTTATGAGTATTCCGAGTGTTTATAAATAGTGCTGTGGATTTGTGAAGGAGTGAACTGAGGCAGACCAGTGAAGCTGGTTATGAGGCACTCTTTAGTTTCATATGCAGTGGCCCAGCTGGCAGCACTTGAAGTTGTGAAGTGGTGCATCCTCAATGAGAAATGAGCTGAGGTCTGCCTTGGGGATTTCACGGTGGTTAAAAAAAAATAATAGTATTTTTAAGGAACTTAGAATGATCTCAGATGTTTGGGGACTTCCCCTTGGATGAAACTACTAAATTGTTCTTTATGTATCTTGAAACTTTGAACTTACTATGCAGTCAGAATGTGAACAGAAATAACCACTGAGCAGCTGGTTTGCTGCAAATTTGCTTTTTACCTTGTATGAAGTAATTTGATGGGTTTTAAAATAAAAGGTTAATAATTTGATAGGTTTTAAAAGAAAAGGTTGAGTGTATTAGCACAACAGCTTGCCAGTATTTGTTGTAGGGTGCTTATTTTGTCTTGCAAAAACTTGGGCATAATTTCTTGATATTTCTGAAAAGTCAAGCAGGGGTGATGTTATCAACATACAAGAAGTACCTTTTAGATATTTACTTAGATTTTTAATTTTGCAGTTTATGATGAGAAAAAGAAACTTCTGACAGGACAGCTGAGAAAATACCCAGAGAAGTTAATTATCTACTGCAAAGACCTTAGAGTATTTAACTTCTGCTTGAGATACACAAAAGAAGAGGAAGTGAAAAGAGTGAGTATAGTAACTTAATTTGCTTTTCTATTTTTAACCTGGTGTTGGGTGTTTAGTTGTGAGGATGAGGGAAGGATGAAATGCACTCTGAGAGATCCCTGAAACTTGAAGAGTTTTTCTGATCATTTCCAGCAGAGAGAGAAAGTAAAACTGATTTCATTAAACATAATTATGCATAGCAGTTAAAAGATAGGTGTAGTGGCTCTTTAAAGGAAACTAGAACTTCAGAGTGCTACAGGAAACTGATTCCAGCTCACGCAATTTGTAAAGCTATTCTATTTGTGACATATAATTTCATCGTGTTTTAGACTTCATTATAGTGTTACTTTCCTGATAACTTCAGTTTTTTTGACAAATTAGTCAG
Source organism: Dasyornis broadbenti (assembly GCA_013397935.1). Lineage (NCBI taxonomy): Eukaryota > Metazoa > Chordata > Aves > Passeriformes > Dasyornithidae > Dasyornis > Dasyornis broadbenti. The sequence continues at coordinate 634,301 of VZRN01001519.1, read as the reverse complement.
AATTCCAAACTAAGAGTCTTCTTACTTACTTTAAATATAAGTAATTTTGGAGGTTAAGAGTATATAATACTACTTTGGCAAAGTAGGTGCAGTGTCTTGTAGACAACAAGGAACCTTCCTAAAAGTCGGGTTTCAGCTGTTGGGGATAGAACCCATCAGTTTTGTTAAAAACCTGGATAGAGGGGATGGTAAAAACAAACAAACAAAAAAAAAAAAAAATCACTTTTTTACACTGACAGTCTTGGTGTGTTTGGGTGTTCATTTTTGGTCCTTTTCTAGATCGTCAGTGGTATAGTTCATCATAGCCAGACTCCTAAGCTGCTTAAACGTTTGTTTCTGTTCTCTTATGCATCAGCTGCTCCAAACAACACAGGTAAATGGTTTTCTATTTTTGATCTGTTTGTTATATGGTTAGTTTGTTAAGCAGTCTGGGAAGTCTATTAGTTGAGTGTGTGCTTGGCTTATGGCTCTGTCCTGCTGGCAGGTAGCCTCAAAAAAGTAATTTTTCTTTTGTTGTATATTGTTAGGCGTGTTGTTAAAAACCTCTAAAATTGTCTGCTGTTAATTTTTGTGTCCTTCAGGAAGTTGCACAGAAAATTTCCAAGCAAGAGTAGCATCCCTGTTTTGAAAACTTACTGTGACTAAAATGCAAATACTTTTCTTGTGGTTCATCTAGAAAATACTTTGCTTATTTTATCAATGTGGTTTTTCTGTACCACTGCTGTGAACCAGACTTCCTGCTCTTAGTTCTGGAATTTCTGCATTTGCAGTGGCATCTTATCAGAAAGTATTTTCCTTTTTGCTCTTATTTGCAAGCACTATGCTTCTTCCAGGCAGTTGCAAAAAAAGCATAGGTTTGCAAGGCATCTGACTTCCTCTTATATCTGATGTGTTGCATAATCTTCCCACTTGATCAAACTCGGCTGAATAATAGAGCAAGCTGCAAAATTCAAGATAAAAAGTTGTCAGTGCACTTCCTAGCAATCCATAATTCAGACTTGAGCTAAAATTATAGTGCTGTTTTGAATTAGGAACCTGATCCTTAGTGTACCAGTAACACCTATTCCTTTCACAGAGGGAAGTTTTGATGTACGTGAGGTATTAATCAAACACTGATCAAAATAAATCAAGGAATTTCAGGATCATTGAGGTTAGAAGAAACCTCTAGAGATAATCTAGTCACGTTCCTGTCCACATGCCCCACTTCAGAGTAGGGTTAACTGCAGCAAGCTTAGTCATGTCCAGTTGGGTTCTGAGTATCTCTAAGTACTGAGACTCCACAGCCTTTCTGGACAGTCATTGTTTGACTCTCCTTGTAGTGAAAAATGTTACTGTTATGTATAAGAGGGATTTACTGTAGTTTAGCTTTGCATAACTGCCTCTTGTCACATCATTGAGTCTAAATCTATCTTCTATGCTCTCCTCCCCTGCCTCCACTAGCAGTATTTATACACCCAGGGGAGATTGGTCCCTGCTGAGCCCTCCCTTGTTCAGGCTGAGTGATCCCAACTCTGGCTCTCCTTGTATCAGGTGCTTTGAGCCCTTTGATGATCACAGTGGACCTTCACTGGGCCTGGTACAGGAAGGCTGTGCCTCTCTGGTCCTGGGGAGCCCAGCACTGGGCACAGCCCTCCAGCTGAGAGCAATGGTGACTTCATTCAGCTGGTACACAATGGATTTTCTAATGCAGCCTGGGAACACATTGTCTGTTTGCTGCAAGGGCACATTGCTGGCTCAGGTAGTTCCTGCAGGCTTCACCTGCAACTGGTGTTCTGTTTCAGCTACAAATAATGGAAAGACTGTAAGCTTTTCCAGGCAGAGACTGAGCGAATGTGAGAGAAGCTTTCTCTTTAAAGCAACATTGAAATGTTGTCCCACAATTCTTTCATATTTTAATAGCTGTTTTCATTAGTAAGTGGCTAGGTGTCATTCTTTAAAGGCAGGTTGAGCCAAGTAAGACTTTAGAAATTGGTTTTTATGCCTCTTACAGTCTGATACCTCTAAACTCTTGTTTCCAAGAGCTCATCAATAACGTTCTGTTATGAGCTGTAAATTTTTCATCTACGTTATCTTCTTACAGTGGAGAGTTCAGACTGCCATTTTATCTCCATGGAAATGATAGTTCTGTTTGGTATTTCAGTGTTAGCTGGTATTGTAGGATGTTACTTAATTATGACATGTACATAAAACAATTGACATTATGCCATAAATTATAAGGTTATTATACGAGATTTGAGGCTAAATCAAGCTGCTGTCGTAACTGTTGCTGAGGTGGCTAAGTAGAATTACAGGGAAAGTTCTCAGTTGAAATTATCAAGACAGTTGATGTGATTAATTTTCTGTGCTTACTGAGTGCCTGAGATGTTCTATTCAATGCAAAACTATTAATCATAAAAGAATGAACCTCAAGTGAAATGTGATATCTGAAATTTATGTGGAAAGGTTTTTGGTATGATTGTTAATTCTGCATTTAAACTACAGTATTAGATACCAGTCAACTGTGTTAATATAAAATCATACTTGCTGCACAGTATCCTGGATTTGAGGCTGGATGTGAGGACAGCCCCAGCTGTATGGAAGTTCTGTAACAACTAATTAGTTGCTGCAGGAGAAACTGTTCCTGAAGTTATTAGTCACAGCAGTATTTGACAGAATACTGTTGTTGTTAAAGATCAGACAGAGGCAGTGTGGTATACAAAGGTATTTTATCTTTGACTTGAGGCTTTCGGTACACAAGAGGTTCTGCTTGCTTAGCTTAATGGCAGCTAACAGGTTTACTTAGGAATGCTTTTGTGTTAAGAGTTCCTGGTAGTCTGCAAAGTTAACATTATTGATGCCTGACAGATGGGAGAAACCAAACTGTGATGTTTGAGACACTTGAGGACTGGCGCGATGAGTTGGAGCGGACCAAAGGGAATGTGAAATACAAAGCAGTGACTATCAATGAAGGCTACAGAGTCTCTGAAAAGTAAGCTTGCCCTAGTTAATAGTGAACTTTGGATTTGCGAAAATTGGTGCTACCATTGATGCTGGGGATTATACAGTTGTTTAGGACTTTTTTTAGGCTCTGGTTTCCATTTTTATTTATGGAATAGTTTGGTTTGTAGTCGCAGGAGGTGATCCTGGGCAACCCCTGCCTCAAGCAGGATTAATCTCAACATTAGATTCAGGCTACTCAGGACTTTGGTCAAATCAAGCTTTTAGTATGACTAGGAGTGGAGAATAGGAAATATATAGGTTTGGGTACCTACACTTCTGTCATACTTGCTAGGACGACACTTTCTCAGTCCTGTACCTTTACTCTGGAAAAATGTCAAGTTATGTGCACTGGAGATTTCCTGCTGTTTTAGCTGGGAGGAGGCTGGGTGGGGAATAAGTAACTGGTTTAAAGTAAATCTGCAAAATGTGCTGGTGGAAGTTAGTTGTGTTGCCTTAAGGAGAAGGTTAGCTAAGTTTAGCTGAGCTTGGCCACCAGTTTAGTTGAGTAGCATTTATTGGTGAGTCCTTTAGGATGTATACAAGGTTTTGTATACTTCTACTGTTGTTTCATAGTCAAATCTTGAAATGTTTCGTATACATTGGAAATTAATATTTCAAAGTCTTAACTATTTATTCTAGAACTGTCTTGGGACACCCAAATTGAGTTTAAGTACTTACCTTTGTTGCTTCTCTGGGCCTTGAACATAAGTAGTGTTGGCTGATTATTGAAATCCCTGATAAATTAAATGACATTCTTGAATTAGGAAGTGAATTGCTTAACAGGCATGGAAACAGAACTAGTAATTTAATACTGCTAGGGTATCTTTTGAAACAACAAAGCATGAGAGAACTAAGGTGGTCTTAATAATCAGTCTTAGAGGTTACAATTAATTGCACCTTTGCAAAGGCAGGGGAAATAGTGAAGAGCTCAAGGTTGGGGAAAAAACTTTACTCTGCTGAAAGTAAAGGGACAGCTTTAAGGACAATATAATTATCTGGCAGAAAAGATTATTGTAGCAGAGTGAATATATAATTAGAATTTGGGCTAGAACACTCACCATCATTAAAAGGAGCTTGGAGATTGTTCTTTATTCAGTTTTTGAGACCAAGAAACTCTTATTTGTTATTTTAGGCTGCCATTGTATTTTGTTGTTCCCATATGCATTTCTGAAGAGAGTATCTTGAAGTTTGAAGGCAGAGGCATTCCTGTAAGTATATGTGCATGGCTGAGGGTGAGAATCCTACTGAGAGGGCAAAATTTCAATTAGCATTTCAGATATTGCTGCATATTGTTTTCAGAACTTTTTTTTTAACAGCTTGCATGAATACCTGCTCATCTGTAGAATGGAAAGAGATGTTGGAAGGAGATGTGCTTGATAGATACATCCTGTATTTCACTGAACAGTCTAATATCTAGCAAAACATATATATAACATATACATAACAGCAAAATATGTATCTACTGTTTGCAGTTCCCATTTACTAATGTCCTGTAGCCTACACACACTACTAGCTTCTCTGTCCATCTGCTTGTTTTTCACAAGACTGTACTGAGTGGCATCTGGCTGGGGCAAGATGTAGGCCTTGAAATGCTATTTGGATGTTGAAGTGAAGACTGTGAATGTGAGGTGTAGCTGAACACCTCCAGTTACCTGGCTTGGGTTCTGGTAAGTGCTATGGCTGTGATGATGCAGCGTTTTTACAAAGTCAGGTAGCCCAAGTGAAAAACTAGTTCTACCAGTTCAACAGAAAATGAAGTTAAATATACTGGCTTGCACTCTGTAGCGAGCTGGCTTTGGCTTCCTGCCTTGTAGTGTAAGAACCAGTAAGACAGACATGATGGAAACAAGGAGCAAAATAATCTCACTTGTGAGGTCTTTGCTTAGTTGCTGTATGTCTGCTAATTTTTCCAAAGAATACCATGTTCATTTCATGCTCTTGAATTAATTGGTCTGTGGAGAAAATAGTGCTGTACTGTCCTGCCTAAAGGTCAAGTTTTTATCAGTTCAGTTGGTTGGTTCAGTTTTTATCAGAGAATGAGAGACCTGTTACACTGGCTCTTACATAGAAACAGAAGTGCTTGGGGTTTTTTATTCCATCTTGCATTCACAGAATTGTAGTATAGTTTGGACCTTTAAATGCCATCTAGTCCAATCCCCCTCTGGAATGAACAGAATCACCTTCTCTTAGATCAGGTTGCATAGAACTGTGTCCAACCTGGCCTTGAATGTTTCTGGGGCATCTGCCACCTTTCTGAGCAATCTGTTCATCCAGTGTTCCAGCACCCTCATTGTAAAAAATTTCTTCCTTATATGTAGTTCTAAATCTACTCTTTTAGTTTCAAACCATTACAGCTTGTCCTATCACAGCAAGACCTATTAAACAGTTTTTCCCTATCTTTCTTGTAAGCCCCCTTTAAATAATGAAATGCCACAATAAGGTCTCCCCAAAACCTTCTCAAGGCTGAGCAACCCCAGGTCTTCAGCATATCCTCAGAGGACGGGTGCTCTAGCTCTATGGCCATCTTTTTGTCTCCTCTGGGCTCACTCCAACCAGGCCCATGTCCTTCCTGTGCCAGGACCCCAGAGCTGGATGCAGTGCTCCAGGTGGGTCTCACCAGAGTGGAGGAGAGGGGCAGAATCCCCTCCCTCCCCTGCTGCTCACAGGGCTCTGGATGCAGCCCAGGACACGTTTGGCTCTCTGGGCTGTGAGTGCCATGGCCAGGGCATGTCCAGCCCCTCACCCCCCAGCACCCCCAAGTCCTTCTGGGCAGGGCTGCTCTCGGTCTGTTCATGCCCAGCCTGGGTTGATACCAGGGGTTGCCCTGACCCAGGTGCAGCACCAGCCCTTGGCCTTGTTAAACCTCTTGGTGTTCCCGTGGGCCACTCCTCGAGCTTGTCCAGGTCCCTCTGGGTGGTATCCTGTCCCTCAGGTGTGTCAGAGCACCATTCAGCTTAGTCTTGTCTGGGAATTTGCTGAGGGTGCACTTGATCTCTCTATGTCGCTGATGAAGGTATTAGATAGTCCTGGTCCTAGCAGAGATCCCTGAGGGACACCACTCATCACTGATCTCCGTCTGGACATTGAGACACGGACCACTACCCTCTGGATGTGACCATTCAGCCAGTTCCTGAGCCCGGAACAGTCCATCCACCAAGTCTGTATCTCCCCAATTTAGAGAGAAGGATGTTGTGGGTAACCATATCAAAAGTGGGTAACCATATCAAAAGCCTTACAGATGTCCAGATAGGTGACAACATCTGTAACTGTCCTCTGTTTAGAGGCCTTGTAGAACTCTGCTGATTATCTCTGAACTATTTCTGTGAAGCTAGGGTCAAGATAGCTGGACCATATTAAATTGGTTTGAGAAGGCAATGAGAGGACAGTATAGTAATTTTTTCCACTTTTGATGGTGCTGAGGTTTCTGCATCCTTCTGAGATGCACTTCGTGGTTACTTTGAATTGGTAGCAGAACTTCAGCTTCCTGATTTCATTTGTCTGATATTCCTGATAAAAATGATTCTTACTCCCTGTTTCAAAGCAAATTTACAGATCATCACAAGAGCTTCGAGCAGTAGGTGTGAGTCAAGAAACTATGTGTGAAGGGAAGTAAGAAGCTTTCAGGGCTGATTTACTACCAGGAATACCTGTGACTGCAATCTTGATCCAGCTGTGGCGTGTTTAATATTTTATTTTATGTGCCTAGATAATTCTTTATGCATAAGTCACATGGAAAAGCATGTCAATGCATCTGTTGTGAGTTATCTCAAAGCTGAACTATAAGAACAACTTACCATCTGCGTGGAGAAACTGATGGGGAATATATATAAGTTACTTAAAAGTTCTGTGTTGCTGTGGCATATATTCCAACGTAATTTGACCACAGACTTTTTGATCAATTTTTTTTTCAACCTGTGAGGGAAGTTGAGAAAATAATGTTTTGACATAATCTGACATTTTGTGTTTCCCTGTGCCTGTGTAAAGTCTAACTTTAAAATTGCAAGTGGTAACATGGTGTACTGAGGCACGTAATTTTGGTGAAGGTGTAGGAGTTTGCTTCTATTGATGGTGTTATTAAATACACAAAAAATTCAGTGAAGCAAAAGCACAGAGAAATTTTGAAGTCACTCAATCACTTAGACAAATACCTAGTATAGGACAAAAATTTACTCATTTTTATCACCTGGTAAATGTCTTTCTGCAGATTTGGTGTTGGTCTTGCCATAACGGTGCTGCTCTTCTCAAAATGTCTGCATTTCCCAAAGAACAGGATGACAGCACTTCACAAATGCAAAAAGCCTTCTTGGATGGGTCAGTAATAGCTATTCTGTCCACAACACTTTGCTTGGTATGGACCTTGCTTCTCTTTTTCCATATATGCTATATCTTTTGAGCTTTCACACATCAGGAAACAAGTTCAATATCTGAGAGTAGCTTTCTGTAGTGGAATGTGTTTAAGCCTTTGACCTAATGGCATTGGCTACTTGAGCAGGACTGGAATTTCTCTGAAGGCTTTTTTATGTGGAAATACATACAGATGGATGTCTGAGAAATCTGTACAAACTGTGGAGTATTATTTAGGTAAAGCAGCAGCAAGGCCTGTAGGGTTTAAGTGCAGTTAAGTATCATATCATTAGCTAATGTGCTTAATTGTTTTTGCAAGTAAGAGAAATGTAGACTCCAGCTCTAAATGTGGATTTGCAAACGGAGTTTTAAGACTTTGCCATCTTCTGAGAGCTAGTTTTGTGTTCCTAAATAACTTGAGATAAAGTAATCTAAAACATCTGAGACAGCCTCTGAGCAGTTCACTATTGCAGCTTTCAGATGTGAAGGCAGAGCACTTTTTCAGATGGGGTAGTGAGCTGAATTAGTTCAGCAGTTTGAAAAATGCAAAGTTTAACTTAAAGAGCACAGCTGCCTGACTGTTACGACAATGATTTTTTGCCCTTTGGTTTTGTTTTTTTTTAACCTGTCAAGTGTCCTGGACAGAACTTCTCTCTCAGCCGCCACCTATTAGGTCAGACTCAGATGTACAATCTGTCCATTGAACATTGGCTCCTTGCTCCTGTTAGCTGGAGAGCCTGTTAATAACACAAAAACTAACAGAAAACGGCTTGATTGGGCTCTTAAAACTGCTTCTGTTTACAAAATTAATTATACTTGCATAGTATAGCTTGTGGCCCTTCCTGCAGATTCTCTAATGTTTCTGCTCTAAAATGGGGAAGATTATGTGACTTAGAACTGCCTTTGATGCTATTTCATGATATGAAAGCAAGTAAAACTAGCAGTAAGCTGTAACAAGGTATCCTGATATTTTGATCCCTTCTATGGGGCCATTTGAACTTGGGGCAGAATTACTGTTTTTCTTTTTTCCCTGTGCAGTATAGGTGCTTAATCACTGGAGTCTAAAATATATTTACAAATTGACCATCAGGGTGTGTTAAAGTGCCATTACAGTAATAGTCTGAACTCAGGCATAGAGCAGATGTTTACAATTAGCATCTTAACTTTTTGAAAGAGCTGTTCAGAGCCTGATCTTCCAGCATAAGTTCTTTACTGCTTCATTTGGAAGAAGTCTGGTATTTGGCCAGTGATTGCTTTCCCTCACTTCTCTGATCTGATGCATTTTCCAGGAAGTCTGGTAACCTGTGTTATGGATGTGGACCCCTGCAGGTCTCACCTAAAGCAGGTTTCTGTGCTACAGCCTATAGGAAGCAAAGTACTCTGTCCTGCCTGGAAAAGTGCCCACAACGCCTCACTTCTGAAATATTAGCTAGAGCGACTTTTCCCAGGTCTTGACACTAGGAGGTCAGTGTGACAGCAGACACAGTTACTAAGCTGATGTTCATCTGAGCTCTGGAACCTGAATGAGAGGGCATGTTCTGGGTCCAAAACGAAGCTTGCATCGGGCCTGCTATTTTTTCCTCTCCTTCAAGAAGAAAATAGCAGATATATAGGGAAGTGCAAGATCTATTGTCTTGTTTTAAGTCCCAATTGTTTCCTTTGCTCATGTGTTTCATTAGATCTGGCAGCTAAGTATCACAATGTAATTTGGTTGGCAAAAGTCAAAAGAAACTGTAAGCTTCTGCTGGGAAATTTAGGTGTTTTCTATTCATCTCTTCTTTCCGGATTCACCTCTAGCAGTCCTGTAGTAAAGTGATTTTGGTGTGTCTGGTGAAGAAAGTACCAAAGAAGCAGTAGTAAAAATCAATTAGTGCTTGTAATACTCATAACTGCACAAATAGGTACAAATATAATTTTATTGCTTTAATGGGTAAAAGCATCCAATCTTGTTAGAAGCCTGAAGGCAAGCTTCCAGACAGTACGTAAAAATCCATGGAAGCCACTAGCTTTCCAGAATGTGTGTCTTCTGGTATTACAGCTCTTTCACAAATCATGCCTATTAACTTTGTCTTCAGTGATAATAGTTGGTGCATTATTTGACTTGTGAAGCAGAAGGTTTTAATCTCTTGATGGTTTGATTTAGAATCTATAAGACAATTAGCAAACCTCCCTATGAGCTCCTGAAGATGGATGACTTGTCAAGCAGCCTTCCATCTCTACAAGATATCCAGACTGCATACACAAGATTTAAACAGCTGTTTTTGATAGGTAAGTCAGACTTTAAAGGAAAGCATAACAATGATGTGCTCTGTCTCATGAGTGCAGTAATTTTCTTGACTGGTGTCTTGATTTTGAGGGTGGTTAAAAGCAGATTTTAAAACACGTAATGAAGACTGTGCTTATATCTGGGATGTGAATGAAGGTTTGTAGTTCTTTGACTTAACTACCTCTTGATAAGCTGTCACAGTATCTAAAATTACTTTTGAAGGGACTGGAGTCCTAAGTGTTAGCTGGAATACAGTAGCTAGAGTGAAGCTTGTTGTAAGATTTTTCAGTCTTCTGTGGTCAGCCTTTTAGCCTTTGTACTCTGTCAAGAGTGCAGTCTAAATGCTAATTAATTTTTGCCCTAGGTTTTGTTACACACTAGTCACATCTCAAAACATATGAAGCTGCTTAAATTCTCTCCTTTAGAAAGCTGTAAAATGGGAGCCATGTGCAAGTATGCTCTAGGCTTTCAGACTTCTTTCTTACGAGACTTTCTAACTATTTTGCTGTTATGAAACACTTTGACCTCACCTCTGGAAATGAAAAAAGCTCCACTCCACTTTTAATATGAGGTATTTGAGTTTCATACTGAGGATTTTGTCTTGAACACACTGTCAAATGCACAGTGAATCTTAAGAGCTAAAAATAATTACCTGTCTTTTTATGTGATTGCTGATCACACACTACTCCTCTGTAGAAAAAAGGCCAAAGCCTGAATTTAAGTCATTTAAACTGTCTCAGGAAATATTGTGTATTTCAATGGTGTAATTGTATCATTGTCTTATATTCATGCAGAAGGGAATGTGTTAAACCTGCAATCCAGTAAGTGTTTTCATCTTAGAGCTTATTTAATAAGGTTTGTTAGTAGACTGTACCTCTCTGAATATAGCAGTATGCACTTGCAGTCTGAGAAAAACATTCAGGTAACCTTTTGCAGAAGTACTCAGATCTTACAAAAATCTCCTACCTTATTACCATCGTTCAAAGTCTGAACACATTAACCATTACTTTTGTCCTGTACATGCCTAGTTAATATGATACAGGCAACTTGTCCTGGCCAAATACACTCACAGCCCAGAGAGCCAAACGTGTCCTGGGCTGCATCCAGAGCCCCGTGGGCAGCAGGGAAGGGCAGGGATTCTTCCCCTCTGCTCTGCTCTCGTGAGACCCACCTGGAGCACTGCATCCAGCTCTGGGGTCCCTGCACAGGTGGGACATGGACCTGTTGGAGCGAGTTCAGAGGAGATCACCAAGGTGACCAGAGGGCTGGAGCACCTCTGCTGTGAGGAAAGGCTAAGAGAATTAGGATTGTTCAGTGTGGATGAGAGAAGGCTCCAGGGAGACCTTATAGCACCTTCCAGTGCCTAAAGGGGCTACAGGAGAACTGGGGTTGGAATGACAGGACAAAGGGAGAATGAGCAGGTTTAGATCAGGTGTTAGGAAAAAATTCTTTACTGTGAGGGTGGTGGGATTTGGTGAAAACTATGTCTAATGTGAACACAGCTTTGAAGATGCTTTCTAATGCATTTGTGGAGAACTAGTTTCTATGGCCAGGGTGAAAGAAATTGGGGAAAGGAATTTAAATGTGTAAGGGGCATGATGCGGGACAGAGGCATGGAAGCAGCACAGCTAGAGGAACAAAACACATATGCCTGTACATTTGAGGCATAAGTGAAAGATGCAGGAGAGACAGAAGTGGATATATGCTGGAATTAAAGTCTGGAAGAGTATGGAGAGTCTCTGGGAGGTGAGCAGTTACACAGAAGCATGTGGAACTTAAGCTATCATGGAAAGGGTGGGGGAGGAGGGAAGTGTGCATATCTGGTTTCTCACTAGTAGAACTGTTGTAGGCCTTGAGCTTCAAGGTTTGTCTTATGCAGGAAATGTAATCTGTTCTGGTTTTAATTGCCTACATCAGCTGGTGAGAGCTTTTCAATTATCTGTTGACTGGCTTTGATAGAAATAAAAGCAATGGAGACTTAAGTTGCATTTAATAAAACCTGCAAAAGTTCTAGTGAAATTCACAAGAGTTTAATTACTTTGTGGTACTGAACTAGGCCAGTTTATGTTGTTTTTAATGGCTTTTTTTGTTGTATCAAAAACTGTTTAAAACGTTTTTCAGGTAGTCTTACATTCCACACGTTTTTGTAATCTACTTCTAAAACCTGTTGATGTTTCTGGCTCTGATGGTAATGATTTTCAAAATCCAGCCTCTTTATGTTAAGGTTTATGTAGATCATCATGCCTGATGAAACTTTTTTTTTTCTGTTTTGTCAAGAGACTTATTTACCTGGTTTGATTGCTATGAGCCTCCAACATAGTTTTTTCTCAAGGTCTATGGTGCTATAAAACTCTACTGGTGTTTCTAGGACTACTTCACTTCCTTATTTAGTTACAAAGTGTCAACTTTAATAGTGATTGAGATTTGCTGACTTCTTAGTACTGGTTGTTTTGTACCAGTTCATAATTGAAGGGTAACAGAATGAATGGTTGTTAATTAGCACTGTGTATATGTGAACAGACCAATTTTTTGTGTTTCTCTGTTTGGGTTTTTTTTTTGCAGATAACAGTACAGACTTCTGGGCAACTGATGTGAAATGGTTTTCATTACTGGAGAGCACAAACTGGCTAGAAATAATCAGGTTTGCTAGATCTTCAATTTTCTGTTTCAAATTGTTGGTAAATGCATTTGTAGTGGGGTTTTCTAGCTAGTGCATTGAAATTGAATGGCATCCTTTACTGCCAGTAGGAAAATAAATTAAGACAGACTTATGGTCCCATTTATGTATCTTATTCCTGCAACTTGAGACAGTATTCCTAACAGTACAGACTTGTGTTAAGCCTCCCACTTTAAAAGATGTGAGGAGTAGCTGCCCATTCCAATTACAGGTCTTCCAGAAAGCCTGTTAGAAATACAGATCCAGTAATTTTCCTCTTGCACTGTCACCTTATTTCCAAACTCAAGAATTCTGTTTGTTTCTTGCATGAAATTATTCTGTCTCTGACTGGCCTTGCTGTTTTTCTCTGTACTCTCTACTTCTGTAAAATCCTTTAGGACAGGATGAACTGCAGTGTTCAAGATGTTAGCCCACCAAAGATTTTATAAAATCACAGTTCTTCTCAGTTCTGCCCCCTTCTTGTGCAGATTGTTCCTTAAGTTCTTTTTTTCTTCTTTCAGCAGTCCACAGTGAGTAAGTGTTGGAATGGTGCTGGCTAACTTAAGGCTTGTTATAGTGGAATGTAGAGGAGCCTTGCTTTCAGTGTTACTTTGTGCTAGCTCTTTTGTCTGTCAATTTATTCTTTGATCAGCTAATTACCATGGGGTGCTTCTGCAGTCAGATTCAGTCCCTTCTAGTCTTAATAACAATCAATAAATATTGATAGTTAGTAATCCAGAATTTAAATGTGTGTGCTTATTGAAAGGTTCTAGTGAAGACCATCTGTTGAGAAATTCATTGAAATAACAAAGATCACAAGCAGTTTAAAGTAAAAGTCAGGCCAGGTTCCTATCCTTAGGTTGTTTTGAGAGTGGTCATTTCCATACTTGAATTCTGTTGGTTTACTGGATTAGCCTGTTCTTGGCTCTTGCAGTTATTAGGTATGCCTTCTCACCTGTTCTAGATGGTAGAACAATGAATCTGACAACTCCACACTAAAATCAGCTGTCAGCTTCTACTAGCGACCTAAGCAGTTGCAAGAATCCTAATTTGTGTGCAGGCTTTTGCTAAAAATAACCAACTTTATGAAGATTTAGATTTAGAAACCAACAGTGTTACATCTGGTTTTATGTGATCTGTAATTCCACTCAGTCTTCCTTGTGTAATAATGTTCTCTGAATAAATTTTGTCTGAATGCTTACAAGAGCTGATTGTTCATCCTCCCCTCTGCCTCTTTAAACCAGATTTTGGAAGAAATGTAGTATATAGTATATTAAAACTTAAATGTGGTGATGTTGACTCTTTCCAGGATAAAGATCTGGTTCTTTGCAATTTTAATACTTCAGTGTGTGATGGCTGTTGTTAATACAGAATGAAATATTGTATCATAGCAACTGAAAATGCATGGTTAATGGCAAACCAAAATGCAAACTGGGCATGGGTTTTGTGTTTTAAAGGACTAGCCAAGTTTCAAGTATGACATTCTAACCCTGTCTAGAAGGTTAGAATGAGGGTTAGAAGGCCCCCTTCTAGGGGAAACAAATATAAAAAACTTCACTTAACTTTTCCTGTATCACCACAGGAGAGTCTTGAAGAAAGCAATAGAAGTCGCTGAGTGTCTGGAAATACAACATACAAATGTTCTCCTGATAGGTAAGTATTTAATGAGGTTGTCCTATATGTTAATTTTTTAAAATTTTTATAGCTTACAAGTGTAATTTTATAATTATGGTAGAGATTTGCTAAAACTCCAGTACTTAAGACATCTGAATCTCTTAGATGCCTGGAAATGCTTCCTGTAGCTAAAAAACCACGGTAAGTACAGTTCCAGGCTAAGATAAGTTATGAATGAGAAAGCTCCTGATAAATTGACAGGAGAGTCATGCATAAAGAAGCAGTAACATTCCTGTTTCCCAGTTTATTTAAGGTCTCATAGACCCTTTGCTGTACTTTAAGGGGAAGGGGAGCCATATCTACACAAAGGACCAGTACCATGAAAACTTTGCTAAAGAAGCTTTTTATTTTCTAGGTACACGCTGGATATTCTGTAGCCTCTTTATTAAAAATACATGGAAGAATATGCTTACTATAAACTTGTTGAGCAGTTTGTTTCCCTAGATTGAGTAATCACATGGAAAACCAAAGCTAATGTTAACCATTAAGTGACTCTTGGGTTAGTAATTTAGTTGGGTTTTCCCCACATATTGCCATTGGAGAAACGTAGCACAGAAGAGAGGGGTTTTTGGAAGGCACCTTTTTGGAAAGGTAAAGAATGTATATTGCATAAGGAGGCAGTTTCACACCTTGTGAAAAGAGGCATGAAGGATAGGAAGGGTAAGGACAAATAGCTGGACTGAAGGGCAGGGAGACTGTGGGAGACTTAGTGGAAGACTGAGGGGCACAGGAAAGTTATAGCAGTAAAGGCTGGGGCTTGCAGGTTTTATTATCAAAGTATTTTCATAGTGCAAGTGTGAAAGTAATCTTATTTTTGAAATAAAGGTCTCTCTTACTTACAAAAATTTCTGTGCTGCACTGATCCTGAAATATGATTTTGTTTATGTGAATGTGGAAGTGCTTTGCTTTCTTAGACAAAGCTTTAGGAATGGCTCAGTAAAGAATATGGTTTCTGTTCTCCTTTGTAGAAGAGAGTGCTACTGATCTGTGTTGTGTAATCTCAAGTCTGGTTCAAGTGATGATGGATTCATACAGCAGAACAAAGTCAGGGTTTCAGAGCCTCATTCAGAAGGAGTGGGTGATTGGAGGACATGGCTTTTTGGATCGTTGTAACCACTTACACAAAAGTGAAAAAGAGGAGGTATGGTTTTTTAAATTATTTTCCTTACTTACTATTTACAAGCTTATTCAGCTTAAGGAGGGATTTAGCTGTTAGTCCAGAAGTTCCAGTTACTCTGAGGATCTTTTGTGTTTGTTTTTATGGGTTGATGTTTTTACAGTGTCACTATTTTTGCTGTTTAAAAGTCAGCAATGTCTTTATTATTAAAGAGGATAAATGTAAAATTTCCCAGTCTTGGAGTCTTTTGAAAATCATGTATCTTGTGCCCTTGAAAACTGTTAAGTGGTAGTAGTGTCCATAGAAATAAGTTAATTGATTATTCCTGTCACATCTAGAGATCAACTTTATACTATCTTGCTTTGGGCCTAGATCACAATGCTATACAGAATGAAGATAATGGTTGTAAACTAACTAATTCTGATCAAGAATTGCTATAAACTAATTTTGCTTTGCTAACTTTAAAAGGCTGCATAGTGGCTGCTTTCAAATTCAGAGCAGAAAGTGCCCATCTCTTCTGTCAATAATTGGCCAAGGGTAGCTCAGGTAATATGTCTTCAGAGTTCAGCCAAATGTATATGCAGTAGTTCTGTAGTGAGTTAGGCTTCTTGCCTTAAGATTTGTGTCTGGAGACACTAAATACTATAAAATAAATAGTCTGCATGGTGGAACAATTTTAACTTACTTTGAAACTGATACAATGTTTTCTTTACGTAGGCACCTGTTTTTCTGCTCCTGCTAAACTGTGTTTGGCAGCTGGTACAACAGTATCCTGCAGCATTTGAATTCACAGAAACTTACTTAACTGTCTTGTCAGACAGCCTCTATGTGCCTATTTTTAGCACTTTCTTTTTCAACTCTCAACATCAAAGAGACACTAATAAGGTAAGGGTTTGGTTTTTTTGTGGATGCAGTGTGTTGGAGAATGAGTTTGACCAACAAACAAGGGACAGTCAAAAAAAGCTAATTACCAGCAGCACTTTTTTCCATACTTGTTGACATGCCTTAAAGAGTGCGATTTTGGCTATAAGGAGTCAAGTTCAGGACTTGGGAGTTTTATGATGACAGAAGGAATATGTAATCTATAATGTGTGGCTGTAGTTTCATGTTTAGTGCTCTTCAGTGAAATTGGAGCTCCTTAACCTACAAGGAATATCCAGCTGTCCAGCAGAATAACTTATCTATGAAATTCTTGTATAGTATATTCTGTTGTATTCCAAAATCAACATTTCCTGAATATTGATTTGTATTTGGTTCATGCTCTTCTCTAGCCTAAGAAGCTGGGAGCAATGGGAGTATCCTCTGTAAGGCTCTGCACAGAGAATAAAGGAATAAGTGAAGATCACCGTCTTTCATATAAATAAATTCTTTATCACAAAATCTAGACCACTGTAGCACTGTATGACTGCAGTTAAATTTTGATGTTTGGACTCCTGACATGCCCTCTGTGTTTGAAGAATTCAAATGTCTGTGTCTAGGCCAAGTTTCAAAACTTGCATTTTTTCTGAGAATATTTAACCTTATTTTCAACTGTGAAAGTCTAATTGCACTGTTGGTCAGTTATTGAATACATAGAAAGCATGGGTGTTGTTGCAACTGCGTGGCCTCTTTTCTGAAAAGACAATGTCTTAATTTCACCTTGGCTTGGTCAGAATTCCCTTTTAGCAGTATTAAATATGATCTGTTTGTTTTGGCAGAGTGGTGAAAGCCTCAAGACACAAAGTGGTCCTTTCAGATTCCTTACGGTGTGGGACTGGTCTGTGCAGTTTGACCCCAAGGCCCAGGCTTTTCTGAACAACCCTCTCTATGCAGAGAAACCAAAACCAGATAAAAGTCAACGGAAGACTGCACGATTCAAAGTAAGATGTGTGCTGCTTAACTATTTTTTTAATTTTAGAAATATTTTGCACATCTTTTTACAAATGTACTCACAGGGCAAGTATTGGTGCAGACTTTTATTGAAAGACAAAATGCATGTATACCTCAGACCCACCTGGATCTTAAGAACCCAATTTGCATCCATCTCAGTTGTAAATAACTGTTTTACAGTAACCATTCATAGCCATGGAGTCAGGGATTCTTTTTCTTCATGCTTCTATGGAAGTATAGTGGTAAATCATGAGACTCAACATTCACATGAGTTGCACTGACACATTTGAAGGGAGTTTATTTAGTTGTTCCATGGAGTACCTAACTGAAATCCATAGCAGGTTTATAATTGCCTCCCTGATTTTTGTCTGAGTGTAACTGGAGTGTGTTGGTGCACTTGGAGTGGGAGGGGGACCAACAACAGCAAAAACTGTCTGGGGAATGGTGGATTCTGGGCAGACCACCTCATTTCTAGGAAGTTGCACAAACTCAGGGGAAAATGTTTGTTTGAAGTAGCCTCTTTCAATTGTAATTCATTGGTTAAATTCTGTCCTGTACAAAGTGTTCTCAAGTGAGACACTGCCAGTATGATCTACAGCATTAATCTCCTACATGGTGAGATGCAGTGAGGGACTGCTGGATAAAAACCTGTAAATCAAGTGCTCTTTGCTTAAACTAAACACGGTCGTTTGTAACACTTGAATGTAAGCAAAGGGTTTGGCTTTTTCAAAGAAAATTGCTTTATCAGTGTTACTTTTGATTAGTGCAGGGAAGGTAGCTGTCAATACTAAGTATGGGCTGTGAAGTATTTGATGTATTGAAAAATAAATTATTTACACACAGCCACTGCTTTGCTTTATACTTCAAGTGACTATAGGATACAAGTAGTTTCTGAATACAACTTTTTCTTCCTCTTACAACTGCTTTCTGAAGTCCCATTAATATTTATCTCAGTATTTTTCTTTTCTTTCCTCTTAAAGCATCAACGGCAACTTTCATTGCCACTGACGCAGGCAAAGCCTTCCACGAAGAGAGGCTTTTTCAGGGAGGAAACAGATCATTTAATTAAAAACATTCTGGGTAAAAGAATTGGCAAGTTCATAAATTCTTCAGATGAGCCCCCTAATAGCTTAAGGGAGTTTTATGATAGCTGGCATAGCAAACCTGTTGACTACCATGGTCTTCTGTTACCTCGCATCGATGGCCCCGAAATCAAAGTCTGGGCGCAGCGTTACCTACGATGGATTCCTGAGGCCCAGCTTCATGGTGGTGGAACAATAGCTACAGCTGCCAAGATTTTGGACTTGATGGAGGAAGTGCAAAGCTTGCAGGTGAAAATGGATGAAGAACACAGTCAGGCTGTTTCTGGAGATGTACATTCTGTTCCTGTGCTGAGAAATTCTGCTCGTTTGTCATCCTTGTTTCCATTTGCTTTACTTCAGAGACAGTCTGTCAAACCAGCTTTACCCACAAGCACCTGGAAAGACTTGGAAGATGAAGATGACTTGGTCAAGAGAGATGATGAATTTGTTGATCTAAGTGGGGATATGTTGTAACATGTATATAGATTGCAGTATGGATTGTATGTGGCTAAGCACTGAGTTTTAAATGTTGTGCTGTATCTTCATATAAGGAACTTGAGCATCTGCAACCTGTTCAATGGGGTTTTGGGGTTTAAAAAACCTTGATTGGAAGGAACTACTTGCCATAATGAACTAAGTGTGTTTTGAACTTCCATTTCACTCCAACAATATTTATTGGAAAAAACATATTTTTAGCATAAGTGTAACAAAAACAAGGTCTTGGCTGGAGTAACCATATGGCCACTATTTAAAAAAGGAAAACAGCAAAAGAATACTTTCTGCTGTAAACACAGAATGATAAATGCATACAGCAATAACTATGCTGTCTTAACAGAACATCTCTTTCCCCTTATGCTAAGAGTACTGGGCGTGGAGTACTGTGATTTGCTCTTCCCCCCCCCACGTAAAGTAAACAGTGAAAGATGCAACGAACTGTGCATTCACCAGTCAGCTTTTGACAGTTGAGGAATACACCCGTGGTCACCAGGGGTTTTCTGTCTACTGTGGGACCAACACAAGTTATGTGCTTGCCCCCTCCACTTCATCAGTGTTGGTCTGTGTGGTGTCACGGTCACAGGTTGGCTGCACTGAGCCTGTGCATGCACTTAGCTCAAGGGTCAGATGCAAGAGCTTAATGACACATTTCAAGTCTTAATGTATGGCTGCTGTACTACATGCCCTTGCTGCCTTGGAATATTAAGTTTGCTCTTAATTTTAAGAAATGAGATTTCAATTTGCCATGAGTATTTTTTCTCCTTTTAAATAGAGTGAGACTTTCATTTTAACTTTCCCCCAATAATGCCAGTTGCCTTTAAGGCTTTCTGTAGCTTGCACTGAGACTCTCCACATAGCAGGGAAGACTCTTTTCCTGTAATCCTGCAGTGAAGCAGGATTTGCAGTCTGTTGCCACTTGTCATGAGTTGGTGGTACAGCTTATGAATGTGGTGTTTATACCATAGAACACTTGTGTCCTGTTGCTGGATGTTACAACAGTACCTCAGTGAAAAAAGCCATAAAGAAATGCCTGTTGACTTGGATCTACTGTGTGTATGTTTATACAAAGTATTTTTACTGCAAATAATTATCCTCTATAAAGCTGAATATTATTTGACTGTCAGATCTGTTTTGAACCCTTAAATTCTGTAATACCCTAAGAAGGGATTCAGGTCATAAAATCAGTAACTCTGAGAGGTTAGACGTTGAATATTTTCTCTGTTCTCATAACAATTTAGAAATCCATGCTGGAAAATGTCGCTGGGGGATAAACTGTTGCTTAAATTTGATCAGCTCAGTGAAACTGGGGATATTAAACTTTTGTTACTGACTTATCACTTCATACTGGGTTGTATTAATGTATAGCAACAATTCATCAGCAGCCCTCTAAAAGTACTCATAATTGGGAACGGGGGAGAGCTTGATGCAGCTATGCCAAACTGAAGCTTCCCAGCTCTTAATTGCCTTAAAGTCTTAGTGCGAGGACAATACTTGAGTTTGTAGTGTTTTATTTAAAAATACACTAGTACTTATGCTTTCTTCTGTGATACGTATGATCTTTACAACTAGCACTTGCTAGAATGGGCTGTACAGCACATTTCCTTCAGATTTAGTTGTAATTCATGTGACTCATGTATGCAATAATACTTTGCATGTTGAATGAGCAGTGTATTATTACGGTGAAGAAATACTTGTCATTCTAAGGTCATTTGGGTTCAAGGGTGGGGTTTTTTAAACACTGCCGTTAAAAAAAAGATTAAAATGATTTTTCTATACTTTTAATCAAACGGTTGTAATATTTCAGTCATGAAGATTACATATTTGCATATTTGTATTAAAGAGCAGATGTTGGACATCTTATTTGTACATAAATTATCAGAAATATATATAGAAGAGAAGCTTATATCTGGAGTTGAACATGGGAACACTTCTAATGTAGAATAAATACCATTATTGCTGGTTTTCTGCACTGAAGGATTGGAAATACACTTCATATTTTTATTCCAGGCTTCTGTTCATACCTCTAAGTTTTAACACTGAATGCAAGCTAGCAGCTTTACAGGTTTTTTATCTTTTTTTTTTTCCTTTTTGTTAAATACTGTTACTTCTCTCTAACAGGCTGTTTGAAGAATGTCAATAAAATATACTTTAATGTATTTGTCCTGAAATGAGAATGTATGTTTAAGGTCCACTTTGCAAGTGATGCACTAAATTACAGCAGACTTGACAATCTGCAGTAACGAGGCTTTTCTGGTTATATCCTGGTTTTTACAGACTGTTTTGAGGAAGCTGTGCAGTTTTGATCTGGCTGTACTTCTGGAGAGCTGCCACCAGTGCAGGAGAGAGGAAAGTTCAGTGCAGTGGAGTAGGATGGCTGTGGGAAATTAAAGGTGATGTAGAAATTGTCTGCTGCGTGTCTGTTTTGGGTGGGGGGGGTGTTATTAAATGCTGTTTATTTCTGTGTTAGCAATGTACTTCCCCTGTGCCTAGGGTAGAGTTGTTCTTACACTGTTACACAAAGCAGCTTCTTGAAATTGCCACAGGGGGGTGTTTCTCAACCCAAATGTGTGTTTGAGATGGACTGAGAGGGGTCCACACTAAGCTGTGGAATACAGATTTTAAAATTCCACTTTTTTCAAGACACTACACATTGCTAGCCCCTGGTCAGAGGTAGCACTTTTAACGTCTGCAAATCACACATTAAAAACTCACGAATGCTACAAGACTGTGCCAGCTTTGTTCTTGAAGCCCTGCACAGCAATAGCTGTGGGTCACATTGTACCACAAGGTGTGCTGCTGCCTCACCCACACCTGCTAAAGCCCAGCGATTGTACTTTGACTGCTTGGCTTTGATTTAAGACTGTATTCAGTATTGAAAAGGTTCAGCTATTGATGTGCAGCATAATAGAATGCAAACATGCACTTTATTAAGGTGCTTACAGCCAGCTTGCCCTCCTGATCTTTTGCTCCAGCTAAAGCTTTTTCCATTGGTGCTCAAAGCATGGAAGCATAACTTCTTCTGGAGGTAGCAGAATACTTTCTGCTGAGGATTTCTTACAATGGATTAATTTAGTCACAGCAGAGGTCACCTTCATTCTAAACTACTTGGAGACTTCATGCAGTATTTATGGCTGGGTGCCTCTTCACAAAGAGCTCGGTTTTGCATAAAACTCTATTTAAAAATCATGTAAAGTATGTAATTTTCTGGAACAGGAAGGAGATTTGAGTAGTGAACTTCCTTGAGCCTAAAAGGAGCATTCTTTTTACAGAACTACAGGTGTTCTTCCAGGGTGAACTGGTGAGATGGGGGAGTGGAAGGGGCAAAACCCCTCTTAGGGTCTCACATCCTTTTGCTTTTTTTACAATAAAGCCAACATGACAAATGCTTTTTGTCAGCCTCTGCAGGATGGCAGACCTTGGTGGGATAATAAAGTTAACTTGGAGAGGAGTGGACACAGAAGATAAGGAGAGCTGACGCTTGAGCTGGAGAAACAGTTTTGTGGGGAGGGCAGCACCATGTTGAGTACAAAGGCAGTAGCAATGGGGTTCTTCAGCCTGTGTTAGAAGAATGTGGTAGAGATTTACACACAGTTCTGAGCCCCAGAGGACTCCCTCTGCTTGGGAGGTGAGTTTGACTGGGGTCACAGCTGTAAACTTGCTGTGGAGGCTGAGAAGAGGTTAATAGAGGGCTACTGCTATCTTGGCAAGTGTTTGGATGGGCAGTGGGTGCTCACTGCTGCCGTGGGTTGGCTGCTGTGGAGCATTGTGGAACAGTAAATGCTGGTGCTCAATTGCAGCATGTTACTCTGCTTCCAGCAAGCATTTGGTTTCCTTGGTTTTAGTTTCAGCAACCCACTAAAATGAAATAGGCGCTTAGCTTAATGTGATCCCTGGATGCATGAAGCAGGTGGGTAACACATACCTAGGAAATGCATTTGTAAATTTATTTTTGAGAACAGCAGATCTACAAAGACTGGTTTCCTGTGGCCTTGGCTTGTCTGGCTATACCACTCATTTTTGTCCTTTCTTCTGGCATTTCCTGCCCTTGCTTATGCCAGAGCATCTTTAGTCTCCATCCATCTCCTCCCTGTTTGTCACTGCTGCTGATTTGCTGGGCAACTCAAACTCTGTGACTCGGTTCCTGGGGTACCAAGTAAATGCTCATGACTTGGCATGGCCAGGCCATGTAGCCTCCAGACTGCCTGTTGGAATCTAGCAACTTCTGAAATAAGTTTTTGTCAAGCACCATCAAAATTTATTTACTGGTTCTCAAAGCAGGTGCGTAGACAGAACATTGATTAAGTGCCCTGTGAGGTTACTAAGGAAATCAGGGTAGGAGAATGCAACAAAAAACCCTATACTTGCAGCTCAGGCATTATCCAAATCTGCAGTTCTCAGGCTAAAAGCAATGCTTCTCTCAAATGGGAAGATCTGCTTATTTACAGTCAAATCAGGTATCCCAGTTTCCTCTTAATGCAACTTTTTTTTTTTTTAATCTTGCATATTGTCTGTTTCTGGGTCCTGAAATAAAATTTTTGTTATACTGTAGGAGCTGAGATTCAGGCTATGGAACCACTGAATTTCCTGGAAACCAACTGATATTTCTATGTATTCTGAAAGGTTGCTTACAAACCTTATTGTTATTTTTATTCTATCTGAAGAAAAATTCCAATTAGGAGCAGGTAACACTGCTAGAATTAATGTACAGTTTTTGTAATAGAATGTAAATCCTTGAGTCGTCTTCTGACATTTAAAAGTCAGCACTCCATGGGCTCACTTTGCAGTCAGTGGGACCAATTTTGTTTTAGAGACATTAATTTAAAGTATATTTATGCATGAATGTGATGATAGAAATGCTAATTTTATGCAGAGGGTATAAGTCCTCATTGCTTCATGTTTTGGTGATGCAAGAAGATATTTCCACTTTCACTCTGACCCCAATTCATAAATCAAAACAGGATGTTCCTCACCACCCTCCTTGAGTTCACCATAACATGAACCGAGTTTGTTTCCTACAAGCAACTTCCTGTATTTTCCAGTTTCCCATCCCAGACTTTTGACAGTGGATTCACTATTAGAAAGTATTTCTTGCTTTTCTGATGGCTGTTCATTTCACTTTGGAAAAGACTAGTTTTATACCTGCCAGCTCTACGTAGTTTTTCCTGTTGCAGGAGGTGGTGGGAATATTTGAAAGCCAGACCAAGAGTACTACAGGTGACTTAAACAGTTCTCAAAGTACAAGGTCCCTCGCTTCCCTGCCAATATGAAGCATGGCGGTTCTGGAAGTTGTCCAATCATAATTATTATTATTATTATTATTTAGAGTAAGTAAAACCCTCCTGCATAGCATTTTTTCATTAACAAAAACTGCATCAAAGAAGAAGCAGGGTGATAATCCCAAGGTGTGTTTTCTAGTGCAGTATATCTCCTGTAGATTCAGCACTTTGCTGTAGTGGTGCTTACACAAGTGACGGCAGAATGATGGTCTGTTCTCCCAGCAGGTTTGGGATTGGGTTACACCCAAAATGCAGCAAAGGCATGGAGCTGCCAGAGGGAGACCTGCTAGGCACTGCCCAGGGGTGCCCTCACAACGTTGCTGCTTGCCAGCTGATTTTATGGAAATGGGTGTTTTGCTTTTGTGGATTAGCTTTCCATCAGATCAGCTCGTTGATCCAAATCACCCTGTGGGGATGCAGGGGGAAACAAGAGGAGCAGATTGTTTGAGATACCCCTCTCGGAGCAGATGAGTTGAAAGGTAGAACCACAGGTGCAGGAAAAGTCACTCTCCAGCTGCTGTGCTGCTGAAAAGGAGATAAATCCTGGGAACCACCTCTAACGTGCAGCAAGCTGAAATGCTGTAAATAACACACACGGCCAGCTCCAGCTATTTAACACTTCCAAGGGGAAACAAAATGACAGGGAAGACAAAAACACAAATCAAACCAGCTGTTTTTTGAGGTTGCCTGTAGAACCCTTACAGGATGATTTAAAGTATAGTTGCTTTGGATCTGACCTATTTGCCACAGCAAGAAAGTAAATAGGGTAAGCAAATCCAGTGAATTCAGTCTATGGCCATCAAAGTTCTGATGCTTCTCAGGCCTGTAGTTACTTAGGCTGTGCTTTGGTTGGGCTGGCAGAGGTCTTAAATACCATCATGCTGCCTGGGCTGTGAGCTAGCAGTGATTGAGGGCAGCTACTGAAAAGCAAATATCGTGTTCTGACTTGTAAGCTAAAAACAGCCATCACTTGGAAAGTGATTCTGGATTCCTACTGCATTCCTACTGCTCCCTTCAAAGCTTCAGCCACACATAGGTGAGCCGATTGGTTACTCCCACACACTTCTTTAGCATATTTTACTTACTGATTTCTCATTTGTATTTAGATTTAATGCAGGTGATCTGCTTTGTCCATAATTCACCCATTATGTCGCTTAGGTGTAGAATCTAGTACTTTCTCTAATTTTCCATGAAAATTTATCAACCTAATGTTGTTCTGAAAGCGATGGTCCTTTTTATGATTCAAATTGCAGCTGAATAGCTGTCTGGCAGAAATGATGATAGAAAGGGCAAGTTAGTGAAATGAAATACAGTAATAGTAAAACCATTACTCAATGGCTTGGTATTAAGTAGAGGCTGCATGAATATGGCAAACCTCTGGAGTTCTGCAGGTAATAATGAATGCTAGAAACAGCTGAAATACAATTACCAGGGACCCAGAATGATTTAGGCAGCAGGAAATGACTGAACATAAACTTCTTTTACAATCTTCGGGTCTTATTAAAGTAATAATAGCCCTCCTTTTGCTGGCTGCTGACATTAATATTCTGTCTAGGCTGATGGACATCCTTCTACTCCTTGAACATTTTCCCTCTCAGTTATTAATATACAACTTGCTGCCTTCCAGCTCCAGCCTCACAAGCAAATGTCTCCCCAGCTGCAACACACTGAGGGAAAAGATGACTGACATCTGTGCATTTGTCAGAGGAGCATTGTAAATTGCTGTTCCCTGCCAAGAAATTCCTTTTGAAAAGTTATATTCAGTTAGTAAAATAACACCTGAGTGTGCCAAACTAGACTTGAAAATGGTAAACTTAATCATAGGACTAAAAAGGAACTCTTTAATACACCTGAACTGAAGTGAGGAAAGAAGGATTAACTCTTTCCGTGGACAGGTGGAGGAAAAGAAACACTGGCTGGCTGTGTCCCTGCAGCTGCTGGAGGGACATGGCATGGGGTTATCCGTGGGCTGCAGATAGATCTCTGCTTCCATGCAGAGATCCATCTGCAGCCACGGATAACCCCACACTGGAGCAGGTGGATGCCCGAAGGAGGCTGTGACCCAATGGGAAGCCCGTGCTGGAGCAAGATCCTGGCAGGACCTGTGGCCTGTGGAGAGAGGAGGCCACACTGGAGCAGGTTTGCTGGCAGGGTTTGTGACCCCACAAGGGATCAACATTGGAGCAGCCTGTTCCTGAGGGACTGTACCCCACGGAGGGGACCCACAATGGAGCATTTCATGAAGAACTGCAGCCTTCTGGAAGGACTCATCTTGGAGAAGTCCATGAGGGACTGTCTCACTGCAAGGAACCTCACCCGGGAGCAGTGGAAGAGTGTGAGGAGTCCTCCCCATGAGGAAGAAGGGACAACATGTGATGAATTCATTGCATCCTCCATGAGTGAGCTCTCCCTGTCCTTATTCCAACCGATGAGCCTTTCATTATATGTTCTGCCCCTGCCCTGCTGGGGAGGGGAGTGACAGAGTGGCCTTGGCAGGCACCTGCTCTCCAGCCAAAGCCAACACACCACAAACACTTAAACATTGCACCCCTTAATAGTATCTCTTCGATGCTGTGAGCTTTTTGAAAGCCTTTATAGTGGGATTTTCATTCCCTTTAGGTATGGCTGAGTTTTAAAGATGTTGACAATGTCTTTAATGTGTCTGTATTAGATTTTGTTCAATTTGTTTAACTATTGGTCTGCCAGTAGGGGCCAGTCAGGCGGCCACACTTGCAGGACGACCTTGTTTTGTGAGGATCACCTACTGATGCGTCTTTCCCAAGCCTCCTGAATATCTCCCTGGGCCTGCTAGGAGAAAGTACGTGTTGCATTAATAACTGAGCTATCTCATTGTGGCCCTCACCAAATCCTCACTGCTGAGCTATGGCAGCCTAAGCAGTCTGTCTCATATTGGGGCAGGGAGTAGCTGTGTCACCACTCACTGGCCACTTTGGTGGGCCAATTCCATCAGATTTTTGAGATGTACTTGATGGCAGTGAGGAGCATGAAGTGTAGAATTGCTCTGTGGAGAACAGGCAGAGAAGCCTTGCAAAAGCACTTGGGTCAAGTGTAGGCTCGAAGAGCTGTGTTAAAGAAGCTGTCTCCAGCTGTTTGATTTATCCTGTGCTCAAAGCAGCAGGGCTTCTTATATTTTTGTAAATAAACCAAACTGCATCGAAGATGCTTTATTCCTTACTGGAGTAATGTATTGGACACCAAGCTGGCCAACTGCCCAGATCAAGAAAGATCTCTTCCTGCGGAAGGGGAAACTGGCAGATGAAGCAGAATTTGGAATATTGATATTTTTTATTTTTGTCAGCTGTGATAAAAAGACATAGTAAAAATTCTACTTTGAAATAGTTTTATCTGCCTATATATTTTCAAATTTCAGTTATTTCTGTGCAACATTATCTTTCTGATAAACACATGCCACAGAAAACTGGTAAAAATGTCATCTTCTTCTTTAAACAGTCTTGGTCCTCCACATTCTGTGCTATATTTCCTGATGTTAGTGGCAAAATGAAGTCCCTGATACTGTCTGCTTGGAGCACACCTTCATAAAAATAATTTACTAAAGCTCTTACTTCTGATGCAGCAGTATAGCTGAGAGCAACGTGACCTTGGGAAGCATCAGAAATATCTCCTGTCATAAAACAGGATGTTAGGAACACTTTGTATTAGCCTTGTGTTAATAATGATGAACAAACACATATTCAAACATGACATTCATATATGACGCCAATTTATAACCTTGGGGTCGTGCAGACATAAGTAATGCTTTGGTTTTGGCTGCAGGATGTTTATGACTGATGGTGAAGTGCCAAGCTGCTTCTCCAATTCCAGGCTGAGTTTGCAGTGAGGGAAACAGAGCCCATTTGATTTAAAGAAGAGGGAAAGTCTTAATTTTGGTTTTGGGATTGTTTGGGTTTTGGGGTTTTTTTGCAGAGCTGTGTTTCAAAGTTGGACCACGCTTGCCGGGTAAGGAACCCTTTCTTTGCCTTGGCGCAGTGCCTGGTCCCACCCTCCTGCTATGAGCAGTGGGAGATCACCTTGCTGGGTTTCAGCCACACGTATGTTTTGACCTTTAAGGCCAGTAAAAACTTGTGTCTTCTGCTCATGCATTTGTTCTGCAGAAACACAAGATTTGTATTTTTCTACTCCATTACAAGTTATGAACAATTAGACTAGTTTTAGTTTGGGGGGGGGGCAAACTTTAAAGGATTTTTGCCTGTTGGGAGTTTTTAAAAATTATCTTTCTGAAGGGCATAACTGTGTAGTAAATAGCTGTTAATTAAAACCATTCTTTTATCCTCTGGCAAAGAGAATTAAGCTGATGCCTAAGTAAATATTAGGGAAAACACTTAGTGAGAAAAGGCCATACATATCAAAGTAGGACACCTTGATACAGATGGCTGACTCATCAATGTGACATATTCTGTGTTAAATATGGAAAACTGAGATGTCATTTGCTGTACTTCAGCAAGAGCAGAAAGATATTTTTTTTTTTTTATTCCAAAGATGCCTTGTAAACCAGGCAGAGATCTTGATTTACTGTCTATGCAGGTGTAAACACTGATACACTATGCAGCTCTTCTCATTCCTCTGCTGCAGCCAAGGGCACCCCTCACGGATGCATCCCTGTTTTTTGGAGGTTCCTGGACCATGCCAGGGCCACCTTTTTAGGCTGCTGGACGTATTTTCATTAACTCAGTCATCAGCTGAGTTTCTCCACAGATTTTGTTCCTAACTTCCATCTTAATTTACAACTGGCGATAATTCAGCTGCTAATCCTTTTCCATCTCTCCTCCCTGGGGAAGTCACTGGAGCCCTGAAGGTCTAATCCTGGCTTCACTGACGTAGCTTATTGCTGTGAGCATCCCACTGCCCCTGAGAGCTGTGGGAGGCAGATTTTCGGGAGGCTGTGTTGTGTAGCCAGTTCTGCAGCTGCATGGGAAAGTGATCTGAGGATCACCTGCCACACGCTGCTGCTGCTCTAAGCCTGAGGCTCTGAGGCAGACAGATATAATTGCTCTGGCTTGGAGTTATAATGTAAGTGGATTCAAGAGGAAAGCAAAGCTTCTTCTGGCTGGATCAAAGCTAACATTTGCAACAACTTAGTACCTTAAAAAAAAAATTAAGAAAAGATAATGCAGAAGTAAGTGGCCCTCAGCGAGACACCAGTTCATCAAACCAAAGAAGTGATGCAAGCACTTTTTCTTTCCTTTTCCTCCCAGATACAGAAAAGAATTTTGGGGAACCATTCTCCTGCCAAGTTTTTCAACACTGTTTTTGTCAAGCTGACATGCTGTTGCTCATTTCTGCTGCATGTCTGGGCATGCAGAGAAATGTACCAAGCTGCCAGTTCACTCTGGAGCCAGTGAGGCTTTTGGATAGGGAGTCCTCCTTCCCCATACCAGCATCCCTAGGAAAAGAGTCATGTAACATTTCCAGCTCTGCTGTGTATTTCTGGTGTTGTTTTAGCCCTTTTTACTTCAACAGTGATGTTTCAAATACCCCATCTTCTTACTCAATCTAGTTTTCAGGAAGAGAAAAGAATACACTCAGAGGCAAAAACATGAGCCTGCTATGGGTGTACAATGCTGATGGTAAAATTGTAATTTTCTGAGTTTTCTGGCAATACCTGACTACTAGTCAGGTTTCTGCTCTGTTTGAATCTACTGTGATAGCTACAAATACTAAAAAACCAGAGGACATTCTAGCATCACCTCCCTCCATGTCTCATGGCTAAATACTGTACATCTCAACCCTGAGATGAGCTTGGTTGATTAGAGCACGGTGCTGATAATGCCAAGGTTGTGGGTTTGATGGCCATATGGGCCATTCACTTAATGATCCTTGTGGCCTCTTCCAACACAGAATATTCTGTGACACTTTACTTAGTTCTGTGCATGTACTCCTATGTTTGGTGCTACATTAGCACATAGCAGTTCTTACACATTTGTATCTCATTAATGAACTCTTAAATGCAATCAGGACTTATGAAAATGTACTTATTCAGCTGGACAGCAACAAGTTCTTAAATAACTGGCTAACCTTAGAAACAGTGCTGTGTTTAATGCTAAAATGCTCATCAATCTCTATTATGTGGGTAACGTCCTAAACAGCCTTTGTCCCAATCATTCAAATTACTACATCAATTTCAATTAAGAATGTGGTCTGCAGTGTAGATTTACTTCAAAAATTCTTTGCAGTTCCCATCTGAAGAGATTCCTGTTTGAATAGCAGTTCTTTTGCAGCAGATTTATATATTTGCATAGATGGTGAAGTTCTTGCTAGTGAAATAGCTTGAAAAGCCATCCCAAAGAAACAATATAGCAATAATACCATTTTTCAATACCAAAGATAGATATTGTTTTACAGATATGATCCAGTGCAGAATTAACTCCCCACTAAATCAATCCATATTTGTTTTCTTTTAGCCCTTTGGGGACCATTTTGCAGGATAACACTCTTAAGCTCTCTGCCTTGCAGTCAGCAGAGGCACCTGGATTACAGGTCAGCACAGAAAGATGGCAGGGCCATGGAGAGCTCTGAGGCTGAGTGGGGAGTCTCACTTCTGAACTTCCCCAGCCAAGAGCAAGTACATCCCCACCAAAAAGCATCTTCTGGAATTCTCTGCCATTATCATAGTAAGCTGTGCAAGGTAGTTCACAGCAAGATGGTGAAACAGACTCCCTAGGACTTGAGTTTTATTTTTCCATGTTTTCAAAGCTAACTTTACCAAACTAATTAGATGTGCTTCCATCCTGGTTTGGTGCTTGAATGAATCAGGGAGAAGAATAACCCAGAGGTGTCTGTATGTTCAATCTACAAATGTTTATCAGCGTTTTTTGCTCCCTGGGTAGAAGGTACTATGGAAGATATTAACATCTGTGCCAGACTTAAAAACCCTCTGGCATCCCCTGTAATAACAACCTCCTGGCTGCCATCAGGAGTACAAACCATCCAGTGTAAGCAGGGTGTGTCACCTCTGCCAGCAGCAGCACGGAGAGTGCTATGCACATGGCTGATTTCTCAGGAGCAAGATAACTTGAAAGTGCAGCTTTATCTCCCTTCCAACAGTTTTTGCTAGAGGCCCAGAGATGGCTACTGCCAAATATTTCTAGACTTTTCCTCTATTTCCCAGCTGCTCACACATGTTTTCTGAGCTAATGTGACTACTAGTTCCTGGAATCTGTACTTCTCTCCCTCACTGACCCCACGGCTCTCTTTGCCTCACATTTACAATTCTAAAATTACCATCCATTATTTGATTCTGTCTGCATGGGTCTTTGGTCATAACCAGAGGGTGTAAACCTACCAAAAGTATTCGACATTTATTCTACACACACTCCGAATGCACACAAGTACTCTCTATTTAGACAACATGAATGCTGCTCTAATCACTATTTATCTTGTAAATTACAACTCTATGGAAACATTTTCTTTGCACCATCTGGCTTGGTGTATTTTTTAATCAGTTGATGAGTATTTATATACATTACAAGGAACAGATAGTAAAGCATTTGTTACATTAGGACATGAAGTAAAGATTTTTCAAAGCCACATCTGTAAAAAATTCACTGCATTAAACATTT
Source organism: Dasyornis broadbenti (assembly GCA_013397935.1). Lineage (NCBI taxonomy): Eukaryota > Metazoa > Chordata > Aves > Passeriformes > Dasyornithidae > Dasyornis > Dasyornis broadbenti. The sequence goes on along the minus strand of VZRN01001519.1, from coordinate 602,945 downwards.
TAAATTTTGCCGAAATACCAAAGACAGTTTTGGTAAAGGTTTCATAGGACTTATTTTGCACAATGAACATCTGTCAAGAAAACTGCACATTTTTCCTAGAGATGCTGATTGAACAGGATCCCTTGTAGAAATGAAAAGACATGTCAATTACAAACAGCACTTTGACTGATAATTTTGTCCATATGATTTCAGTACTATAACTGTAATATTAAAATAACCAGTACAGATCCTTGCTGCTGAAGAATTTCATTCAGATATGAGAAGGAAGATGCTATTACAATACAAAGATTTCATGAACTAGCAGTCATTTGAACTCTCCTGGAGAAAAGAAAATGGGACTATCTGGAAATACCTGAAATTTTAAAAATGCTTTTGAAATGAGCAAATGTGCACAGCACTTTTGCATGTCTGCCTTTAGTCTTCCTTAAGTGCCAGTCACTCTTTCTCTAAAAAGCCACTATTTATTGTATTTGTAGATACAAAGCTTAAAAGCAGTATGTGCTGGTTTTTAACTCAAAAGTCCTTTGAAGATAAATTTTATTACTTAGTGGCTGCATCTGATTTTATATGAGCTCAATGTAAAGCTCTGGCACTTACGCTTCTGAAAGTAGTAATTAAATTTACAAAATTTTGAGAAGCCTAGAACATTGCCTTTGAATCATCCTAAGGGAGAAGCTTAAAGTGTCGTTATTGGAAAAGGTATGTTGGCAAATTTTGATTTTATAAACTGACAATTTAAACAATGTCCAAACAGTTGGGCATTAGAAGCTGCCAAACGAGAGTTCGTTGTACAGACAGAGTCATATCAATAAGTGTTTTTTGCTTAGAAAATTTGTTGTTAGTGTTGGAAGGTCTGTTTCTAAAACCAAGGAGAAAAACCCAGGTGGTCTGCACTGTCTAATGAAGGATCTATTTAGTAACCAAAACAACAGTATGAGTAAAACAGGTGCAGCTGAAACTGAGACTATTACATGAACAGTGTGTACCAGACACAATTTCTAGTCAGTTGATCATTGACTCTGGTTTCTTCCCACATACAGTATCACACACAAGCCTGCTCACTTCTCTTGTCCCTGATCTCTGATCTTCTCCTGCTTTTCATCACTCTGTATCTTCAAGCATCTTGATTCTTCTTGGCAGTGAAAATCCTGTTCTTGGAGATCATACTGATAATATTGGACAGAATAAATCTCACAACAGTTTGTTTCCAGTTCTTTTCTGGCACTAATGTCTAGTCTAGCACTCAAGCAGCATGTCTGTAATCAGCATGGTTTTGGCCTTAAGGAATTCCTGTCACCATTTGGTCCTGGTCCTTGAGTTTCCAGCACAGTACTCCAGCACAGTGCACCCTCAGCAATGATCCTGTGCCTGTATGTGAGACTGCCCTGCCAATAGATCCCTGAAATGATACAGGAAAATATGGACCTTTTCTTGACTGCTGTTTTTTAAGTCAGATCCTTACAGGGATTCAGGTCATGGCTCCAACTGACACTTGTTTTTAGTGGCCTCATTGGGAGTGTCAAACTTTCACTGGGAGGAAATGGAAGATGCAGGCAGGAATGTAAACAAGCTTGACTGGAGAAACTGTCGGATGATGAAGCCATAACAGAGCCAGCAGCCTTTTTCTGGAAAACAGCTCCTGTTTTCTTCCTGTCAGCTTCAAAATATGCACATCCTATTAATCTAATTGTCCTTCAGGAGAAAAATCTGCCCACCTACACTTTCTGATGATGCTGTGACTGTAGCAGTGGGATTCACCCATTGTATCTGAAGTTCCTGAGCCTAGCATGTCTGTCAGACTGAGGTTTCTGCAGTTTCTTGATTTAGCCAGCTCTGTGTCATGCTCCTCCTGATGTTCAAGTTGTGAAACATTTGTTTCTAGTTAAGAGCGTGTGAGTTCCTACTTCAGGTGTTAAATACTCTTTGCCTGACGTGCTGTCCTAACACACACTTGCAATCAGTTTGTTACTCACTTTTCCTGCTGACATCACTGAGGTAATCCCTGCTACCGTGGGGAAGAAAATCATGGCAACTGTAACTAGCACAACAGAAAGTAAGACTCTCAGATTCATGCCTTTGCTCTTTTCCCTTTTATTTCAACCTCCCAGTTGGCTAGCAGCAATTAAAAAATCCTACCTACTTCAGAAGACTACTGCATTCCGCCAGATATGGGCTTAAGGATAAACTAGCATGCATTACAAAGTCAATTTACTGCAGGATGAACAAAATAATTTATAGACCACAGCCTGTGCTTTTGCATTATTATTGTTATTACAAAACAGAGTGTTTTGAAGATACTGCTGGCATTGGGATGGGGGAGGAAGGGGAGTCTGTACCCAACCAGATGCTCAGTGACAACCCAGACAACATCAACCACACATTGCAGTGCTGGGGGCTACAGCCTTCTGAACCCCTGATAAAGCCATGCAGGACTCAGAAATACTTTTCAAATACTGCTTTGCAGTTTAAAATAGATTGCAGTTAGGAAGGTCATGACAAAGGATCTCCTAGGTTGGTATCTGAGTGTTTCTGGCACACCAGCTCTCTGCTGTATAGAAGGGATCAATATCCTTCTCCAACAAAATCACCCTTTCACCAACAAAATGTGCTGAAACATGTTTGTTTGCTATCCTTTCCATTCAGATTTTGGTTTTGTATATCAGTATTGCAATGGTGTTAAAAAAAAAAAATTAATTGGCTCAAAATACAAATATACATGTTCTTAATAATTTACACTGAACTTCTTAGTTTATGTTCATCAGATAACGAGTCAGAACTGAAATTAATAATGAAGAAATGCATTTGTTTGAAATTACACCATTCAATTTGTGCAAACAGCTAAGTGTCTAAGAGCCTCTAAGTCAAAAAAGTGACTGTTAAGTATAAGAAACTTTACTGCACACCTCATCCTAAAGAAAATTAAATTGATCAACAAAATTAAAAATTATTAACCTACAAGTGATCCTAATTTGTACACTTTTGTAACAAAATACAGAAAACTGGGTAAATCAATAATATAATTAGCAACTACTTTTTAAAAACTGATTTTACAGAACTGAAAATTACAAGTTCTTTGAGGCCCTTGAGGAAAGGACCCAAAAAAACCCAAATGAAAAAAAAATTAGGAGTTGATAATGAACCTTTAAAATGCAATCAGGACAAAACCCAGATACAAACCCCAAGTACTTAAAAGCCACACTAATCTAGTGGGAAAGTGAAAATAATTGTAACAGCCCAAACAGTGCATTCTATTGATAAAAATGGAGACAATAAAATTGCTTTAAGATAGGAATTAGAGAAAATGTAAGTTGTGCTTGAATGTGAATTGAATGTAGGTACAAGGCAAAGTATACCAATGATGTTACTAAAGCGAAATGTAAGAACTGCTAACAGTCGTTTAAGAAAATGTATTCAACGAATAGTTCTGCATTCTGGGGAAATAGGTAAATATTATCAGACAGAATAAAGACTAAATTCCTTTCAGTAACAGTACTTAATAAAAAATTTTTAAAACAGCAGCACTACAGCTGAGTAATTTGTATCAGGATAAGTCAGGATAGCTTGCATACAGATTTCTGAAAGAGCTTTTTGGAACCTCTTTTTTATCTCTAAATATGATTTTCAATAAACCTTGGGAGCTCCAAAGAACAGGTAGAAAGCTAATATAGTGACTGTGTTAAAAGAAGGCAAAAAGAATGACCCAGGTTAATTACATGCCTGTCATCTTGACTGTAATCCTCAGAAAAATATCCAAGTTGCTCATAGAGGACTAAATTAATAAATATTTGAGTTTAAGTACAACTCAGAAGTGACATTTCCAGGAAACAGATCTTGTAGTGCTATTGTGGTATCTCTCCTTTGAGCAAATGCTTATTTGATAAAAATGACAGTGACGGTATAACCTTCAGCTTTGGTTTGGCATTTGAGCTGGTACAGTAGGACATTTTAATTAAGAAAAAACTCAGAAAGCTTAAAAAAAAATCAAACATCACACAGTAAGTGGACTGTGAATAATCAGCAGGCCTCAAATCGGAAGAGGAACAATCAGGAAACACTTGTGTGAGGGATATAGATCCTCTGGGGATCAGGATTGTCCATCTGCTATTCTTTCTTATGCTGTACCAAATTGTCACCAAGTCACAATAGCAGGGTATGCAAGGAGTGAGGATGTGGAAAACAATGAAAGCTAAAGTCACAGCCAGAGTGACCTAGGGCTCTTGGTAAACACGGTCCATTTAAAAAACCCTAACCTCTACACCAACAAACAATTCACTAAAAATAATCCTCTATTTATTCACATATTTTATTTATATATTAAATACCTATTTTACATACGTTTGTGTCTACATATCTCAGTATGGTTAAATTCAATATTCTAACAGTGGACTAAAAAGTGAAGCCATTCTTGCACCATAAGCACCTTTATTCTGCAATAAATTACATTGCCTGAAAACTTATATGGGATTTAGCCTTGATAAGATTTTTTTTTGAGATTTTGGTGTGCCATGTACAAAAAGGCTCAAGGTTTGAAAAGGTGCTCATTGATAGCAGAGCTTGAAGGACACCCTCTCCACAACTTGAAGTGAAAACTGTTGAGAGCTCACCTGAGTTCATGGGACAGGTACATGCACGTATACATAGAATTATGGATTCACAGAATGGTTTGGGATGGAAGAGACCTTAAAGATCATCTCATTCCAACCCTCTGCCATGAACAGGGACATTGAATCACAGAATCAAATTACATTGGAAAAGATCTCTGAGATCTTCAAGTCCAACCTATGACAGAACACTATCGTGTCAACCAGACCATGGCACTGAGTGCCACATACAGTCTTTACTTAGACACCTCCAGGGATGGTGACTCCACCACCTCCCTGGGCAGTCCATTCGAATCACCCCTTCTGTGAAGAAACTCTTCCTAATGTCGATCCTGAACCTTCTCTGGCACAGCTTGAGGCTGTGTCTTCTTGTCCTGTCAACTGTTGCCTGGCAGAAGAGGCTGATCCTCACGTGGCTACTCCCTCCTGTCATGCAGTAGTGGAGAGTGACAATGTCTCCCCTGAGCTTCCTTTTCTCCGGGCTAAATACCCTCAGCTCCCTCAGCTGCTTCTCATCACATTTGTGCACCAGACCCTTCCTCAACTCCGTTCCTCTTCTCTGGATGCTCCAGCCCCTCAGTGTCTTGTGAGGGGCCCAGGACTGGACACAGAACACTCGAGCTGTGGCTTCACCAGTGCAGAGCACAGCGGTATGGTCAGTGCCGTGGGCCTGGGACCACACACCTTCCACCAGCCCAGGATGCTCATCGCCACATTCCCCCCGCCTCTAAAGCTTTCCATGTGGAGAGAAAGGGGCTGGGGGAGGCCGTGCCAGCGATTGGACACGGTTTTGTGGCTGAACTCTAATGTTCAGTCATTAGAACAGGCTGCCCAGGGACGTTTCAGAGTCACTATCCTTGGAGGTCAAGAGGCGTCTGGATCCAGCGCTGGGTGATGTGGTTTAGGGGTTACAGCGGCAGTTCTAGGCGGACGGTTGTACTGGATTGTCTCTTCCAACTTTAATTATTGTATGAAACCAAGCGGACTTGCGGCTGTGTAAATAAGGAACTTTTGGAAGCACATCCCAACACCTGAAGGCAGCGTTATGCCCGCCCCGGGTCACGGCCGCGCTCCCACAGCCGCGGGTGTCTTTCCGGCGCCGCCCCGCCCGGCGCTGCCACATCCTCCGCTGACATCAACTCGCGCCGCCATATTGAGTTGCTGCTACCGCCAGCGCGGCCGCCCCGGGACCGGCCCGCTCCTCATGACTGTCCCCGGCCGGGGCGCGTAGGGCGGAGCGGCTCCCAGCCTGGCCTGTCCCCTCCCCGAGCCGCCGCCGAGCCCCGCTCTCTCCCCAGCAGCCATGACTTCTCTGACCCAGCGCAGCTCCGGGCTGGTGCAGCGCCGGACCGAGGCCTCCCGCAGCGCCGCCGCCGATAAGGAGCGGGGCGCCGGCGGGGGCCCCGAGGATGAAGGGCGCCGGGACGAGCCCGGCGACGACGACAAGGGCGATTCCAAGGAAACGCGGCTCACCCTCATGGAAGAGGTGCTGCTGCTGGGCCTCAAGGACCGTGAGGTGCGGCCGGGAGCGCTGAGCAAGGGGTGCCCGAAGGGACACCGGTCTTGGGGGGGTGGGGTGGGGCGTATGGGGATGAGGACCCTGATGGTAGGATGGGGTCAAGGGCGCTGCAGGGTGAGTGTGGCTGCGGGCTGGGGCCAGAGGGGACGGGGAACGTGATATGGCTCAGCAGGCTCGGTGTTTTGGAGGAGGTGGGGAAAAGGTGCACGGATTTTGGGGAAGGGGAACCCGGTAGAATTTGCAGCGCTGGCCTTTGGTTGCAGGATTCGCATAGGGGCTCTCATACAAATATATGTGAGAGGGAATATAGAGTGCTTGGGGCAAGATGGGGACCTGGATATGGGGGCTAGGGCCTCAGGCTGGCGTTGGGCTTGAAGGCCTGGGTGAACCCGACACACTTATCTTCCTTCAGCTTACCCATGGCTCTCCAGTGTGGGAGATCTCTCCACTTCTGTGGGTTTTGTCAGACGGTACTCTGATACTTACGAGGTCCTCAGGTGCTCTAGGATGCTGACCAGTCTTTCTCTACTAAGACTTTGCAGAGTAATGCATGTGAAAAATATCTTCAATTTGGGGGGAGGATTATATATAAAAAATGGGCCGTGAGTAACAATAACCGTGTCAAAATGAAGAAATGGCATTATTATATAATTCTGTGATTTTACTGTTTTCTAAGCTTACTAGAGTGCCATGATACTGTGAATAAGTCATTGAGGAAGGTGTACTTCTACCAATGTGTTGGATTTTTGTTTCATTTGAAAGAGGCAGTATGGAAAGCAGACACACTGCAGAATGTCATTTCTTTTGGGGAAGCAGTTTAATTTGATGTGGTGTATGGTGAAGCACAATACACCTTTTTTTAATGTAACATGGATTTGATTAAGCAACCTGCTTTTCTTTTTTTTGTCAAGTAAACTTGCTCTATTATTATTATTATTATTATTATTATTATTATTATTATTATTATTATTTGTGTGCAAATAAATTTATTAACCCTTTTCTTTGATTCGAGTGGAAGTCTCTTGTAACTGTGCCTGTTCAGGACGATAAAATAATGGGGGAGGGAAGCTGGTAAATTATATGTTCTTTGACAGGGCATTGCATCTAAAAGAAGTTTACAGGTTGACAGTGAATAAAGAGTGGTTTTCTTGGTTAACGTTTGCTTTCTTAATGCATGTCACAACACCAAGCCTGGCTGAGTTCAAGAAGCATTTGGGCAGTTGTCTTGGGCACATGGTGTGCTCTTGGGGATGGTGCTGTGCAGGGCCCGGAGCTGGACTCAGTGATCCTTGTGGGTCCCTTCCAACCTAGCTTGTTCTGTGATCTGTGTATATGCCTGCTTCAATAGCATTTTATTTCTCTCTCATACTGTGTGTTTTATGGCATATTCTTGTAGTCCCATTTTTTCAAGTGGACCTTGCCATGGCATCCTGATAACCTGAGTAGATAGTGATCTCTGCTTCCACATGTGAAATTCAAAGCTTGTGCATATGAGCATTTCTCCTTCTACACACCTGAATAGCTGGGGGAAAGTAAGTTAGGAGTGGCAAGAGAGATTCCTGGCAGGATTGCCTTAGGAGGCCTTGCTTTGAGGAAGATGATATAAACTGGGTGGTCTTTCAGATCTTGTTTTTTAATCAGGAGTGTGTTCCAAGTCTGCTGAGGCTATGGGCCTTATGCTGTAAAGATTTCAAGGTAGGGAGCATTGTGTCTGCCTAGGAGGAATATGTGGCACAAGTCTTCATGGTGTATCAAAAGGCAATAGTCAACATAGCCTACAGTCTAGCTTTGCAATGGTGTGCATCACAGTTATAAATTATCTGACTTTGTTAAGCACAGCAGTGACATACATTGCAGATGATATAATATTCCTTTGTATAGAAAAAGGAACTGAATGGTTGCAGTGGCATGGATATCCATAACTGGGATTTTGCAGTGGAGACATCAGACAAAAAGAATGATAACATCATCCCTAGGGCAGGGGGTTTAAGTGCAGGAACTCTAGCATACCCTGTTGGTAAGCTTTGTTAGATATGAAGCTTTGGGATTTGGATTTGCTTTTGGGTCTGCTTCTGCCCCTGTGTACAGGCTACACTATTTAAACCATTTGTCATGTGTTTTCCTTCCAAAACTGGAAATAAAACTGTAGGCTCAGTTTCCAAGATGAATGTTTTTTATTCTGTATTGTTCTAATAGCAAATAAGCAGAACTTACTTTACACACCTGGAAGTGTTTTTTATAAAGCCTTTACTTTCAATAGAACTGATTTACTGTAACATTTGATTGAGACTTTCTCAAGAGAGCAAGCAGAAAAGAGCCATATAGGGTCTGAAAAGTGTAATTGTGAAACTGTACAAAGTCTAATGGACAGTCAAAGGCAGGTTTATGAGATACAAGCTCAATTGAAAGTCTGTAAATTTAAAGCTGGTAACATCCTCTCTGTGTATTCCAACAGGATAAAGCAATTTAATATTTACTTTAAAATAAGAGAACAAATACAAAAAGTAGACTGGATTGGCCAAACAACATATAAATAAAAAATATGAAAACAAGGACTATGTTTTGGCCAAAGAACATTATTTCTCTAAAAATAGCTGCTTTCTCAGAAAAGTCTCTGATGCATCCATTGATAACTCCGCTTTCAGATTCTTAGGTTATTTTTTTTTTTTTTGCAATTTAAACACTATTGAGTATGGCTTAATTTCATATAAATTGTATACAAAATACTTCACATGTACGGAGTTACCTTTATAATTCCTAAGTGCAGAGGGAAGAGTCTTTGCTATTAGGAAACAGTTCTTCAGGAAGATCCACTTAGTGACACATTGATGAGTTCAGTGTTTCCAGGAGATTTTTAGATAGTCACATGAATCCTGTTTTCAGGGTAGTGCAATGGTCGTAAACAACCACAGCAAGACTTTTGAGTTGTGGTGTTGTTGCTGCTGCAGTATGAATTCAGTGATGAGAATTTCTGGCAGCTGTAAAATAAACACACCACCCCTCAGTCCAATTCCTGATTTGTGAACACAGCTAATTGCATTTGAACGTACTTCTTGGATGTGGCCTTTTTGTTTGTTAATGTTGTGTCCCCCACCAGTTTGGCCTGATAAAGTTGTACATAATGTATGTGTTCTGGTTGTTATTTTCCACCAATGGTTCTTGTTCCGTCTGCACCTCCTGTGTTCCTGTAATTATTTCTGTATTCCAAAGTCAAGACAGGTTATAAGGGATATGTGCTGAAATACATGCATGCTTGCGTAACATGACGGAGGCAGTGTCCTTGGAGGAACAGGTAATAAGCTGGAAGAAAATACATTACTGAAATTTTTCAGGGAAGCATCACAACACTTGCATGTGTTTGGAAACCCTTTAGAAACATGTCTGGAAAAGGGAGTCAGGTTCATCGATTTAAAGCAGAGCAATAGCCAGTTGCTATAGGAATAAAAAGCATGCACTAAAGTAAACCACTGCTATATTAGGTTAAAAATACAGTATTGTGATAGGATAGGTCAAAGCCACACCAAAAGGGAGTTACAGTGTAGAACTACTGAAGCATCTGAGATCATCACTCGCAAAAGAAGGGAGTGATAAATATTAGAAGTTAGATTATAACTTATTTAAGAATGATAGCTAAGAGATGAGTACAGGGTAGCTTGTTCATTACAGGTGCTCCTGACATCTTGTAATTCAGTCCTGTAAGAACAAAGATATTGTGAGATGGCCCTGCTACATAACTTGCTCCACTGAATTTCGTCCTTGTAGGGTTTGTTTTGATTGTGGGTTTGTTTGGGGGTTTTTTTCCCTCCTTTTTGAAATTTTCTCTTGGTATTTGTTGGGATCTATTCAAGTATAGCAATGCACTCAGGTGCTTCTATCCTCTATACAACTGCCACAATGAAAGAAATTGAAGCAGCTAGAGAGAGCTGGCAACCACTAAGATAAAATATTTATTTGATCTGTAACTACTAATTCCTTACTTGCTGAAAGAATACTCATGTAAGATGTGCTGGAAAATATCTGAGTACTGCAACGGTAAATATATTTTGCATTTTTCACCTTTAGCTGAAGACTGAAATCTCATTTGTGGAAGTGAAGTAATGTTAAATCACTTTATTAGATACAGAAATTATCTTGGATCTTTGTTGCTCATGTTTGGCTTTCAAAAATTTCATTTATTGCTCAAGATTTGGTTTTGCAGTATAGTTTTTTGTCTGAACAGGTCATATAAAGGTCTCCAGCTTACGATGTTTTTCTTTGTGTTAAAATAAGCTATTAGGGAGCTAGTGTGCCTACTTCAGATGGGCTATTTTGTGTTGATCAGATTACTACTAAAATGTACTTTCTTTGTTATTCTTACAAATATGAGTGTCTGGATTGGTTTCTGAATTTTATATTCTAGTCCTAAACATATTTGTGTGAAAGGTGACATAAGAATTTTGAAAACATTCAAAATGTGGCTGCTGTTTTTTCTGGTCTTAAAATTTGACTTTGTGAAACTCATACTATGATGGAGAAGTCTGAGGGGATTTGCCTATGTAAGAAATCATAAGGTTTTGAAAAGTTGTCTTTGTATCCTTCTAGTATTTTTTTCCTCTCATTAAAAAAATTTTCAGCAAGAGGCTGAATGTCAGCTTAGAAGTGCCCAAGTTTTGCTAGCAAATTTCTGAGACAAACAAGTGTAACTTGAAGAGACGTCTACTGGGAATTCATTCACATTGCAATTGAAGAGTGATGTATGAATGTGTTGAAACCTGGACAAAGACGTGTTTTTTCTCAAATGTTCAGTGCCTAATAACAAACTGTGTAATGTCGGTGGTGAAAACTTCTTTCTTTCATACTTGCCTTCCATTTTACTCTTCTTTATTTTTTTGTTTTGTGTCAATAGATAAATTACAGGCTAGGAGAAGATAGGAGGTGTGGGAGGAGAAGTACCCCAATTCTGTTTGCTACAAGATGCGGTAAAGTGCTTCTTTACCGTGCTGCTGAGTAAATCCTGCTTTTGGGCTCTTTGGAGGATATGCTGATTTTGAGTCATTGGCATGTAGTTGGTGTAGTTATCCCTGCAGTCACAGCATGGCTAATCTGTACTCTATATTATTTTTCTATGGATAACTTTGAGTGTGGCATAGTCCCTTTTTTCATGGCAAGCTGTCTAGTGTCGGGCAAAGACAAAAACGTTGTCAGAGTCTTTTTAGTAGTGCTTTCCAGTTTTTTGAAGTGCTCTTAAAGCTTTAGCTTGAGCACTCATAAAAACACACCATAACTCTTCTTCCCCTCCCTATAGCAAGCTGCTTTTATTAAAAAATTTACATAAAGTATATATAAGAAAGATCTGGTTTTTACTGCTAGAAGGGAAATAATCGTGAAACTGGAAATAATACTTTATTTTAAAGAAGTAGTGGTATTTTTTTGAGGTGTTCTTTGATCATAATGTGGATAAAGTATTACAGCATTTATTTCAGTTATTCAAGGTCCTTGTAATGGGACTGCTTTACAAGGGTAAATTGACCAGACTTAAATGTTGCAGATGGTATATTTAAGAATTACTGTTTTAGAGATCAAATAACTACTACAGAACATAGTCGTGTGTTGCATTACTGGGAAGAGTCTGGAGTAAATGTGTGGCTTGGTTTACCCTGCACAAGCAACATTCTGAATTCATTTTCTCATAGCTTTTAGTAAAGGAAGAAAATAATTAGTCATGTACCACTTTTACCTTTTTTTTTCCTCTGGCTTGCAAACAGGTCTTAGATCAATTTCAGTAACTTTCTTTCATGTTACTGCAGCATGATTTCACATATACTTTGCAGACATAAAAATTATGAGATTACACATAAAATAGTGCTTGACTGCTTTCATCCTCCAGGCGCACTGTATGTGAGCCTGGATGAGAAGGAGCACAAAGGTGTGTGGTACTGTCACGAAGCTGTTAGTTCGAGTGTGAACCAGCACTGTGCATGCCAAGTCTTTCCCACATCTCCCAGTATAACCTGTACTAAACTACTACATTTCACTATTTTTTTGCCTTTTTCCTACCCTGTTTGTGATGGACTATTGAGATAATATAAAGATCTAGCTTATAAGGCATAATTGGAGAGGTGTTACATTCAAAGCTCTTTTTCTGTTTGTAGATGTTACAGGATTTGTTCATCACACTGGGAAATTAGTCACTTGGGCTTTTTGCATATCTTTCTGTTGTTGATACTCTTTTAAACACTTATAAGCTGCTTTTTGGTATATACTTTCTAGTCAACTCTCTTTATGGCTTTGCTAGACAGCATCATGTGGTTGTATTATTTAGAGTGCTTAGCTGCCGGCCTGTCTTTTGTACATGGGTTGTACTAGGAGGTTTGTATTTAACTCATCATTCTTGTACAGCACAGCACATTGCACTTTCATGTTTTTTTTATTTCAACAGACACTTGATTTTACCATGGCACTTGCACACTGGGCAGTTTCTACCATGAGAGAAGCATTCTGTACATATTGTGTTGTAATTTCAGTATTCTGTCTTCTGTGGTGCACAGGGTCCAAGGCAGATATATGACACTCATTGTCTAGCTCGAGGTAAATGCCAGGTGGATGTTCTGTCTGTAGTGATCACTTAGGAAGAGCTGACTGCAAGTGTTTTTCCTGACCTGGATATTTAAATGGAACTCCTGCTTTAGCAGCTTCTGCAGATTATGACCAAGACTTTCAGTTTACACTTAGTATATGTTAAATACTAAATGAAGGAACTTGTTCCTTTTAATGTGAGAACAATGAAGTGGGTAGATTTTGCTGTTTAATCCCGTAACACAGATGTTGGCATGGTGTTATGAGATACTCTGTTTCTTGAGAATTTTATGCATCTGGACAAGTGAAACAAGTGAGAACTTAGAAGCTTGTTCTGAAAAGAACTGAAAGGAAGACAGGTGGGGTTTACACAAAGAGAGGAATCTCTTTCCCTTATGTACACTGTTTTTTGAAGACCTAAAACATGACTCTAGAATTCAATCCCTATTAATGACCAGATGCAGATTCCTCAAAATTCAGCATTGTACAGCTCTCCAATTTGAAATAATACAGTGCTTTATATAGTGTTTCTAATTGTGACTGCTGTAAAGGTAGAAGAGAGATGAAGGGTAGTTGTTTTATTTGGGGGCCAGATATTTGGTATTGATTTGGTATTTATAAGCCTGGAGGAGAGAATTACAGTTTTAATTAGTGTGGCCCATGTTAGCCTACTAACTGTGGCCTAGTTAGTCAGAGTTAGTGGAACCTCCACCTGTAGTCAGTCCATAAAGGATGTGCTTTGTCTGTATTAGAAGGACATAGCAGATTTAGGTTTTTCCTACAGTTTTTAAGAGAAGTGTTCTGGACCTGCCTAGGGTACAGTTGATTTTCATCATAGCAGCCAGTATGGTGCCATGCCATTTATTTTTGACCAAAACAATGTTGATAACACAAAACAGTGGTGATAACGTGCACTTTGTGTTTTCTGTTGCTGAGCAGTGTTTGCACAACACCAAGGCCGCCTCTGTTTCTCACTCTGCCCACCCCCTCAGTGGGGTCGCAAGAGGCTGGGAGGGGGGACAGCCAGGAAAGCAGACCCCAACTGACCAGAGGGATAGCCTGGGCTGTCCAGTGCCATGGTCAGCCATAAAAAGAAGAGAGCGGGATAGGTGGTCATAGCTTGGGGCCCGCCTGGGTGTCAGTTTGCTTGTGGGAGGTGGTGAGCAGCTGTTTGGCATCACTTTTGTTTCTTCACTTATGGTCAACCTATTCTCTACCCTCATTCTGGCAAAGTGACTGAGGGAACAGTCTTAGGGACTGTGGGACTTAGCTGCCACCCAGGCTCAGCACAGCACTAGGAGACACTAAATTCTAATTAAACATTTCTTTAATATAAATGTCAGACTTTACGTTCAGTGACAATAGCTGGTAGAGTAGAAATCAGTTTGTTGAAATCAGAGGTTATTGAACAAACTAATTACATCTTAATTTTGCTTAATATGGAGAATAGAGTTTGGACCCTGATGGAAGGTGGCTTTGCAAGAGTCATGCAAATATTTGAAGTTATTATCTGCTTATGTATACACTTAATCATGATGAAAGTTGGGCTTCTAAGTTTGTCTTTTCATTTCTAAATGAGCAGTCAGACTCTTAAATATTCATTTAACCAGAGGTCTCATAAGGGTTCAGCAGTGTGTGTATACTGGTTGCCTCCTTTTCAGCAAATTTAGATTTTTTTATTATTTCCATTTTAATGAGAGGTGTTCCTGTGTAACATATACCTGTGTACGTGCTTGAAAACATGGGCGATAACATTTAGCTTTAGTGCTTTCAGCACTTGACAGCAGTTGCTGTGTGTTATTTATTCCTAAATGCAGTGGCAGGTTAATCAAATACCTGACAAGTTTCTTGTCAAGAATACTGTGCTTTGTAGAATATGTATACATGCTTTCCTAAAGTATTTCTATGTTTGACTGTCAGAACATTTCAGAGATTCCCCCACTAACTTCTGTTTATAACTAGAGTACAATTTATGTTCCAGTGAAATGGCTAATGATTTCATTTGCATGAAAAGAAAAAATCAAGAGTGACTGGAGTCAAACATCAAAGTCCTCACCTTGTAGTATTCCAATAATAAACACTCCTACACTCTATCTTATGTTTTTATCTTTAGCTGATACTAATTTTCAGAAGTTTCATAGGTTAGGATGTATATGTTAGGATTATATGTTCCTGCAAGCCTCTGGGTTGAGAAGGTTGTGGTTTACTTGAAGGGTCAGATTTGCAGGGAAGAGCTAGCCAGGTGTGGATTGACAAAGACCTAAACAAATGTGAGGAGGAATCCAGTTTATTTAAATGGCTCATGACTTGGAGTTTGAATATTTTTTCTTTGACACATGAGAAAATCCAAAGTATTCCTGTAGCAGTGTTTTACTTGAATATTCTTTTAGCATTTACAAGTTTTGGGCATCTTGTTTTTTTATCTTTTTAGTATTATTATTAAGTTTCCTGATGACACCAATTTGGGAGGAGCTGTTGACTCCCTGGAAGTCATAGAGGTCCTGCAGAGAGACCTTGACGAATCAGAGGGCTGGGCATCACCAACCACATGAACTTTAATGAGGGCAAATGCTGAATTCTGCAGTTGGGATGGGGCACCCCTGCATGTTGGGGAAAACGAGATTCTGGAGATGCTTCAGGCACATGGTGGGATTGTTGGTGATGTCCTATGCAGAGCCAGGAGTTGGATTTGATGATCCTTGTGATTCTCTTCCACCTGAGGTTATGGATACAGGATATCATAGGATATGATTCTATGATTTCTGAGGGATGATTGGTAAAAGGGATGCATATGTCTACTAAAATTATGTTGTCTTCAGAATGTCTTCAAAATGTCTTTTCCAACTATTTCTTTCACTGGATCTGAAATTCCTTTGTTACCTATGTTAGAGATATTTGAAAAATGAATATTTTATAACTTTTGGTTATTAAATATATTGCTTGTCTATATAATATATAAAAATAGCCTTCTCTGAATGCATTCGTGTCAAGTGAAGCTGGATCATGTCTAATCAAATGCTTTAAAACAGTTTGGTCTATAGAAGCAGTGAAGATCAATATATGATGGACAGTAGATGTGAAAACCATTTTGTAAGGAAAATGGAGGGTTTGTCTTTTAGTAATTTGATAATAATCATGAATTTTATTGAATCATGTTGCTGTCTGAACCAAAATTCAATTTTGTGTTTCAGGATTGTTTGTTGTCTTGGAATCTAAGCATGAGGAATAAAACCGAATGTGTTCTCAGCTTAACCATCATTCTTGTGTTCCAGAATTGTGGAGGTTTTTTGTCTCTCATGTCTGATGAGTCCATTGAGGGGGGCAAAGATTGAAACTATTATTGAAGAGTTACTTGAACAAGACACCCTGACCCTGAACATTTTAAGTCACACAGTTCCTTGCCAAAAGAAATTGATTTGGGACTTGCCGGAGAATGCTGCCAGAGAAGCTGATCTTGGTTTTATGTTTAAATCTGTCTGGCATTGTGCAGTACTACAGTACCTTGGAGTATGAGATTTTCTTAGAGGTAATAAGTTGGTAGCTGTTAAGAGTTAATAAACTGAAATATGTATATTAAATATATATTAGAAAGTAAGAGAGTCTCTGGGTCATTAAAGCACATGCATAATTTGACTATTGTCAACGTGTCTTATTTGAGACTTACTGTCAGCTGCAGCTTCTCTGCTGTGATCGCACTTGCATTCTGGTTGATATAAATTACAATAACCCTCATTGGAAAGAAGAGAACAGGTCTTTTCAGTTCCCTGAAGATGGAAATGGATCCGTTCATAAAAGATACCTATGGTGAGAGCAGTCTACTTATACCTTGAGAATTCAAGTAATTTTGGATATTCCAGCTTGTCTCCGATGAATGTTGAAATAGTTTTTCCTTTTTCTCGTCTTCTGCAGTTGTTTTCTGTTGTTTGCATTTTTCCCACATTCCTAGCAATATGCTTAGTTAGGCTGGCAAAAAGACTCTTAATTGGCCCTTGCTGACTTCAAGGTGCTTTATATGTTTAGTCGGTCTAAGGCTACTGAAGCTGAATCAGAGGTTCACAGAATTCTGTATAAGGACCTAGTTGAGGTGGAACAAATGCTGGCTGCCTCCAGAAGAGGAGTTCTAGTATTGACCAGCATTTCTATTTGTAATTTAGAACTTGGAAAAGGTGGTGGATTTTTTAAAATGTCGTGTTCATTTTCATAAGACCAATTTGCCAACTGTTAATGTTGTGAAGCTTCTTGCAACAGTATGCTGAAAAAAAAATGGTTGTTTTTTTTTTTTGTGTGTGTGTACCTTATTTCTAAGGTATAATCTAAAAATGATGTGATTGAAGTTTTTGACTGAAAAAGGTGTCAGATTTGTTTATATAAATATGCTCAGAATTAAATTAAGCATCTATGGATAGCATCAGTCTTTGCTGACTCCTGCCCCTTTCAAGAGATTCAAAAGTGTATTTGTTGTTCCTTGCAGAACGATGATGTTCCTAAATAAAATACTGATTTGTAAGATTTTTTCATATCTGAAGAATTTATAGACTTATTGCTCAGTTTTATTTCCCAGTAACTCAGTTACTGACTTCGATTTACCCGAGATTTCTGCTTGTAGTTGTGTTCTCACAAAGAAGAGGTTTACTTACCTGAAACAATATCAGACAATTTATCTTTCTGCAATCAACAGTTCCAATCAGCAGTTTCACATGCAGCTGGAAAGGATAGGAACAACAGAATCATGTACAGGTGTAAGAAGGCAATGCTCCATACTGTTCTTTGTCCTGTCCTGCTGTCAGCTGGTATCTCCTTTTAATCCAAGAGGACACAGTGTTTCTGTTATAGAAGAATGCTGGTGATAGATGCATTTGGAATTCCTAAAATTAGGGTTTTGGGTAAACAGAATGAATTGAAATTCTGTGCAAAAACATTATTTATAATAAACCAAGTATTTTTTTTATCCTTTCTCTATATGTTCTGCTTTTATTTTGTGTTTTGTCTGTTTGGATTTGGGAGCAGCTTTAAGACGATGGGTTGTAGAAGTTCTTTAGTTGGTGTTAAGTGCTTTCAGAAATGCAAATTAATATTAGTAGTTGTAGAAAGACTGCATAAAGGAAACAGTGTATTACAATGGTTGTTGTCTTTTTTGGGAATATGATAGCTCTATGCTTTTCAGTCCACTAGTACTCTTCATTAAAATCAAAATGCTTTAAGGCAGTGTTTGTTTCATGAGCAATCATAGCTGTGAAGCAGATTAAAGTTGTAAAGTTGCTTGTGACTAATACTTATATTGGAGATAGGGTGCAGGGGAAAGGAAGCAGACATCTCTGACATGAAAACTGTGGCAGACCAAAGTTCCTAATAACTCTTCACTTGCTGTAGAATGCCTGGACAGTGTCTGTTGTTAATCATTTCCCTTCTATCCTTCCCAGCTGTCTTTCTGTCATCACAAAACTACTGCTTCAATGAGGAACTCCTTGTCTAAAAAAGTGACAGTAGTGTCACAATTGTGATTAAGTCCGTTATGAAATACAACTTGCCACAGCCTCTATTTCAAGATGAATTGTCTCTGCTTGTCTTTTACAGTATGTTTCAAATGGGTGACAGATGATAATTTTATATTATGTTCTCTCTGTGCTTTGTGTTGGCTAATAATAGGCTAGTAGGAGCCTCTGAAGGAACTTGCTGTTGCTTCAGGGAATCAGAAAGGGATGCTATTGCTGTCTTGTCTGATTTAAATAATATAACTTCCAATTTATGATCATCAGGGTAGTCATTGCTGATGTCCAAAATGGGGAGCTGAAGGTAGTGACGAATAGTGCATGATACCTTAAACTTTATGCTTTTTGTATTTTCTGAACAGATTTTGGTCATTAATGGCTTCAGCACAGATATCCCAATAATGTCTATTTGTTTTTCTCCAGTTCTTTGTCCCGAAGCCTGTAACTATTCAGGTTATAAAAACTAGTCAGGATTTGAATACAGTTTAGCTATTGAAGTGGGGGTTGTCACTGAGTGGGATGCTTTTACATTTTACTGTCTGTCCCAGCCACATTCCTTCCCTTTCCCATGCTGTCTCTGAAATTTGTTCATCTGCAGGGTGGATCAGGTGAGGAAACTGGCCATTAGCTCTCAGAAAAAACACATCTGGCTGACTACACAAATGCTGCTGTGGGCTCAGGAGAGAGAGCAGCAATGTGCTTCCATGGCATGAAGAAATACTTTGTCTTCAGCAGCAGTTCAGGCTTTGGACTGCTTCTTTGGGTTTAGTCCTCAAATGGCTTAAAATGAAGTTTTGGGGGAGGACATACCTGCTCCAATTACATGCAAGGTTTTGTGCAAGGTTAAAATAAGATGTGACATTGATTGGAAAGGTCAGTAAAACTGAAATGAATCTGTCCAAGGTAAAAAGTAGTAATTCCCAAGAGTTGCTTTTGCTGGGAAAGTAATTGAACACTGGGGTATAATTTTGTCCTGTTTCTCTTCTTGCAGTTTTATCCCTGCTGTTTCTGTCTGCCTCTCCTAGAACCTCTCAGAAAAGAAATCTGAATTTATGTATATATAGAACATGAGTCTTTCTCAAAATTAACTACGCACAGTGAGCATGCAGGTACATTTCCCCTCTGTGACACTGCTGTATAAATGCTAGATGTAAGTAGACTTTTTGTTAAGTGTGCTATTCAACATGAAAAGCAGCTCATATAAAATTTATGCCAGCAGATGACTCAATTTACCTTTGTACAGTCGTACAGATGACCTGAACTGACTTTGAAAAGTTTTTTTTTACCAAGTTCCACATTCACTTTAGTTAGTCCGTCTCAGACTGACATCTCTTGACAACTGTTTCCTCTTACTCTCATCTGAACGGTAGAACTGAGCGTTGTGTGTTTTATGTGTCTCCAAACTGTATATTTATTATTCTGGCGTGTGCATTTGGCAGGGGCCCCTAATTGGCCCTGGAAATAATTGCCTTCAGTAACTTCACCTTATTCCAGCAAGCACAGAATATTTACCAGTATGTTTGTCATCTGTGATTTCTGAGAACATACCATAAAAATAGTCTGCCACATACTGGAAAGAATACATAGCAAGGAAGAAACACCTCTTTGGGAAAGCTCAGCATGTATTTGTATGTAAACAAACCAGTACTTTCGTGTCTCAGAACTTTTATGTTGCTACCCCCAAATAGTGTTTGAGTGCCATCCATGCAGAAGTAATAAAAGTAACAGCAAACTCCAGTGAGTTTGGCAAGTCTAATTTTTCTTACCTTTCACTTCTAGGTAGAGCTTGTTTCAATTTTTTTTCTGAAACACTATTCTAATAGAGAACAGGGTACCTGTAAATTTACGATTTACTGTTTGCTAATGTGAAAGCTTTCTTTAACCTGGATTGTACCTCCTGGTTCAGAAACCCTGAAATGAGGGATTTGATGTCTTCTAACAAGACTGTAAGATGTATTACCTCGAAGCTAGGACTGTGGAACTCCTCAGGAGCTGTAATTGTTCACTTCAGCTTTGTTAGTTGGCCAACTTCCCTTCTGATAGAGCTGCCATAGCTGGAAAGGGTTTAACCCACATTTTATTTGTTTTGTCTGTACACAATGTTTCAGAAATTGCATATTTATCAAATTTCAAGGTCTTTTTGTTTGTGTCTTTCGTAAAAGAAAAATCTAGAATTTCTGAATTTGTGAGTTTGTATTGCCTGTAGTGATATTTCTCCTTTAAAAGGTTCCCTTCAATTGTTTGGTTTATTTATTTACCACACATGTTTTAGTTTTGTTTTTAAGTAGAGGGTGCTAGGTGATGGTCTAAAGAGCACTATTAAGTTTGAATGTAAAATGAAAAGGCTTATAGTAAGAGAAGCATAGACTGGGCAGTGTTTTGTGCATTATCCCAGAGAAACTTCTGTCATGGCTCTTCATAAATGTAAATTGAGTCCGAGTCGGGGCCAAAACGTTGACCTAACACTGGCCTGTGATACTGAATATGAGATTGTGTGGATCTGAGGATGGGCCCGAGGGGCCTGTTGTGCTAAAATAAAGAAAGACTTAATTTTTTTTTTAAGTGGGCAGCTGTAACCCACGAGTTATCTTCACAGGCTATTACATGACTTTATAATGCTTTTTTAAAAGACACATGAAGCTGATTGCCATTTGCAGTGGCTCTGTGGTGTGCAAAGTAATCTGCAGTAGCTTGAGACTCTTTGGATTAGAATGCATTGGCAGCTACTGTCTGTGTTCTGTAAACAGATGCCCTTAGCCTCATGAGTTAAACACATCATATTTATTTATGTTACCATGTGTGTATTTTGAAGCCTCAGGGTTGTAACTCTGCAAGCATTTTTCTTTCCTTTCTCTTAAATCTGAGGTGTTTTCATGGGTTTTTTACTCTTCTCTGCACCATTCTTGTCAGTGCCAGCTATAAAGGAACTGCTGCTCACCTATTCTGAGTTAACTGAAGAAGTGGAGACAGAGAATGTATATTTCTGTGGTGGGAAGAGATTTTCAACAACTTTGATGCACAAAACAAAGTATTCTTGAGTAAAAGATTACCCAGTCTTTTGTGAGTCTTTTGTACTATATTTTATTAAGAAAGTTTTCTTTTTTTTCCTTTTTGTTTTTTTTTTAACTTTGTAGTCCATTAGGAATTACTTCTCCATCTATATAAATATAAAATGACATCTGCAATTTAATTGCACTTTTTGCACTCTTACTGCTGGGTAACTTGAAATTGCACTTGGGAAACAAAATAGTGAGATTTGTTCCGGGGGGTCTTTGTGTTTGTTTCTTCTAGTTATTTTTTGTTTGCTTGTTTCAAATAAGGCTAGTGTGACAGTGGCCTGGAAGCTGAGTAGTAGCAATGTGAGAGGTAACTGAGAGTCATTGCTCTGTGAAGTTTGGCTGTTTTGTGCTTAAGTGAAATGGTTTTGAAGTTTTTTGTAAGTCTTAAAGCAGCCTTAATTGTGTAGAAGTCGCTAACATACTTGGCACCAAGTACCTTCAGGCACATCTGATTAATCATGTTAGTCTTCTCGCTCTGATTTTTTTACATACTTATGAAATTGTAGTGGTCATTGCTGCTGTGCCCTGTTTGATCAGAGATAAGGTGCTAGCCATCTTTTTCAAAGAAAATAAATTTACAATCTTTTGAATTTTAAAAACTCTCAAGTAGCTTAATGGCTCTAAAGGGACAAAGTAGAAGCAGGAAGTGGAAGGTAAGGTAGTTTAGGTAATTGGCCGTTGTTGCACAATGGACTGTTTAATAGGTGGGAGTTTCAAGTGATTAATGAATAACAGAACGGGAATACCTGTGTGAGCTGGAAGTCGGCTAAAAGGCAGTGGGAATAGGAGAAAGTGAATAAATGCCATAGGAGCTGGTGGGAAAGAAATGGCCTAATGAACATGGATTTTGAATAACTTACTCTTAAAGCAGAAAGAGTCTTAGTTTTAGGTCTGTGCTTTGCCATACCTGGGTGGAAAATTTGAGCTTTCAAAGTTAATACGCTACCAAGTATTTGATGTAAACTTTATTATTATTTCCCTTTATGCTTGTCTAGCAAAACTAGATTTTAGCTGAAAGTTTCTAGGTCAGATCTGATGAAAAATGTTTTTGTGCTGTGTTTGTGTAAATAAACATGACAGTTGTAAACAGTCTTTTGATCTTTGAGTCATTGTAGATTTAAAATTTTGTCTTGCAAGCTATTAATAGCTTAAAGTGCTATTCTAGTGTGATTGCTGTCAGATAAAAATAATCTGCTTTGTAAGTCTTTCCCCCTGCTGCTTAGCAACTTTAATGAAATAAATGTTTCTTTGAGTTAGAAAGTTCATAAAACTATACGACTTGCAGGAGGACAGATGAAGTAAAAATACTTGGTGTTGTATTTGTGAGAAAACTAGTGCTGTTTAAGAGCATTAAATAGTGGAATGAGTTGCATTTTTAAATAGTGGTGTTTGATCTTCAGTCAAGGATTTTGAAACTGCTAGGAATTTGGAATAACTGAACAATGTTAAACCCACATCCCTGTCTTGTTCTCTGTGCTGTAATAAGCGGTGGCCAGGTCACATTCAGGGAGAGGGTGGGCTCAGCATGACAATTCCCCCAGTGTTTCACCTGATCTATGTGTGCTTTACAGATCTGTTACTGTCTGTCAAATCTTGGTTTTTTTGAAGGATTTAAAAAAACTTTGGCCTTCCTTTAAAAACAATGAATGGAAAAACAGAAAAGAAGTTGGCTATTGACTTCTGACCTGTGAGCTAGCTTTGTTTATCACTTTAGCCCTTTTTTCCTTTACAAATAGTGCATTATTCTATATTGCCATTCTACCTCTCCATATATTACTAATCTCCACCCATTTGTTTCTCTTTTGTGCACCTTTTCTAGTTATGCTCTATGCCATTTGAATAGGTGTCAAGAGGGTGTTTGGAGTGTTGAAGATAAGTGTCTCCCGCTCAGTTTTAGTTACTCCAAGAAGTTTGAGTTAGTTTAAAGGATGATTTAGTTAGGCTGTTGTGTGCTAAACTAGTATTCTGTGAACGTTCCTTTGATTGTCTGATATCTTTGCAGTAGGTGTCAACACCAACCAGTTCATCTACCTGAACAATCTGGAAAGATCAGTTTAATGGATTGAAAATAATCTCTTTTCCTAACTCTACTAATAGCTGTGTTGTCTCTGTGTATGGAAATACAATGTTGCTTCTCTAGAGGATCACCTGTGAATTCTGAGCTTGAGGGGCAGAAAAAGAATAAGAATATGGTGACATTCTCATTACTTTAATGTCATCTAACCCACCAGAACAAGCAATCCCCTTTATGAAGGATATAATCTTTTTGAGCTGTCATTCAGGATCACTTTGTTAAAAACTGTTGGATCGTTGTGCATTCTCCATCCTTAGAGATTTTTGAGACTTGCTTGAATAGAAACCTGAGTGACTTGACTTCATATCTGAACCTGCTTGCAGCAGGAGGTTGAGCTGAAGACTCCTGTGGTCACTTTTGACCTGAATTATCTTATGAGCCTGTATTTCTCTGCAACCCTCAGCCTGCGGCCATCCACGTTAACTACTGGAACAGAGCAGTTTACATCTGGTAATTGCCAATGGGAGTGGTGTAGTTAATGTCACTTCACTGAAAAATAGTAATTTTAAAAATACATTCAGGTTTCATTACTAAAAAAGGGGAAAAAGCATCGGTGCCTTAACTGTTTGCCTAATAATACACAACTTTCTGTGAACATAAAGAAAGTGTAAATTTATTGTGCCTGTGAGTTTGCGCAGTAGATTGTTAGTTTGCGTGTCTGTTGTCTGATTTCAAAAATTTTTATGTAAAGAGACATATGATTGGAAATAGAACATGGGAGTCATATCTCTTCCCGCTTAAGCAAATACTGCACCTTATCATGTGTGTTATTTGGCAAAGAAGTGTCTGGTGCCAACCAAAATCTTAATTACAGAATGGCATTGTAAGAGTAGCTGATACTTCCAAAGTATCAACTCTAGAGTAGAAGGCTGATTAGATTATTTCACAAATGCCTTTCCTAACCTATATTTATGGTGTTTTAAATAAATATATGGGACATATTTCAGTAATTACCTTAGAGAGGCAGGGCTTTTGTAGACTTTTCAGAAGTACTGGTTATCTGTGTAATAAAGCTCTTGAAAACAGCTAAGTGCAAAACTGGAACAAGTACTGTCTTGTTTCTGGAAATCTGTATTTGATGTCATTAGTTAGACAATGGTTTGTAAATTTAGTGGTCTTAGAATATGTGCATCTTGTATATTTATACATGGGCAGCTTTTGTCTGCAAAAATAAAATTGACTTGTTCTTGATTTAAGCTAGTCTTGGTTATTGGCTAAGACAAATTAATGAAAAGTAGAGCCCTCTTCCCCCTTCCTCTTCCCCCTTCCTCTTCCCCCTTCCTCTTCCCCCTTCCTCTTCCCCCTTCCTCTTCCCCCTTCCTCTTCCCCCTTCCTCTTCCCCCTTCCTCTTCCCCCTTCCTCTTCCCCCTTCCTCTTCCCCCTTCCTCTTCCCCCTTCCTCTTCCCCCTTCCTCNAAGTATCCCAAAGTCACTATTTTCCAAAGTGCTTCACTAGAGGAATTTGTTAAGGTCTTTATGAATCATATCAAACATTTCTGCAGACATTTCTCAAAAGACAGAACATTTCTCAATTATTTTGTTTTGCCTTAGATACTCAAATAGTAAAAAATATGCAAGAACATTGTTCGCTACTCCACAGGTAAAATAATTCTTTTTGTAAGATTTTTTTTGTCGTAACTGTTGAACAATGGAGTACAAAAGTCAATACTTGTATATCTAGATACTGACGAGTAAATGTATTGGGTCACGTGCTCTGTTCTGCCATTTAAGCAGACACGTATCAATGCAGAAATACAGATAAATCACAGTAGGTGTGGTGTGCTTCGTAGAGTAAACGTGGTTTATGGTTTTGCAGTTTGTATAAGAACTAGATGCTTTAAGCTGTAAAAATACATGTTTTCAAAGGATTTAAATGACAAAATAGTAGCTGTTTCAAATATTTCTTTGAAAGCTTTTGTCTTTTAGTTTACTCTGTTCAAGTCAAAAGAATCTGTTCTGTTATTTATGCTGATTACCACATTTGTGTTTTCCAGTATACTCCATGGTTAAGTTAATATCCATTTTCAGATTATTATTGCTTTATCTGTGCGATGTTGTTTATGGCAATTGAGAAACATGTAAAATCATGTTTCTCAGTCACTCATAAGGCCGTGTGATGTCAGTAGTGCCAAATGCTTGATGTCTGTAAAATATTGTAAGTTTGTTTTGACTGTGTATAATTCACATTTCCTGGTATTACCCTCTTTCATTCTGTATCATTTTCCTGAGGATTCCCAGTTCTTCAAAAGGCAGAGACTCAGTGTCAAAATTAAGAGGGGATGAGACTGTTTCTCTTTCTTGTTTTCAGGGCAGGAATGGTAGTGACTAGTGATGCCTCTTTAAAAGTATGAAAGCAGGAGAACTGCTTAGAGAACACAGCAAGGCCCTTTTTCTGTTTACTTTCAGGTGAAGATAGAGATATATTACTTGCTTTCGTTCTTCACAGGGTTACACATCGTTCTGGAACGATTGCATCTCCTCGGGGTTGCGTGGCTGTATGTTAATCGAATTGGCATTGCGGGGGCGTCTCCAGCTGGAGGCCTGTGGAATGAGGCGCAAAAGTCTGCTAACAAGAAAGGTAAGTACAGGAAAATGATCACATTTACTTGTCATGCTCCTCACAATACAGGAGCTATAAATTATAACTGGTTCCAAGGAAAATACTAGGTTTTTTTTATTTACATGAGGATGAGTAATGGTCTAAGGTGCGTGTGTAAAGTTAAAAAGTATTTCAGTGTTGAGATGAAGTGCCTTGGAAGATCTTTGGTACTTGTTCTGTGCCCGTGTTTGTTTTCTGGATGTGTTAGTGGTGCTGTTGGGAGCCTTGCACCAATCATTGGCAGTGTCTCTAGCCAGGGTGCAGCAGGAGTAGTTGCTGCCAATGGCACCAGCTGTAATCAGCTGAAAGAACTGGCTTTTGCAATGCTGGTGGGATGTGGGCTGAGGCTGAAGGGAATGGGTAACTGACAGCCTGCCAGATGTGTCCTTCCAGCCACCAGTTTACTTCTGGTGTACACAATGCTGCAGTTTGTGCTTACAGTGCATGGGAAGGAAACGGTTCTTATACTTGGGGCCCCTGAGAACACAAAACTGTATCTAGTTTAAGCATGAGGGTGTAGTGTTAAATTGGTTGTGCTCTCTGACCTTCAAGATGGCCGCATTTCCACAGTCTTTTATAGAATTAAGCTGAAGATTTGGGGCTTTTATTTTTTTGCTTTTACCACTGAATTTTTCTTTTCTACAAAATATGTAAAGTCATGTTCTTGGAGTAATTTTTACTTCATCAGCATTAGAGGATACTTGTAAAATAAGCCTATTGAAAACCTGGTCAAATGTTGTCTGTCCACCAGAAATAAATTCTCTTATGGCACATTTCCCTGTCAATATTATCTTTTGCTAAATTTTAAGGAAGGCCTGTGAATTCCCCAGTCTTCTCGCAGCTTCCTTCACTTCAGAAAAATTGAACCTCTGTTCTGACAAACAGCCCCTACTTCTTTTAGCCTCATTTAAGCATATTCAGCATTGATTAGTTCGCACATTTTTTTTTCCTCCAAAGTTTTTGGCTTCTTAGGCATTCAGTAATGTTCTTCTTAGGCATTCAGTCTGGAGTTATTTTCATTCTGTGAAAACCTTGTCAGCTCTATCTACTTGAAATATTAACTGTGAGTTTGCTGGGTTTTTTAGGAAAATGGAAAAATAACCTGTATGTATATTCACTAAAGAATACAAGCAAAATTACTGGTCTGGATTATGTTTAGTTTTAGTTTGTTTGTGGTTAGGTGTTTTTTGTTACATTTTATCATGCGTTTTTGGGTTTGGGTAGATGTGTTTGTTTAAGGTGATCTAAAAACTACGCAATTTAGAAGTTTTCTTCCTTCTGTTGTTGTAGGGAATTTGAGATACTTTTTTGTTTAAAGGCAGAAGGGTTCTATAAAAATAGGCATTAATTTAAAATTTAAATGAAGGTCGTTCTCTGCTTAAGTACTTTCTGGCAAATAAAATCCCTAACTGCGCCACCTCCATCAATTTAGAAATTATTCTTGTGAATGGCTGTCATGGTTTGACACTGGCCAAACACCAGGCACCCACGACAGCCCCTCACTCGCTCTCAACTGCCACAGTTGGGCAGAGAAGAGAAAAAAAAAATAATGAAGAGGTCATGAGTTGAGATAAGGACTGGGAGAAAACACTCCAAGGGCAAAACAGGCTCAACCTAGAGATACAAAGTGAATTTATTACTAACAACGTCAGAGGACGATAATAAGAGTAAAGTTAGCCCTTACAAACACCTTCTTTGCCCCGCCTCTCCTTTCTTCCCACGAGAGTGCAGGAGGACAGGGGCTGGGATTTTGGGTCAGTTCATCACTGGGATCTTCTTCCGCCACTCAGGGAGAGGAGTCCTTCCCCTACTGCACCGTGGGGTCCCTCCCACAGGAGACAGTTCCCCATGAACTCCTCCAACGTGGGTCCATCTCATGAGCAGCAGCACACACACACACCTGCTGCAACGTGAGCCCCCCATGGGCAGACAGTCCTCCCAAAACTGCTGTGGTGTGGGTCACTCGTCCATGGGGTGCAATCCTCCAAAGCCAGGCTGCTCCAGCCTGGAAGCAGGGGCCCTCTCTCTTCACCAGGACTCCCACTGGATCACAGCCTCTTCCAGGCATCCACCCACTGTGGCGTGAGCACCTCCCCATGGGCTGTGAGTCAATCTCAGCATCCCCCATGGACCCCATGGGCTGCAGGGGCACAGCTGCTCCACCATGGTCCTCACCATGGTCCTCACCATGGCCTGCAGAGGAATCTCAGCTCTGGCACCAGGAGTACCTCCTCCCCCTCCTTCTCCACTGATCTTGGTGTCTCCGTGTTTCCTTTAGATGTTGTCACCTCCTCTCCTTTCTCTGTCTAGGAAAAAAAAAACAAAACTGTGTCCCAATTTGTGTTGGTTTTCTTCTTAAATGTGTTAACACGGAGGTGTGATGACCATCTCTAATTGGCCCAACCTTGGCCACTGGCATGTCCATCTTCAGAGCTATCAGGGATTGGATTGTGGTGGAAGCTTCCAGCAACTTCTCAGAGAAGCTACCTCTGTGGCCCCCCCCCACTACCAAAAACCAGGCTGTGCAAAACCAACACAATGAATTGTGTTGTTTTGTACCTTACTTGAAGCTTTCTGTTAACACCAAATTTCAGTCTTGTTTCTGTGTTGGCCAGATTTAACTACTAACTAACTCGCTACTCTGCCAAGTGTCCTCCTTGTCCTGCTTCTGCAGGCTTTATTCCCCATGCCCTTAACTTTGGCTGTAAAGTAAATACTGTGTCTAATAAGTGGAAAGAGCTGTCTAATAATGCATCTAAGGTTGCAATTCACTGACCGAAAACTAATTTACTTTGATCAGTTTAGTTTTTACTTGAACCATTCTCTTGATCTTGTCATTAAGGTGAGGACAAGAAGAGGGTAGAACTAGGTTTTTGGGCAGTAGCACAGATTTATAACCAGCTAACTGGTTATAAATCATATAATTAACTTAAAAGAATGGTAGCTACAATGATTTCCACTTAAAGCCTCAAATCAGATTGATCTCTGCTGATAATATTTTGCAGTTTTTAAGACAGAACTTCAGAATGGATCAAGATGCACTAAATCCATGATTGAATGCTGTAAAGAGCCAAATGAGACAGAGAAAAGAGTAGACAAGGACTTGATGGACCTTAGTGAAACTTTGTAAGTGGATATGATGTGTTACGCATTGTAACATCCTTGTAAATTTAGCTTAAGAGTTTGTAATTGTTGCATAATTTTGGAGTTCTGTCCACTGGGATCAATATTAGAAACAAATAAATGAATGTTGATGTTTGCAAGTGGTTGTTGAGAGTAGAAGATGGTACCCTACATTGCCTTATAGTCTTAGAGAGCAAACTGAATTGATAGCATTATTAGAAGCAAAAGGAATCCAAACAAATCCTTGGCAGATTTATTTAAGTATTTTATTGCTAACAATTCTGAGCAATTCATGCATAAGTGAATTTTTGTGTTAAAACTAGAAAATGAAGTTTACTTAAAATTCAGCTCAAGCAGTGCTTAATCTTTAATTTTACTAAATTGCAGAACAGCATTTTGAAAAATGCAAATTAAATACTCTGTATAATTAAAATTTCCGTAGTAGACGAGCACTAGGCAAATGTAGTACCTGATTAACCACTGGAAAATTGGAATAAAGAAATTTTGTTTGCAGTCAGGCTAAGGACCAGCATCTCTGAAGGACCAGGATCTTCACTCCTTTTTCTACTTTAGTCCCTCTGTTAAAAAGAGGAAGAAAGTCCCCCTTGTGAATGCCTAATCTTCTGTGGTGATTCAGATCAGGAGATCCCAAACCCAGCCAACTTCCCACTCTGAAGAGAATAAGCCAAGAAGCATTCCTTACTAAGTTCATCAAGAAAGTGCAGATCTGTGAAGATTCAGAGGTGGCTGGGCTTCTGTTGTTGCCTGTTTCCATGTGCTGGGAAGGGGAGCGGGAGAGAAATATTATGGAAGTGTGAACCAACATACACTTATTTGAGGGATAATCTTGACTGAAGAAACAGTGCTGTGGGTATTCAGTGTAGCAGAGAAGTGGAAAAACGGTGCAGTATGCCTGGCTGTAGAGAGGAACAAAATCACTGTGTACTGTGGCCGTCATGAGAGCTTACAGATCCTGACTGAGTTAAATCAAGGCCCTGACTGAGTTGAATCAAGGCCCCTGTGCTCCTTACAGCTCTTTCCTGTAAATGCCTGTGCATTTAGGTTGATACTGTGGTGTGTTATATTCATGCTAAATTCTTAAGCTTCTTTGCAGTGTTTAAAAAAAAATTATTTTAACCACAAATAAGCAAGGAAAGCTGTTTTCTAAACTTAAAAAATCTCTTTACTTATACTCTAGACTTAAAAGTGTTTGTAATCTCTTCAGTGAGGTTCGGTTTGTTTGTTTGTTTCTAATAGTAAATCAGGTTAAAAAGATGGCTTCCCATCTCACATCTTTCCTGCTAAAGTGAGATGGTGAGTACAAATGTACCAGCTGCAGCAGGTTGGAGCGATCCAGTGTAACTGAGGTTACTGAAAAACTAAACATGGGGCAATTGAAAGAAACTGAAGTATGGCTAGAAACATTAGTTTTGAAAAAAAAGGGAAAATTAGTAAGTTGAGTGTGTTTAGGCTAATTATTGAAGGAATATCTGAAAGGTGACTGTTAATAGCTGCAATCTAGCAGCTTAAAATTCCATCTTGAAGTATACTCCTGTATAATGAAAGAACAGGCACGTGTAAAGATTCAGGATCTTGATACAAACCTGAAGGATATGTAATATAATTATATGTGATTAATAAAGGTTTTGAGTGATGCTGTGAAAGCTTGTAAATCAGAAAGATGAATAGGTATTGTTGCCTGTTTAGTTTCAAATAGAGATTGTTGAGATTAAAGTGCAGATGTGTTATTAAAACCAAATATCCGAAGTTTATGTTGGCGTGATCTCCCCAAAATGGAGACCTGGGCAGTATCTCAAAAGACCATCTAATCTTGTTGGAGTAACAGATAGTGAAGTTTCTCTGGTTCCTCTCTGATACATGTTTAGTCTTAAAATTCTCCTCTGAATGTGGTTCAGCAGTTCCCTGGGTGTTTAATTTGCCTGTTGAAGTCTTCTGTATTTCCAGACTAAGGTGGTATCTTTTCTGTTTCCCAAAGCAGGCACCCTACACGACTGTTTGTTACCCCTTTTAAAAAATATCTCACTTTTTAGATCTAAATATATTTTGTTCTTTTTCTCATGGCATTGGTGACTGGTTCATTCTTGCCGATTTTTATTGAAAAATCTTAGTTTCTGTGCTTTGCATAGACCATCTAAATTGGAAATACCATTCCAGCTGTGACCTGTTAGGTACTCACAAAGACCTCTTGGGCAATTTTAATTTAATCTCACAGATTTTGTACACTTTTATACACCAGCTGGGGATCATCTTTTGAAGTTGTTTTACCACTGGGCTTAAAGTTGTTAACAACTTCAGCTCATTGCAATTCATTTCAGTGTCATCAACAGACCCTATGAAAATGCATTGCACTCTGTTGTTTGTAGTATGGATTATTAGGACTATGGAACAGAAATAAGCTTGGGATATATTACAGCAGGACATTTCCAGGACACCGGACTACTCTGAAGTGTTAGGAAAAATAAGAGCTTTCACTTCCTGCTTTTCATATGCATATATATTTATATATAGATACATATATATGGAATTGTGTTGGTGTACTCATTTTTCTGTCAATTGCCTGCTACTTTTTACTTGATGCTTATAAAGTGCTAACTTGTAAAACTATGTAAATTGTCAGATATAATAATAATAACAACAACAATAATAATAACTATTATTATTAACAACTGTAGTAAAACTTCTGTAAATAAAGATACTATTTAAACATACTGCCTGGAACTAGTTTAATCTGTAAGTTTTCATGTGATGCTCATGATTTTCTATCCAGAAAAAAAAGAATTTGTATTTGTACATTGTTTCTGTAACTACTTTTACTGGTGAAAAAGCAGTTACTCAAATGCTTGAATTTTATTATGTAACTCTGAATACTTTTTTTTTTTGTTGTGCTTTCCTGTGTGAAGAACTCAAATAATTTTAGAAGATATTAAATAACAGACTTCAATGGTATTACATTTATTGTTGCATGTTAAGGGATTTTTTAGTACATATGTATTTTCCCTAATACATGCGGTTTAACTGTTATTAAATGGAACAATGTTACCCAACAGTGTGTTCTTCAGAGCTGTAAAACTTGCAGATGTTGTCATGAACCTATTTTTATCCTTTTTACCCAATTCTATCATTAATATATTGAAGAAAACTTTAGGTTTTGTACCTTTTCAGTTTTTAGTTGTTTTTTGTTATTTTCCTGCAACCTAATTGTTTAACTCAGTATTTGAATTTGACTTGAAGCAGTAAAATAAACTTTCTTCAGAGACTAATATAGTGTAGTGTACTTTGTTTTGGGAAAGTAGCAAAGGATCTGGCTGGACAAGTGAGTTATTTTCCCTAAAAAAAATTAGTTTTTAAGTTTGTTATAAATATTATAATTTTAGCCCATTAAGGTTAATTTAAGTTGCAGATAACCTCAGGCGCAACATATCTTTGAATTAAAGCCACAGATAGTTTTGGTTTTTTTCAACCACAAAGGTTTGGGTTTTTTAAAGTGGCATATTCTTAAGAGAGAGTTCCTTATTTAAAAAAAAAAATTGCTTTTCATAACAGGTAGCTTTTTATTGGTGGGTGTGTTTGTCGTGTATGAATTCTGTCAAAATACTGACTGTGTTTTATTCAATCTTAGGTGATTTGCAAGTCAGATGCTCCTACAGGGGATGTTCTGCTTGATGAAGCTCTGAAACACATAAAAGAGACCCAGCCTCCTGAAACAGTACAAAATTGGATTGAACTGCTTAGTGGTAAGCCTTGGTCATAACGTATTTGCTTTTTTTATCCAAATAAAGCTAATTATCTGGCATCACTAGAGATTATATTGTAATGTTTTTTCAGAGAAAATATGCAAAAAAGTTAATTAGTCTGTTCTCTAGGGTAGTCTCTTGTTGATCGTAGCCTTTAATCAAATATGAGTAACTGTTGCTTTTGTCTTCACTTGGTACAGAAAGGATCTGTATGAAAGTGTCAGAGGACATCTCAGCTCAGTGGAAGCGGTGTCTTCCACTGACTCCGAAGTAAATCAGGGCTGCACCCTGGAGATGTGACTGCCTTTCTCTGTGTTTGGAAATGAGCGTTAGTGGAAGTTTGGTGTCTGAGTGTGTGGGTTGAGTATTCAGATCTTTAAATAAAGAAAAGAGGTGAAGAGCTCATAGCATGTAAAACTTGGGGGTTATTTGGTCATTAATCACAAAGAAACAATAAAGCATTGGGATTTCTATTTTTTCATTAACTGAAGAAATGTAATAAATGTTCTAAAATGTTAGGTACTTCTTGTTGATCAAAATTCTTCCAGATGAGTACTTTGCACACAGCTGTCCTTGTAAAGCTAGTAGATAGATGTGAAAAAATGAAATGTCAGTTATGAATACAATTATGAATAGTCTTGATTGGAAGGTGATTTTACAGGCCATCTAGTCCAGCCCCTCTGCAATCAGTAGGGACACCCTCCACTAGACTGGGTTGCTCAGAGCCCCGTCCAGCCTGGATATTTCTGGGGATGGGCATCCACCACCTCACTGGACAGTCTATTCTGGTGTCTCATTGTGAAAATCTTCTTCCTTGTATCTAATCTCAGCCAACTCTCCTTCACTTTGAAACCATTACTCTGTGTCCTAGGTCCTGGTAAAACATCTGACCCCATCTTTCTTACAGTCCCCCTTAAGTACTGAAAGGCTGCAGGAATGTTTCCTTAGAGCCTTCTCATCTCCAGGCTGAACTGCAGACAGAATTAATCCACTAGTGTTTGTCTGTTTTCACAAAACACATAAAATGCAGCTTCTTTGGAGTATAGTGGAGCTGCAGTTGAGTTGTGCAAACAGCACAGGAAAAAACCCTGTTTTGTCAACAACGTGACTGGGAGCTCGAGGGTAACAAAATTTGGAAATTGCCTGTGTAAAATGTTTTACTTCTTACAACCAGTGAGATGCAGAAATGAACAAAATCTCTTCTCCTTTCTCTGCTTTCTTGTTTTCTTTTTTGCTTCCCATTTGTCCTGCACCACCTTAAACAGCCTTCCTTGCACACCAGTTCATTCTCAGGTCCTTGCCATATGTCCTCTCCTGCTCCTTGGCTGTCAGGCATGGGGGAAACCAGACTAGAAAGCAGCCCATGTCAGAAGGGGGCATGGCTTGCTGCAGTTTTGTCTCACTCAGCTCCCCTTCCCTCTTAGAGCCTGCAAAAACAATTCATTTTTCTTGTCTCAAATACATAATTTGTGCTGACATTTCACCTTCTCTACCAGTGCAATGCACATCAAGAACTGGCTCAAAAAAGGTCAGCTAATGAATGAAAAAGTGTTGTAGGTTTTCTTTGAGCTAAGCAAAGGTTTTGCTGACCCTGCTGAGCTTTGGCTCTGGGAAGACAGTTATCATCAGTGCTGTGGCTAAGGCTTGAATCAAGAATTTTTACTAACATATGTATATTAATTACTAATTCTTGAATGGCATTAGTGTTTTTTGCATTTCCCATGGTTTACAGATTTGTCTTTCTGAAGAAAAAATATGTTAGTGGGTTTGGGCAGGGAGGTGCTAGGGTTATGGGTTTTTTTGGTTGGTTGCTTTGTTTTGGTTTTGCTTTGTTTTGTTTCATTTAATAAATTCATAAACTCTTAGAATTTTGCTTTGGGGACCACGTCTGTCCTGGAAAATAGTTACTCTATCCATAATTATCAGCAATGCAGAGAATGCTTCTTGAAATTGCAGTACATGTGAGTTCAAAGCCATCATGGAAATAAATATATGGACATGTAGGGTGATATTTTTGAGACTGATGTTTATAAAGTACCCTCTGAGAAAAGCAGGGATAGGGAACACACTGGATCAGGATTATTGTAGATGTAGCAGACATCTGTCTGTCTTCAAGTGTCTGTGTAATTGAGGAGCTTGGTCACAAGGTGTCACCACAGCACTGACTTTCTTCCACGTGGCAACTGTACAAAAATCTAGGAAATTGCCTCTGCCTTATGAAAGGTAGTAAGGAAATCACTTTTTTGTGTTTGTGTCATAAAACTGAGGAATTGAATTCAGTGATGTGTGATACCTATAAGGACTTGTGTAGTTCAGGCCTGGTTGGGTTCTCTGCCTTTCACTCTGCAGCTGGAGTCATCTCATCTGTTTACTTACCTTGGCTGTTACTTGGATGCAGTGTGTGTCACCGTCCATCACAGCGGGAGAAACGTCAAATTCACCTGTGGCTTATTATTGTCGTTGTTTTTATTATATTATGTTAAGCACTATTTTTTTTTAAAGATTAGTGCAGAAAATCCCTTACCATTTATGGAGAACCTCTGTGTGTGTTAAAAATGCTTAATGCTGTTCCTTTTCTTGCCCTTAAAATGCATAGTCTTTGACATCAGGAGGGGATTTTAATACTTATGATAAATACTTAAGTAAGCTGGAATTAAAATTTTTAGCTTGTTAAGTAAGCTGTTAAGCAAAGGTAGAATTCTCATTGCTGAACAGTTCTAGCTTTATCAGGAGCTACTAATGCTGATTTTGTGCTTTTTGATTTTCCTCCTCTGTGCACACACAGACATGCCCTCTGAAGGGCTCAGTTCTCCTGCCTTAACAAAAAGCATTAGAAATAATTTATATAGAAACATTAAAGGCCCTGCCCAAGATGTGCTTCATGTGTGCACACCTGTGCCACACACATTCAGAGTTCATGGTCACTGTTTCATCTGGTGGAGGCAGGAGGGGGAGAAGAGTGGAAACCTGGAGAAATAAAGAAATTCACCAAGTAGGTGTACATTAGCTTGTCTCTGTGGCAGAAGAAAGGCAGTAACACTTCTTCCAGTCTCTGAAATGGTAACAGGCTGGACTCAGAAAAATGCACAAAGGCTGTAGAAGGTGCTTGATTTTACTTTTTTTTATTGTTACTATAAGTAAATTCGTTCTGCATAACTGGTTTATTTTTTGTTTTACAAGACAAGGTTCTTGTTTATTTGTCGTATCTGTAATCAAGATGTAGCTTAGCTATCATTTCATCCAAACTTTTAAATGTACCCCAGAGTTCCTCCAAGGAGGTTCTCCTGGTCTCTGCCTGCGTGCCAGGGATCAGAGAAATGCTGACATGAGCTCAGTGTCTTGCAGTCAGCTGTATGATTTTGACAGCTCATTCTGCACTACAGAGGGGAAAAAAACCATTGCAACAGTACAGCTTAAACTTTTTCTGACTGTTGTGTGGTTTTCTTGCTTTTTTAGGTGAAACATGGAACCCACTGAAGTTGCACTACCAACTACGAAATGTCCGTGAGCGGTTAGCTAAAAACCTAGTGGAAAAAGGTGTACTGACAACAGAGAAACAGAACTTCCTCCTTTTTGACATGACTACACACCCTCTCACCAACAACAACATCAAACAGCGCCTCATCAAGAAAGTTCAGGAGGCAGTTCTTGACAAGTGGGTGAATGACCCCCATCGCATGGACAAGCGCTTGCTGGCGCTCGTGTATTTAGCCCACGCCTCGGATGTCCTGGAGAACGCTTTTGCCCCACTCCTGGATGAGCAGTATGATTTAGCCACAAAGAGAGTGCGGCAGCTTCTGGATTTAGACCCTGAGGTTGAATGTATGAAAACCAACACGAATGAGGTTCTGTGGGCTGTTGTAGCAGCTTTCACAAAATAACTGCATTCAGACTGAAATGTTCTCTCTTCTTTCATGTAAACCAGTTGTTTCTCTTTTATTGACTATTCATGTTTTCTGTAATTTGTACCTTCTCACATGATGAATTGGCTTTTGTTTAATGGGGATTATAAGTGGTGTATTCCCTACTTCTCTCTCTGTATACAGGATTCTGCTGGTACAAGAGACTTTCCTGTTTAAAACAACAGAAAAAGGGTTAACTGCCATATTGGCATTCCATTTCCTATTCAGTTTAAGTTACCTTAAATACTTTGTTTAATTTTTCACCACATTGTTATTGAAGTGGTTTGTCACCAAAGCTCTATGTTGAAGTATCTGTAAGGACATTTTATACACAGATGTTTTCAGTTATATCTAACAAAATTACTTTAAAAGCAGAAATGCCAGTAAGCAGCTTTGTCAGTAAAATGCCCCATAAATTTTAATTCTCATACAAGTCTCTTGTGTACTTATATTTTCATTAGAATGATAGCTGAGTCCTAAGGCTAGTATAGAAAGGTCCAATTGTTTCATACACCAGTTTTGGGAGGGGATACATTCCATTATGTTGTATATATAGTTCAAATTGTATATTAACAACTGCCCCATCTTAGTATTTTGCAAGATCTACTTACTTGTACACCTGGTGCCCCTTATTTGCTGTCAACCATTGCCATCTAATGCAAAGAAAGGCCTCCTGCAGAGGTCCTGTGTGTGAAAGCTGTTTGTTTCCAGAGTCTCTGGAATTTGCCATCCAGGTATTCTCAGTCTATGCATTGCCTTTGAAAATTAGTGAATGGAAAGAGACTGCTTTCTATCATTGGTACTTTTTTCTTTCCTTCCTCTTCTCTGTGGAAGAGGCTCATGACAAGTACAATTCTTGAGTGCAGTTTTCAATTTTGTGCACAAATTAATGTTTGTCTCTTAAACCTTGAACAGTTTTACACTTTAAAAACAAAAAGTCAGTCCTAGCAGGTGTTGCATGTAAATGGTTAGCAAGTAATGGCAGCAGTTCAGACAATTCAGATTTCTGTAATGGGATGCTCTGCTATATTTTAATTTTTATATATACAATTATGCTGATTAGCACACTACTGTAAAAGAACCCAAAACCTATATAAAACTCTGGCTTTTTAAAATTTATTGCCTTTTTGCCACTGCTTATTATTTCCCATTGGTTTCACAGTGTAAATATTATGCATTGAAAAAATTAAGCATTGATTTCTATATTTTCTTTCCTCATAACAATGCAGGTTTATAGTGGGGCTTACAGGTGTTTAGAAACCTTTTGGTTAATATTCAGAGCAAGAATACTAGATGGTGTATAACTGTAGAGTTGAAATTTAAGAGATCCCTTAATCTGTATACTAGCTTTTTACCTACAGTAAATAATAAACTATGATCTTGAAAGTGCCTGAAACAGAGTAAGCATGTCACTTTTATTTTTTGTTGCTAATTAGAAAGGTTTTATTGCCTAACTGAAAGCTTTAGTTATTATCCTTCTTATTAGAAAGGGAGAATTTATATTAACTAGTTCAAACTGACTTAATCAGTGGTGTTGCTCAGATCTGCAGGATTCATGGCTGGGACAAGCTGAGTTAATCTGGGGAGTGTGCAGCTGTGCCAGTCCTAGGTAGACCTCTTCAGTCTTCAGGACAGCTCTACAGTCTCATCTGTGACTGGACTTCCAATTTTGCACTTCATTTCCAATCACTTGAGATGCTTAAGTAGTTGACTTTAAAATACAACTTAAATTCATCATACCTCTATAACCTTTTTTAAGAAAGGTTTTTAAAAATATGGTCCTTAACATTTAATGTCACACTGTTCTTTCAGTTCTTAATGCTATTTCTTTAGACAAATGAAATGAAAAGTATATTGTAAGGTATTTCAAACTCCGGTTTACAAATAAAAAGACAAACTGTGTTCTCTCACTTGTAAGATGCTGTGTTTAAAACTTGGAGGAGCTTGGGCATGAACTTGGGACATTGTCTTTTAAACATTTCAAGCTGTGATTGCTTTTAAGTGGAAGAAAAATGAAAATTACTGTGTTGCTCTTCTATTTGACAGCTTGTGGAATACTTTCTGTACACTTGGTAGTACATGCAGCTTACAGCTTTCATTCTCTCTCTCCTGTGATCTGTTTTCTCATTTTCTGTTGCTCTTTGAGAGGAGGAAAAAGTAATTAGGAGGAAAGGTCAGAAAAATGGTGGAGCATGCAGGAGCAAGTTATGTGCACGAAACTTTTAAAATATCTTTGAAAATCTAACCTACTTGAAACATGCTTCAGACTGAAAGTATCTCTCACAGTCCTTTTTCTGGCCTGTCTTCTTCATTCTGTGAGTATTTTGCATTTTCCTGCTGGTTTCATGTTTGGTTCTGGGAGATATTGGAGTTCTTTCACCCTTACAGCCTGCATGGTTTAAAAGAATGCATCCTTTAATCCCCCCCTTGAAAGATAATTTGGGGTTCTTTGATTTTTTTTTTTTTTCTCCTTCCACACAGAAGATAACTGCACATAGAATTTATCAGCTTTATTTTGCTTAGATAGGACCTCTGACCATGATGGGGAGAGTCTGAGCTAGACATATCAAAGAAACTGGATGTGTGTAAGGAAGGGTTTGTGAAGAGCAGCAGTGTCTTTGCTGGACCACCTGATGTAAACCTGGATGTGCAGAGGAAAGAGATGAGTTTTTGGAGTCTTGAGTCCTAAAACTGTGCTTCAAAAAGCCTAAAGCTTCCAGGAAGGTAAGTTTGGTAGGTTAACAGGAGCTAATGTAGCTGACATCATTGTCTTCACTGCTATTTCAGGATCTAATAAAATGGTTAAACATGGGCAACTGCTTTGATGAGATCCAGGTACCTTTCTACCTTTGGCTGCTACTGCAGCTCATGGAGACCTGCCTGGTTTCCAGGCAGTTCTGTCTGCTTCAAATCCTCACCTCTAAATAGCTGCTTCAAGTGAAAATTCTTATCCAAAGCCTGAACTTGAACATGTTCATCAAGGAAGAGCATGTATAATTCAGGGACACATTCTTTTAAAACAAACTTTCAAGTCAAAACCAGGATTTTGAAAGTTAAATCACAGATCAGTGTGTGTATACACACACATATGTTTTCACAGTCCTTGAGTTTTCCGTCCTCCTGTGTTTCTAGAGCTGGTATTACAGTGGTGTTACATGGAATGGTAGTGAAACCTGTGTACCATAAATGATGCTTTTGAGGCAAAATTTGCATAAATGGTGGTAGAAGGCTGCTGACTGAGTGCTCATGTGTTCATGCCCATTTCTCCTACAAAGTGAAGATTCGTATTACCTGATGTGTTCTCTGTGAACTGGACTGAATCTGTACTGTAACAAAATAAAGCACCCTTTCATGCTCTGAGCTGCAGGTGGTTACTGTGTATCACATGCATGCTATACCTAAAGGATTTTTTTTCATTTGCTCAGTAATTTCCAGTTTTTCCTGAGACTGCAGTATTCACTAGTTTGGGAAACAGAATTTTTGTTAAGGTTTTCATCAAAGCCTTAGTACTGCCTCAGCCAGGCTTCAAGCACTTCAGGCAGCCAAAGTCTGTTGTGTCCCAGTTTCCCCTATTGTCCATCTGTCTTCAGATACGGAGGGGGGTTTCCAGCCTCAGAGAAGTATTAATTTCCTGAGAATGTAATTGGTTTATTCTGTGGAAATGCCTAATGCATTTAGCAGTTTAATTACTTAGGGAATGAGATGCTGTCAGGTGCTTTGTATGTGTCACATATAAGGTGAGACCTCAGGTATGGGGTGGCTGCCTTGGGACAGTGGATGGGGAAGAAGCCTGGTCAGAGATGCTGTCCTTGTTAATCTCTGAATAAGACCTGGAATTTCCTCACAGTGGGTCTTGCTTTCTCCTGCCCACAGAGCAGCAGTAGGAAGCCTGTGGAAAGCTGATGGTAAGAAATGCCTTCTGATCCTGAAGGAGAAAGCTGCTGTAGGAACACAGGAAAACCTGGCTCCCAGGATGGCCGACCAAAAGAGGGAAAGAAATGGTGATAAATAGTAGCCTTTGGCTTTCCCCCTAACCCCCACCTTTCTATACTTTCAGACAATTTGCTGTTTCAACTTTTTTCTCTCCTGACTTTGGGCCCTGGTCTCTGTTTCTTCTCTTGTTGCTTGGTGACTTCAGCAACAGTGTGGCCAGGAGGACCAAGGCAGTGACCATACTTGTGCTCAGCATTGGTGAGGCCACACTTCAAGTTCTGTGTCCAGTTCTGGGGCCCTTAATTCAATAGGGACGTTTGAGGTGCTGGAGCATCCAGAGAAGGGCAGTAGAGCTGGAGAAGAGTCTGGAACAGAAGTTCTATGAGGAGCAGCTGAGGGAGCTGGGAGTGTTTTCCTGGAAAAAAGGAGGCTCAGGAGTGACCTGATCACTCAACAGCTCCCTG
Source organism: Dasyornis broadbenti (assembly GCA_013397935.1). Lineage (NCBI taxonomy): Eukaryota > Metazoa > Chordata > Aves > Passeriformes > Dasyornithidae > Dasyornis > Dasyornis broadbenti. Next base: position 561,873 of record VZRN01001519.1, on the reverse strand, counting down.
AAAGGAGGGTGTAGCCAGATGGGGATTAGTCCGTTCTCCCATGTAGCAAGGGACAGGACAAGGGGAAAAGGCCTCAGGTTGTGCCACAGGAGGTTCAAGGTGGACATCTGGAAGAATTTTTTCGTTGAAAGGCTGATTAAACACTGGAATGGACTGTCCAGGGAGGTGGTGGAGTCACTGTCCCTGGAAGTGTTAAAAAAAAAAAACCTGGATGTGGCACTTAGTCCTGTGTTTTAGGTGGTGTTTGGTTAAAGGCTGATGATCATGGAGGTCTTTTCCAACCTAAATGATTCTCTGATTCTAGAATATTTCTGCTCTTCCTAGCTTTTCTTTACTAATTTGTTTTCCTCTCTCAATTTTACTGTTAGCTCCTGCTTGACTCTCCATTACCCTCTCTTCACTTTCCCCTCTGACTGGGTTCCCAATCAATGCCTCAAGGAGCTTCCCGTTTTTAAGCAAATGGGTTTGTCAAAAGTAGCTGCCTTGACGGCTGAACTGAAGCAGCTGGCTGCCTTCTCAGCTCATAACACCTGGTTTGTTAAGCTGAACAAAACCCGATGCTAATTTACCTTGAAACGTCTCTCTGCCAGCTTCTAAAGCGAGTTATTGTCTATGCAGCAGGGAGAACTTGCAGCTGAAGATCATGATTTTACTAGTTCTCTAATATAAGTAGATCTTATGAGCCAATGCTTCAAGGACTTGCTGTCTCTCACTCAAGCTTTTCACACAGTGAGAGCATTCTATACAAGAGTAGTTTTCCCATTTGGGCTCTCTGCTTGTTAAAAGAGTTGAGTTTGTGTTGCAGCTCAAAGAAGCATCTTTATTTGGCCATTTATTGACAAGGTTTCTTTACTTGTATATTATGTGATTAAAAGGGACAAGTGGGAGAAGAAAGAGGTGTAGTTACACTGACAATGTGATCAAATAAGCCATTTTCTTGGCACAATGTACTAAAATGTTTTGGTCTTTCATTTGTTTACTTGATTACCAATTCGTCATTGAGTTATTTCTCATCTAGTGCTTCTGATGTCTGCTCAAAAAGTTTTGCCATCATCTAATGTACTAGTCCTTCAAGATCTGTATTCTGTTGTCCCTTTCTTGTTTACATTTATTCAAATCTTGGATTTTTTTCTCCCTTTGACCTGGAATTGATCTGTAAGGTAGGTGTTAGGGAAGACTTTGGTGGTGGTAAAGTGCAATGACAGGCAGATTTTGAGCTTTCTTTGCTACTACCAGGGTTTTTTTATGGGTAATTCTTTGTTTCCTGACTGTTCAAATGAAACCAAATCATGTCTCAAACAGCTTTTAAAACCCTACTCTGACTCCTTAAGCTCCTCAGGACCTCAGACATTTCTGAAAAATACAATTTAGCTAAATCATGTATAGGTTTTGCAGTGCTAAACATAACTTCTACACTCTATTAAAAATCTCCGACGTTGTGTTTTCAGAGAAGTTGCAGAAGAAATTTATCAAATCCAGGTAATTTTTCCAAGTGCAAATCTTATGGTAACCCACCTCAGCAGTAAGCAGAGTCCTTGATGGAGGAATCACACTGGTGCCTGAACAAAAATTGGTCCAAGGGAGCTTCCTGTCCTGGAAACGCTTGAGATTCTTCCGATCAATAACTTTTCACAGTGTTTCTAATCAAGACCTTGCATGGATATGTGCTTCATTTCTCTTCACCCCCATTGAAATTGGACTTGGCTGTGGGCCAGAGGCTGGGAACACTTGGTGCCTGTCAGGTGATGTGGGACCTGTCTCCATCTGGGCAGGGCATGAGCCTGACCACCCATGCCAGACTTGAGCATCCTCCCCTGGAGCTGCTGTCCCAGCGGTCCCACTCTGTGTGCCAGGAGACCTTTGGGGCTGGGATTTTTCTCTTAAGCAAAGCAGAGGAGGTGGGGGAGCTGTGCAGTGAGAGGGCTGGCTTGTGCCCAGTCAATGCTCTGCAGATGTGTCTGGGGCTGCGCCTGTGCCTGTGTGGGAGGGGAGCAGCCACTGCTCGCAAGGGTCCCAGTCATCCCGGAAAATGCCATGTCACGCAGGCAAGCGGTTCTGCTTGAAACAAGGGAGTGCGTGTGACCTTCCTCAGGCTGGAATATGTACAAATAAAACAGGCCTGAAATAAAATGCAATTATAAACACATAATAACAACTGGAGTCTGTTTGTTGGATACGTTGCAAACAGGAAATGGAGCTAAATTCATTGCATTAGTAGATGCCTTGCTGCAAGGATGTTGCCTGATGTTAGGCTCTAGCTATTGAGAGCTTCCTTCTGAGATCCAGCTGAATATTTGCACACATTTTAATATATCCAAATCTGAGATGCTCAGCCAGAAACATCAGAATGTACAAGCAGTACTGACACACAAAGAAATTTGCACACAGCATTTATAGACATTTGAATCAACTTCTAACACTATCTTTTAAGAGGAGACAAAGTTGTCCTTTGATTGTACTGAAGTATCCTTTTTTTTTAAATTTTAAGTTCTTTCTTCTGGATGGAATGGACAGGACCTGCTGCCAAGATCACATACGGCTGACAGTCAGCACAAGGATTAAGGATTTGTGAACCACAAACAGCAGAAATGTCTGGCACATTTTCAATTTCTCTGCACAGCGATAGAGAGAAGCAGCAGCCTTAATTGAAGTATGTCTTCTGAAGGTAATTGCTTTGGAGATAACTAGAGGTACAAGCAGTTTGGTGACTATCGTGCTCTTAGTGTGTCTTGCAGGCTCTGTTCATCGGCAGCTCACAAAGGAGTTCAGAAACCCTGTGGGGTTGAAGTAATGAATGAGGTTTGGTTCTGCTTGGTCCTCAGCTCTTTGCTTATACAGTCAAATGAGTCCCAGCTCTCCCACATCAATGTCTCTGAGCTGCCCAGGGCTCTGCAGATTTGCCACTTGCCTCTTTCAGATCTGCAGCCAACTGTTAAAGGCTGCCGTGGGAGCTGCTCTGCTCCCAGGCTCTTCCCCTCTCCAAGGCTAGGAGTCTCGTGCCCCTGAGCTTGCCTCCCTCAGCCCTGGGGATCTATCAGGTTCATGAGGCAGCGTCCCGTGTGGTGTTCCCGGATAAGGCAGCCCATATTGAGCACTGTGGGTCTGAAAGTGAGTGAGGAAGACAACCAAGTGGCATGAGAGATGAGGAAATGCTGATGTGTGCTCCTCTCTGCCTGCCCCAGAGCTCAGGGTGTGCCCTAACAGCTTGGGATGGAGGCAGGCAGCCAGCATCAGGGACTGATCAGAGAGATTGGATGTACAGATCCATACAGCTGGATGGGATCCACCCCAAGGAGCTGAGAGTGATGGACAGATTCAGCTAGGAATAACCACAGTGACTCAGAGAAGGCCTTGGGGTGTGTGCCAGTGTTGTGCCTTTCTTTGAGGTGGAGAACAGAGTACAGTCAGCCTTGTCTTGAATCCTGCAGAGGTGCGGGAAGTGCAGTCCCTTGAGTCCACTCCAAACATGTAACCGGGCAGGAAGGCACTAGGGAATGATCAAAAATTCATGAAGTCCAACTTGGCCTGACCGATGAAACTGCCTGCTGTGATGAAATGCCTGGCTGTGGCGATTGAGGGGGAAGTAACAGTGGGTACTTGGCTTCAGGGAGGCTTTCAACATAATCTCATCTTTTCTGGGAAAGAAGTTGCAGAAGAGCTTATCAACATCAGCAATACCATGTGAGGTGTGCTTTGAGGTCCCCTGGTTCAGAAAGAATGTTGAGGAAATAAGGTCCAGCAAAGTGCAGCCAGGATGATCCTGGGCCTGGGGACATGGTTACAAGGAGAGGTAGAAAGAGGTGGGATATTTCAATCTAGGGAACAGAAGGGCTAGGGCTCCACAACTATGTCGTGGGGGAGTTACAAAACTAGCAGGGATCAACACGTCTCAGTAGCAGCAGATAATACACCAGTGGGTGATAACATCAAACTGCATTTTTGGAGATTCAGATTTAACTTCAGGAAAATTTCTTCCCAGGGAGGGTGCTACAGCCCTGGAACAGACTAACCAGAAGCGCTGTGGTAGCTCCATCCTTGGAGGTCTTGTGCACTGGTCTAGACAAAGCCACAGCTGACCGGATCCAGTGTTGGCAAAAACCCTGCTCCAAGTGGGAGGTTGAGCTGGATGACCTCCAAAGGTCCTTCTCAGCTAATATTTCTGTAATCCTGTGATCAGCTTCATTGCTTTGACTGTGGCTGCTAAGTTGGATACTCCAACACACTTCCTGCTCAAAAGGCTGGTCAAATAGCAGGGAAATAGAGGGTGGTCTGCTCTTGTTTTCTTTGAGCAGCAGACATGCAGCCCTTGCAATGTTTTTCAGCTTTGTGTACGCCCCAAAATTTTACATGTGCCAGAAACTTTGCTCAGTTCTTTCATGGGACTTGATTTAGATGCAGATTTTTAATGTCTAATTGGGCAGATAAACTGGAGTTGTTGCCAGCCAAACTGCCAGGGTCAATACTTCTTTTGCGAATGGTGGCAATATCAGGCAGATAATGCACCAGGGGGTCTCATCCAGGCAGCAAACCCCAAGGAAAGCATCAGACCTACCTGTAGCATGGCATGAAGGATGTGGGGAGCAGCAGAAGCTCTGCATCTCTGCCCACTGCTGTCAGAACAGCAGGAGCTGAGAAGTTCCTTGAGCTTTTGCAATGTCCTGCAAGTCCATGGATATTATTTATAGTTATTTTCACTACTCCAACATCAAGAAGATCCTTATTGTATATACTTCTGTTAAACAAAATAAGGTGAGAAACTGTTTTGCGAAACATGAATTTATGGGATATCTTCAACAAATACATAGACCGCTTGCTTTTTTCAAAGAAAGGATAAAATATGTGTACTGGTGAAATACTTGCCTTTCCTAATTAATGCATATCCATTTCTGTGAATGAATACCAAAGAATTTAGTGGTGTTGCATGAACTTGTATACCCTGCAGGAATCTCTCCTGCTGTACTGCTCTGCGCAGTAAGAGACTCTCTACTTTACAGGATAGTGCTCAGCATAGGTTCTTGTTGTCTCCTGTTTTTCCATTCAACATCATTTAAGTCCAATAAACAAATTGCCACCTCTGTCCAACCTGCCTCAGGAAGAGAAAAAGGCTAATGCCACTTCAGAAACCATCAGCCAGAGCACCTACCCTAACAAACTCTTATTATTTCACCATAAGGAGAAACATCAGCCAGGATACTTTTCACAGAATCAACAATAACAACAACAACACAAACAAACAAAAAAACCAAAACCAACCAAACAAAAAAAGAGTCAAAAAGCAAACTCAGCTGCAATTCTAGTTTGCTAAAGAGCTGTACTCATATCATAAATTGTGGTAATTGTTTTTTAATTAAATTAAGTGTGCACATAGTTATATAATTAAAAAAGCTTGTAGGTGTTCCAGATTTCTTTAGAAACTACCCACCACTTTCAGTCTTGCTGTCTGCTTTAAGCCACAGGGAATGTGAACCAACCTCTCTGAATCTTTGGGAAAAGGTTGGGGAAGTTTTAGAAAAGGCGTTCCATGTTATCAGAATGAATCATTTACAGCAGTCACTGGAAACTGGATCTCTGGGTATGCAGTTGGGACGTGCCAGAGACAGGATGGAACAGAAGGGGAGGGATAGAGCTTTGAACTGAACTCAAGGAAAGCACAGACCAACCCCAGTGCCCAGGGAAGTCAGTGGCTCTGAAAGCATTTGTTGCCTTTGGAAGACAGTTTGTTCTGTGTGATTGTAAAAATGTTACATCATGACAATTCTTGTCCTTGTTGCCGTTGTTTATAAGTGATTGTAAAAAATGTTGTATTGGTTAAATTCTTGTCCTTGTTTCCTCTGTTTATGTGGATGTAAGGTCTCCAGCTGTTATCAGAGGACAGACCATGTGTGTGTTTCAGTAAGCACCTAATATTTAAGTTGCTGAGTTCTCTAATGCATGAGCTGGACTGCTCAAGCTTTCACATAAAGTGTACCTTAGGTGTCTCTTACTTCTAGGACTGAAGGGACAATTCTTAGTCTTCCTTCTGGGTTTTCTCTAAATGAGCCACTTTGCTTTCATGTTAGCTTGCCTTCATGACCTGCTATATTGCGTGGTTCCTAAAACACCCAAACCAAACTAAAATGCACAGTATTCCATGCAAGTCAAGAATTCCAAGTTGTGAAGAGTCATTGAGCTATTTCTACATATTTTCATCATTACTAGGCTTACTCTGAGATGGATAAGTTTTTTCTTGAAGCTGCAGGAACTTGTGCTGTGGCTGTTAATGAAGGTGACTTTGAAGGTGAGGAGAGACCGTCAGTAAATCTAGTCCCATCTCCCGACCAAAATATCTATTTGTTTTCCACTGTGTATCGTGGGTTTTGGCTAAATCAGATTTTCTGGTGAGACATCCTGCCATGATGTAAGGAGATGTCAGGAGACTGAGAGCCTTACGCTTCTTTTTCATGCTTCACTAACTTTATTTGGACGAGGTTATTGTGGTGCCTATACTGTGCAAGCGCTCTGCATTTCTGAGGGAAGTATCCTGAATGCAACTTCCAGCCATTATATTGAGATATTTTGCCTCAGAAGATTCAATGACATTGTAATTAAGTCAATTCACAACTTCTTCAAAGGCAGACTGAACTGCTTAAACTCCTTAAGAACATGTCAGTACAGAAGAGCACACACATTTTCCTGGCACAATTATACCAGTAAAATAAAGTGCTAGGTACCAAGAGATCTCCCCACAAAGGCAGTGTTGTTTTGGGGTACAAGTAGGCTTTCTATTCCTTTTCTTTTAAACTCCTTCCAAAGGGGTCTTGGAAGCTCTCCCAGTGCTCTCTCCTGCCTGGAGGAGGATTTGGAGGTAGGTGAGGAGCACCTGAGCCTTTGCAGTAGCTTCACCCCAGCTGCCACGTGTATATCTGGAGATGCCCTGGGTCTGTGACCTTCTTGGATGTTGGACAAAAGTTTTTACAAGGGCTAACAAAAGCTCATGGCAGTCCCTGCCACCAGTCATCCTTCTAGAAAAGCCCAGCACCCCAAGGCCTGCTGAGAACCCACTTCACCCTCACAGCCCATGAGACACGTGAGTTGAACTGATAAAACACTTTTACAATCCCTTATACAGAGGAGCCATTTCTGATTTAAACCTTGACGATAATTGCCTCAGAGGTTGGTTTGGGGGTTTTTTTGTAAGTTAAGCGCAACAGGAATATAAAGGCATGAAAGTTCACTGGAGCCTGTTTCAGCCTGTAAGTGGGTCACAAGACACTGAAGCGCTGAGTGAAATAACACCCACACAAATCAAATAAAAGAGTAGCTAACCTGTATTTAAAAAGAATAATCTTTCTGGATGCCTTAGTCATAGATGTCTTAGCCATGAAAAATTCAACACACCAAGCACTTAGTAGAGAAACGGCCGCAGAGGATGCCTCCAAACCCAGGTACAAAATTATCAGACTGATATTAGTAGTTAAATCACCTCCTCTCAATGCTCCAGGGACCTGGAATGCATGCAGTTTCCATCAGAAATAATGAAATTCATGAGTATGAACCTTGGAAGTGGTGTCTAGTGAGAGCTTTACGGGAGAAAATCTTACCAAAGTATCTCATACGGAAGTTGGCCTCC
>VZRN01001519.1:461331-540640 GCA_013397935.1 Dasyornis broadbenti | reverse complement strand
TTTTTTTTTTTTTTTTCCTTTTTCTTTTGTTTAAAAGTATTTCAGTTTTCATGACATGGGGTCTTTTCTGTGTTCCCTTTGAAATGTTGACAGGGGAGTGCTAGTCTGAATAACTTGATGTGTAAGTAGATGTTTAGTCTGGTTTACCAGCTCCTGAGCTGGCAAAGGCAGCTGCCAGCAGCTCTGCCAGGGGTGCAGCAGGGCTGGGTCCAGCCTGGGATACTCAGGATTCCCAGGGCAGAAATCAAGACACTGATTCTCTCAAATGAGTTGAAGTAGGGAGAGAAGGTCAGAGTCCAAGTGGTATTGCAAAGGATTTCCTAGGAATTCTGAGAACTGCAGCTATCTCGTGTGGCAGGTGTCTACTGCTGAGGTTGTTTGGCAATGCTGGTGACATCAAACCTTGATGTTGTAAGGGTCAAATTTAAAAGGTATTGCATGTCTTCATGGTATTGCCATGGGTGTTTTGCTAGCTTTTCAGTAGCTTTGTGAAATAGAAGACATCTCTGGGCAGGATTTCGGCTGGGTGCTGGCATGAGTGCATGCTTGTGTTGGGAGGTAGGGAAGGCTTTAATATAAGGTCCATCTGCCTTAGCTCATCTGCACAAGCATTGGGAAATACATCCTGCTTTTAAAATCCAAGTCATGACATCTGTGGAAAAAACCCACTTTAAAAAAAATAATTACCGTTCTTGTACACAGCACACTTTGTCTCCTGAAAGGACAGTTGAGCTGCCCTAGAAGAAAAGCTCTGGGTTTTGCCAGAGTAACATGTGAAAAGGCCTTATAATGCAGGCACATTTCTAAACTGTTCTGAATCTTATTGCTAAAAGTAGCTTCTTTACTCTATTTGTACACATTTCTATGCAAACTAATATTTCTGAATGTTATTATTGTTTCCAGTATAGGACTTGTTCTCTTGCTGGGTTCCCTGCAGCTGTTCTTGAGTGCTCTATGTAACATTCTTACCTGAAATGGGTTCAAACCACTCATTAACTCCATTAGACAACTGCAGAATTTAAAAAAAAAAAATAAAAAAAATAAGGTAAAAAAAAGAAAGTTTTAACTGGGCAATGTTAAGTCAGGAAATACAGAGGCTGAGGCTCCAACAGCAATATTAACTTGGCTGCAATACACATCCTGTAAGTTCTTTTATGACATACACCTCATAATGTAAACAGGAATAAGCACATAGAGTAATGTATGCAGAGAAGGAGTAAAAAAGAGTGTTTTTCTGGATTTTTCCCCCTTGTCCCTGTGACAGCTGGGTCTTGCACAGAGCATGGGAAAGCCTGGCACTGCATTACGCCGTGCTGGGCAGTGCGTCCAGTGCCGACTCAGGCATACCCGACTGCTGATGGAGTGAAAATAGCAGCAGCAAATAAGTAATTTTGGTTTTGTTTCTGTCAAAACAATACCAGAGTAATGAACTGCATTTTGTTCCTTAAAGTCTGTGAGCTGTAACATGTATGATCCTCGAGCGTTCTCTCTCGTGTTACTCCCCACTGGTGTGTCTGGCCCTGCTGAGGCTGCTGTGGTTGTAATGAAGTGCAGTGGCTTCGCTTTGGTAAGTCTCAGCTTTCTGCTTGTATTATCCATGTGTTACAGTAACAGCTCTCCCGGCTAATTTTAACTAGATCATGTACAAAAGTGATTAAATGAATATTGTACTTTAACACAGATCTGCTATGGACCAAGCAGTATAGCTCTTTCTTTTATGTTGTCTTAATTAAAAATTGTGTTGTTAATATATTTCACTGAATTGATAAATTTAGCCTGAAGGTCAAATAGTCTAATCTGACCTTCGCCATGTCACAAGACATTATATCTTGTGCTGTTACCACTGCTCTGAGCTGGAGATTTGCATGCGATGTGGTGTCATCTAGGGCAGAGTCTGTGGTCCTTCAACAGCAGCTTCCAGCAATGACAAAGGTGGTCTGGTTGAATAAAATTAATTTATGGGTACTCTCCAGGAGAAAATAATTATCCTTTTCTGTCTAAAATGAGCTTCTAATCTAGTATGAGCACACTGATATTGGTGCCTTGCTGTGACATTGTAAAGCTCTGCAAGGGAGGTGGGAGCAGCTCTAACACTGCAATCTAATACTTTTCCTGTTGTACCTGCCTAATGGCACTTCCTCTTCAGTGCAGCCTCCAAGGATGCTGCTAGAACATTGTTGTAAGCCCTGCTGTTGTGCTTTAATTCCATTATTGTTTGATCTGACCAGCATTTTATTCATTTTCTCTGCAGTGTTAGTTTGCAAAGGGGGTTAGTTAACTGGGTGGGTTACAGCACTTACTGTGTGCACTTAATCTAAATTTCTCTCTAAATGGAATTGTATTAAAGTAATTTGGTAAAACTTTGAAATTACAGTAAGGCTGCTTTTGATATTTGATTTTCCCCTCCCCAAATAACAGTGTTTATTAAAATTAGCATGACTCACACAGAATGGTTCAAATCAAACATTGTCTGGATCCCACTGGGTTTTGGTTCTGGCCATTTTTGCTGTGTGAGAAGTGAAGATAGGCACTGCTTTGGAGTCCCACTGTGGTGGATGGCCAGCTGTCCCCTGTCAGCTCTCACAAACTGGAATGGTACCTGTCAGGATTTGTGCTGAGGGACTTGTCAGAAAGAACAACATTGAAAAATGAGAAAACCATAGAAAATGCTCTCTTAACTACATTAAAGACTTATGAAACTTCTGTCATTCTGCAAAAAAACCCTGTAATTTTTACACAGTGAAGCTGTCCTCCCTGACTCAGACTGGGAGAAAGACCTATTCAATGTTACATTTTAATCATATACAACACAAAGACTTTTGCTCTGGTGTTTAAAATCCAGCTTTCTTTCAGGCTGTGTTCTGCCGGGATGTTTTCATCCAAACCGGACTGCTGAGGCTGACAGGAACAGTCTGAAAAAGCAGCTCTAACCTTCCTTCCTGACACTTCAATAGTGACACCCACTGTGGGAAACTAGGGCATAAATGCATTAACACTTGTCACTGGGAAGAAAATCCTCTCCGTGATGAGGACCAGAAGAGAGTGATTCCTAGATTCATGATACAAATTGGTTCATTATTTATTTCAATCAAAGTCTGTAGGTGCTGTTACAATGAAAAATTAAAGTGCATTTTACAGAATACATGTGAGCTGACACCCTGCCAAACCCAAAGCCTTCCTGACCTACAAAATAAGGAGAGCTTTGATGCTCGCTCCACTCTTTGGAAAGTCTCAGACAAACAGACTGTGTCCAGAATTTTGACAGAGGTAGGACCTCCTGAAACAGATGCCAAACCCTCTGTGTTCACTGTTGCCTTCCAGGGAAAACATCCTGCTTTTGCCTCCTGGTGTTACAGATCTGCCCAGCTGCTTGGTCTTCTGTAAATACTTTGGATTACACTAAGTATCCTCTTACCCATGCCACCATCCTGTTGAATGTCTTCTGTAAGTTTAGCAATGCTCTCATCTTCCCAGATGGGTAAAAGACTGCTTGTTTTCTGCTGGAGCAGGGTTTTTCCACTCCTCCAGCTGTATGCAAATATAACACTTGTATAAATCAGTAATTGTGATCTGACTGAAGAAACACTCTGCTGCTTCTCTCTGTGCTTACAGGGCAAAAGCAGTTGCCCAGCAGTGTGGGGAAAGTCTAGCTTTAATACTGAGATGTGTATTTTACTAGATGTGCTGATCTTAGTATCATAGAATGGCCTGGATTGGAAGGAACTTTAAAGGTCATGTAGTTCCAACCTACCTGCCATGGACAGGGACATCTTTCACTAGATCTGGTTGCTCCCAGCTCCATCCAACCTGGCCTTGAACACAGCTTCTCTGGGCAATCTGTTCTAGTGCTTGCCAACCTCACAGTAAAGAATTTCTTCTAATACCTATCTAACCCTGCTCTCTTTCAGTTTGAAGCCATTCCCCCGTGTTCTGTCACTACAAGCTCTTGTAAAAAGTGTTTCTCCATCTTTCTTGCAGGCTCCCTTCATGTGCTGAAAGGCCACAGTTAGGTCTCACCCTAAAGCCTTTTCTTCGCAGGCTGAAAAATTCCAGCTCTCTCTGTCTTTTCTTGTAGGAGAGTGCTCCATCCCTCTGATCACCTTGGTGGCCTCCTCTGAACTCGCTCCAACAGGTCCATGTCCCTCCTGTGCAGGGACCCCAGAGCTGGATGCAGTGCTCCAGGTGGGTCTCACCAGAGCGGAGCAGAGGGGCAGAATCCCCTCCCTCCCCTGTTGCCTGTGGGGCTCTGGATGCAGCCCAGGACACGTTTGGCTCTCTGGGCTATGAGTGCCATGGCCAGGGCATGTCCAGCCTCTCACCCACCAGCCCCCCCAAGTCCTTCTGGGCAGGGCTGCTCTCGGTCTGTTCATGCCCAGCCTGGGTTGATCCCAGGGGTTGCCCTGACCCAGGTGCAGCACCAGCACTTGGTCTTGTTAAACCTCTTGATGTTCCTATGGGCCACTCCTCAAGCTTGTCTGGGTCCCTCTGGATGGCATCCTGTCCTTCAGGTGTGTCAGAGCACCACTCAGCTTGGAGTCACCTGCAAACTTGCTGAGGGTGCAGCTGATGCCTTTGTCTGCGTCATTAATGAAGGTTTTAAATCACACTGGTACTAGTACAGACCCCTGAAGGACACCACTCATCACTGATGTCCATCATGACTCTGAGCCACTGACCACTGCTCTCTGGATGTGGCCTTCTAACCAGATCCTTATCCATCTAACAGTCCACTTATCAAATCCATCTCTCTCCAATTTAAAGAGAAGGATGTTCTGGGGATCATGTTGAAGACTTTACAGAAGTCTAGATAAATTTCATCTATAGCCCAAGGAAAGCCTTGTCCAGTGCCTTGGTGACTCCATCATAGAAGGTCACTGGTTTGGTCAGGCAGGACTTACCCTTGGTGAAGCTGTGCTGGTTGTCCTGAATCACCTCCCTCTCTCCATGTGCCTTAGCAGAGCTTCTAGAAAGGATCTGTTCCATGATCTTCTCAGGCACAGAGGGGAGGGTGACAGGTAGTTCCCAGGGTCCTCTTTTCTATCCTTTTAAAAAATGAGTACAGTGTTTCTTCTTTTCCAGTTGCCTGGGATTTCACCTGACTGCCATGACTTTTCAAATATCATGGACAGTGTCTCGCAGACTACATCAGCCAATTCCCCCAGGACTCTGAGATGCATCTCACGGGGTTCCATGGACTTACATACATGGTGGTACATTATGTACATTATGTATTCTGGTGGTCATGGACCTGATCGTTACTTAGAGTGGGAGGGACTTTGGTCCCCCACAGTCTCCATCCTGCTGTCCATCCACTCGAGAGATGTGGGAAGAGAAGGTTGCCAGTGAAAACTGATGACCAAGATCTATTGGGGTATTTATTTCTCAATACAAAGATTGAAGAGAGACTTCAGAATCCATGGGTTTTGAGAAAGCTTCTGTCCTAAGTCTGTAGTGAAACACAAACCCCTAAGGCTTTGCTTACTTAATGCCACCCTAATGCTCTGATGCACATGGTGCAGCTCCTTTGTGTCCCCTGTGCTGGGGAGGAGGTGGACGGAACCGCTGGCAGTCACCTCTCCTCATTGTAGTGCCTGGCTGTCAGCCCATCAGCTTTAATCAGGGCTGGCAGGAGCTTTGATGGCAACTGACCTCATGTTAAAGACTAAAGTCCCTGTCTCATCTGAACTCAGTTCCCTTCATGAAAGATTTCAGATGACAAGTGGGACAGGTATTAAACTTTAACCAGCTGTTCATCTTTAAAATATTAATCCTCTGCTTATGCTCTTACCCCAGTGTGCCTGGGTTTGAAGGAGTGTGGTTTGAAGGTGAAGGAGTGAAGGGTTTCATGAGTGATGACTATCTATCTTGTGGTCATCCCAGATCTGCAATGCCAGTTTCCAGTTTTCAAGCCCTCCTCACAGGTGTTTCTTCTGAGAACAAGCTCACCATATTTGTCTGGGAATACAAGTATGCTGAATTCAGGCCAGCTTTCAGTTTTCCTCCCAGGCTCTAAGCAGCATAGATTATATTCCCCTTCTCTTAATAATCTTCCCCACCTTTTATTCTTCTGTACCCCTGATTAAGCTTCCTTCATATGGGTTGTATTTGGCTCCTCCACTTCTTGGGGGTGAGGGACTGAGCAGAGAAATGTCTTCATTGCTATGTTGGGGCTTGGACTGCAAGACGATGTGTGGCACATCCTATTCCAGCAGGAATCCATCTCCTGCCTCTTACGGAGTAAAAGACATCCTCCTCTTTATCTTCTGAATAAAGCTACAAGCATTTCTGTATGGGAAATCTGTCCTGTAGCTCAGCTGGAAATAAGTAAGTGCAGAAAACAAATGAGTGGCACTGTTCCAAAAGGCACAGTTATTCTGCTGGTGCACTGTGGCTGCTGAGAGGTGTGGGGCTCTGGGGAGCGGGGTGTGATGGGCTCGGCTTGGCCCGCAGCCTTGTCTTTCAGGCCACATCCACATGCTCATCAGAGAATTTAAACCTCTATGTAGTGAAGAGTCTGAAGCATGGTGAATCACAGCTCCTGGATGTGTAGGGTGGAAAGGACCTGCTGGGTCACCTGTGCTTTACTTTCAGGAGGATCCTTCCTAATTAAAGCACGACTCGCGATTGCAAGATGTTTTATTTGGGTCGTTGAGTAAATTGCCATCCCCTCTGTGAGACGTGAAAGTATATTTACTAATGTGCCTGTAAATGTCTCAGCTGTGAGGTTGTTATTTACTGCACTATTGTAATGCAAATCTTTGTGGTTATGTTTGGATTGATCACACAGACAGTGCACACGAATTTTATTTCTAGCGGTATTTAGGCTTGCTTTTTTTCCCCTCTTCCTGCTGTATCTGTTCTGTTAGACACTATATAATAGAAATTGCTTGAAGTGTAATTGCCTGTCACTCAACTGCCATTTTACAATATAGAGCTGTATCAATTAAAAGATTCTTCCTCCTCCAATTAGTTTTGGTTCTTGGGGGTAGATGGCATTGTTTGTCTACAGAACGTTCCACTAAATCATTTGGTACTTTGTACATTTATTTGCTTTTAAATGTATTCTATGTGAAAGGTAATGGCCTGTAGTTACAGCTGCAGAAAGAACATTAACTGTCACAGTTTTCTGGCTGGCTGTGGATCTGCCAGCATGGATGCAGCCTGAGTGCTCCAGTCTGATAGATGTGAAATCACTGGGTGTACACAGCCAAAGAGGGGGCAGCTGCTCTATTTTCATGTACGTCTTGGGCTGTGAGGTAGGGAAAGGTTTAGGTGTCACAGCTGCAAGTTTCCTAAATAAACTATTTTTTCAAGTTTGTCAGTGTGAAGACCAGTATGTCCTACGTGACTCTTTTGTGGATTTGGGCAAGCATCAGAAGCGGTAGCTCTGGTTGAAAAACAAGGGGAAACTGTTTAAAATTGGTACTTCTTGTTTGGAGCGGTCCTCTAATGGAACCACTTTTCAGTGCATACAGAGACTTTGGAAAAATGGAACCTGTGAGTAGGAAGCCTTCACTGGAGACAGCCTGCTTTGAGATTAATGATTTTATCTGTAGCCTTTTAATACCTGCTGTAGATGGGATGATAGCTCAGGGGTAATATCTCTAATGGGAGGCAGGAAGTGTTGCTGTTTGGAAGGTATGATATGACATTTTTTAGTGTCTCTCTCCAGTGTTCACTGGGGATAATCCTGCCTTGGGGAAGGGGATGGCCTTAAATTTGATGGATCTTGGATTAGGTGCCAACTGATTTAGGTGTCTAATCTATAATGAGTATAGCTATCAGCCTGAGTCACGTAAGTACACACAGAAGTATATCTTGAACTTTATGTACTATTAGATAGTCAAGGCAGTGGACATGACTTTAGCTACTGGCAATGATACTGCCATGGGCTTGTATTCATAGGGATCTGTGTGGATCCACTGTTTTTTGTTGTGGGTGGGAGGGAGGTGGCTGTTCCAAGAAGCACTGTAAGCTGCTAAAACTGATTACAGTATTAGATTTTATTTGTAACAACTGTTAGTCTTTCAAAACTGAACTTCAGGTTTCATATGGAAGATCTAATACTTGCCTTAAAATCACCTGGTTTCATTTTGGTCTGTAATTACCTGGAGTTTGCCTGGCTGCACTGACTGCTGAAAGTGATCGGTGTTTCAAGGCCATTGTGCAGGCTCTGAGTGTCAATGTGTGTGTAGGTTGTGTTAAGAATAAACATCCCTTGTTTTGGGGAGAGTGGGGGAAAAGATGAATTGGGGCCCATTTCTGCTAAAGCCAGAGCAAACCTGGAACAAAATCCCGTGTCTTTTACAGTCTTCCTTTTCTTTCAGGTCCCACTTCCATTTATTTCATGATACTGTCAGCACTGCAGGGACAGTTTGCTCTTCCTCTACTGCACTCAGAAACTTTCTGTTTGCTGGGAGGTGTCTTTGGCAGTTTGCATTAAGGAGCAAACTTTTTTAGTTTAAATTTCAGTTTAAATGAACACAGCTTCTCTTAAATAAGAATTTGTTTAAATAAAGTCAGGTTAAAAACCAACTAAGAGTATTTATGGAAGAGCTTCCAGTTTATACATGACCTGGCAGGGATGTGTACAAGCTTGCCAGCATTTCAGAGAGGTGACCCATTACAATCACATCCCTGTCTCCTTGCTGAAGGTGCTCAGGAAGAAGCAGGTTCTCAGTTTCCCTTAAATCTGGCCAGATTTTGAAGGGATAGTGACAAAAGTGGCCTATCTTGTGTTGATACAAAGTGAATGCAAACTTTTTTCAGAGACCTGCTTGTTTCAGTGAAGTGTGTGTAGGAATAGTCATATCTGGTGTGTTGGGAAAACATTCAGGACAATAAGTAGCTGCTTATTCTGGCTGCTGGCAGCTTTCTTCTGGCAACCTGGTGGGTCAGGTATGAGCTGCTGCTCTGTCCAGGCCACCGTCTGAAGTGGTGTCCTAGAGGAGTTTTGTGTCCATGGATGACAGGCACAAGCCTGGAAAAATAAACCCTCTCCCTGTGCTAGCAGTGCTCTTGCTGCTTATTGCTCTGTATTGCAGGAGCCCAAACTGATATCCAAAATATGAGTTCCACCTGCTGCTTAGTTTTCCTGATCACTTTGGTATTTATAATCCCCCCTTTAGGCTCCTGTTGCTATGAAGAAAGGCAAAACAGGCAGGAGACCCTGATTATGTACTTTGAGAAACAATTAAATGATGTTGGAAATGCTGCCAAAACATGAAAAGCAGAGTGAATGGACGAATCTGGGAAAAAATTATTTGCAGTTTCTTACATTGTGTGTATTAGGAATGGATGGTAAATTATTTCAGACAAAGCTGTGAATTTTGTTTGCCCTTCTGAAAACACTAATTTTTTTTAAAGCTTCCCTGTGAGTATTACGGCCAACCTCATTTCACAGCTAGATGTATTCATCTCAGTTAAATGCAATGGACAAAATCTACAAAACCCAACTGCTTAACATTATAAGCAGCTTGCATAAACATGAATTATTAAGGTCACAAAAGCTCCTAGAAACCAGCTGAAATGAGTGCACTGTTGCATTTCTTTTTTCAAAACATGCATTAATTAATAAGGGGCTTAGTGCCCAGACTGTTTTCACCCCCCTGCCTCCGTCAGATTTTGCTTTCATCAAGTGGAGGGGAAAGTGTCACTTCTCTCTCTTCCTCCTCCCTTTTGTTTGGCTGGAGCACAGGAAGGTGCCAGACTTCATCCTTCACAAGCTGATCATTCACAGCTGTGATACCCTGAAATGCTCAGGCGGGTTGTGGTGGGGCTGTTACAACACCAATACCCTCTTCAGAATGGCCAGGGGTTTAATTTCATACCTTCTTGCACCACCGGAATAGGAGCAGGAGCCTGAAGTCAGGTGGCCAGGAGCTAGAAAGTGGGCACATCCACATGTTCGGGCAGTGCAGAGGACAGGGTGCTCACAGGAGAAATGTGGAAGAGAAGAAGGCAATAAGTGGAATATGGTGGTAGTGAGAGGTCCTGTCCTTTTTCTGGGGAACCACATGCCCTGGTTTGTGTAGGCATGGGCATTGTGTCGTGTGCTAGTCCCCTCCACATGGTGTGGGCACAGGCAGAACGTGATGGCAGTGGAGGCATTGGAGCTGTAGGAGCAGTTGGTGGGAGCTTCCCTCCAGCCCTTTCCAGCACAGGAAATAATTCCTGACTGAGAAAAGGGCTGCTGTGACTGAGGGGCCAAGCCCTCCTTATGTGCAGAGGCAAAGCACATGTGAAGTTCAACACTGGATGATACTTGCAACAAGGACCTGAAGAAATAAAAAACCAGGAATAGAGTGGTGTTAGTTTTTAAAATTAATTGATTCAGTTGTGGTGCTGGCTGTAGAAGAGGCAAGTCAGACTAATTGTGTGGAGGGAAGAGGCTGCAGTGACCAAGTGGGAGTTGAGGAGAACTTCAGTGGTGGGTGCTGGTGGTGTGGGTGGTAGGGGAAGGCTGATTCTCATCGAGCTTACACAGGAAGAAGCAGCTCAGAGGAGAGAGCTTACTCATGGGATGGTATGTTTAGGAGAGGGGATGCCTTCAGAGATGGTCCTAAAATGTCAAAAATATTACAAGCGAATATTACAAGTGAACTTGTGTGTAAGGTGGTTGAGCCTTGGTATCCGGTAGGTAACAAATGGCTCGAAACTTTCTCACCTGGTCTGTCCTGTAGGTAAAGCCTCTAAGGCAGACACCTCTCTGTGCTTGTCATGAGTCAGTGCAGAAAAGGTGAGGATGAAGGCTGATGGTTGGCATCTCTGCTGTCTGTGGTCCTGGCATCTGCAAGTGAAAAAATTCAGGTAGGCAGGGTCTGGATTATTGAACCCCAGAAAAAAAAAAAATGTTACTTTTGGTCTTGCTGTGTTTAGGTGACTCCACTTCACTTGGCACCCTAATGAAATACAGCACAAATGTCAAGGCTCTCATGTGGTCTTTTAAAAACCTTCCCAGGTACCACAGCTGTGCTTTGTCTGGGAGGAATCTGACTTCTGCAGCAACTAGAGAAACAGTTCAAGGAGTCACAAATGTTAAAGCCATTGTTCAAAGGCTTCTGCTCTGGGGTGGGTGCCTGGTTTTAACTTCCCAAACAGCAAAGAGGTTCTTTGGGATGAGTTTGGAGGGAGGACCTGCCTCCAACCTGCTGCAAGATGGGACGCAAAGGCCACAGTGCAAATATTCACCCCAGAGAATAATGTTTATCAGGCCTGCCCTGTTAAAAATCAAGAAAAATATTTGTCCCATGCTTCATTCCAGCATGGTTTTTGAAAATTAGCCTCATCAGTGGCTGTTCTGATATATAATAAAAGAACTCAAAGCAACAAAGGGGCTTTAAAAGAAGCAAAGATTTGACATATTTGTTAATACTCAGGGTAGCAATGAATTAATTTTAAGGCACGCTTTTTAGGTTTTTTAAAAAATAAAATGAGGACACTAATTAAAATTAATCCATTTATAAATCTTTCCACATCCAATTTTAAAGGGTAAATAAAACATTTGCCTTGTCTGTCCCTTTTCTCATCCTAAGACAATACAGACCATGCATCTTTTAACTCTTTAAGGTAATAAGCACATAGAGCTATCTTAAATTATTTGCTAGAAGATATAAAGATTGATGGCACAGTGGAGATAGCTTTTAAAGTGCTAGAAGGATGGCACTGGAAATGTTGGGACTGCCTCAAAATGGATTTTAATGCTTGCCTTTGGGATCTGCAAACCTGAGCAATTTCTCACCCTGGCTGCCTCCCTGTCCTCCATTCCCACCCTTTTCACAAAAACGAGCTGTCTGTTGCCTGCCTTCCTTGATGTGCATTTTTCAGTGTGATCATTTGCATTATAAAATACACAGGGATGACTTAACTTCAGTTTTGCTCCCAAAGTCAGGCGCAATTTTGATGGGTGAGGTTGGAAAAAAAAGAGGTGGTGGACCAATCCACAAATATGCCATATTTTATTAATTTATGTGATTCTAAAAAAAAAAAGTTAAAAAAAAGGAAACAGGGGGTTTATGGCAAAGAAACTCTTTGAAGTGTTAGTTCTGTGACACGTGAGACTGCAGCATTGTCAATGCTGAAGGTATTTTTCTGTGCTTTGTTTAGAAAGGAAGCTAAACACGACCTTGGGTCTGTGATTGTTGGTAGCTGCTGCTCAATGTATGTTAATTAGTAAAGACTGAGAGAAAAGTAGTACAGCTGCTGAGGGAACTACACATTCTAATTTTTTAATGTGTTCCAGATATTATCAATTGTGCCTACAGATCTTTGGTGCACTTGTGGCTGTGTGGAGGATGCACGTGTTTGTACCACAGGAAGGCACTTGCATTCAGAGTGCTGGCAAAAGTGCTACTCCCTCCCACCCAAAAAAAATCCCAAACAACCAAAAACCCCCTATAGGTGATAGTTTAAACTTATCATAAGCTGTGTGTCTGCTTTGTCTCAGGCCATGCCAAAGTGAAGAGATAGAAAGGAACAGGCCTGTTGTGTGTGAGGATGCTCTCATCTGCTTTCATATGCAGGTTTTTAATAAAACAAATATGCACCTCTGCTTCATGTTATTCCTATCCCTGGGAAGTTTCACGTCCCTTGCTATCTTCTATCAGTTCTCTGCTCTTTGGTTTTGATGTCTGTTCTTTATAAATCTTCCAGCCTGAAATCTGCCCAGAACTGCCCTGACTCCTCCTTGGCAGGACTAAATCTCAGCAGCTGCTGACAAAGTGAAGGTAAGAGGAGAAAAACTGCAAATCCACAGAGCGAAATGTGCTAACCAAAGTTATACTGCCTTGGGAAGGGGCAGTATGGCTATGGCTCTTCTACAGACACAAGCGGGCAAGGAGTAGCTGCTTGGTGGATTAGCAGATGGAGAGTTTTGTTTCCAGCAGTGTTGGTTACTCTAAATATTTACCCATGGTGCACAGGAGCATTGTTCCACTTTTCCCAGAGAAGTCGTGGCCAGGTGGGAGGTTTAAGCCCCCCTTCCTCCCAATGCTAATGGGATTTAGCTTCGTGATAGCAAGTTTGTGGCACTTAAACAAAGTTGCTGAGACCTGCTGTTTTGAGCTGTGCTACTGGTAATCAGTCTCCTTTTGTGAAAGCATAAAGAGACAGATGTTGCAATTGCAGGAGCTAAGGCTCCACTGGGTGTTTTGCTCGAGGTGTTATTTCTCCGTGGATGCTGCCATGGGAGGGGGGGAGTTCAGAAGGACACGGCTGGACACTCACCCTCGTCCTCGCCTGAAAATGAGAGGGTTTCTCTTTGCAGAAAGCAACTTCTGCATGGGGCCGTGATGGGCTTTTTGTCCTGTATGCTCAGTTTTCTGTTTTAAAGTGCTGTGCAAAATGACTTCTGTGCTTCCAACTACAGACTCAGAACTGCTAACCACCCACTGTACAGCTGCTAATGCACAGATTATCTCCACAGCCAACAGCTTTAAGTAATCAAACAGAGATAATTTTACCTCTGTGACCCAACAAATAAACACCAGAATCAGGAAAAATCCAGTCGCCCACACAATCCTACCCAGGCTTTCAAGGGCAGAGTGAGGAGTTTCGTCAGAGCCTGCAGAGGTGTCAAGGTCACCAAGTTTGTCCCATCCTGGATCGATGGAGAGTTGGCTGTGCAGTGGTGTGGGGTCCTCTCAGGAGGTCACAATGCTCTGTAACCTGATGAGACCATCTCTTGCTGCTGCTGCTGCAAAAGGCATTAAATGAGTAGAGCATACACTGAAAGTTGTATTTGCAGTCCTGCTTTCACAGGAAAAATTGTGGCTTGGAATGGCTTTTGTTAATGACTTCAGCCTTTAACTTTTTGTTCTTTGGAAGAACAGACGTTTCTCACAGCTATCAAGGGTTTAGCACCATTAAGAAATCACAACTGTTACATATTGTAACTTTGCATCTGTGGCTTCTTTCTCACTGACCCATTGCCACGAGTGTTGAGAAAGAGAGGAATTGTAGCCCAGAAGTCATATTAGAAGACATTTTTGCTCTTTAAAAGTCTGTTTCTTTTTGCTTTTATTTCCCAGATCAGCTCATTGTGACCATTTTCTTAGAAATGAAGTCTCGGAGTTTTTTTGTGTTAGTGAATTCTAGTTGCTCAGAGCTTCTCTCATTTTCCCTGCCCTTTCCCCCTTTGTTCTAGTCAACTCATTTCCTTATTCCTGCTATTAAGGATACTTAGCATGTTGTCATTGGGAAACAGCACTTATTTCTTCATGGAAAGAAGCTGCTTAATGTTTCATGTGTTACAGTGAATAATTAAATAAAGAAAAATATATAAGCCCACAAAACTAGCTGGCAGCTGAAAGGAAGAAAGCATTTGCAGTCTGCTGGGGAAAAGTGACACTCCTGGCCTGGTGTCTTGAAGCACAAGGGTAAGGTTTTAAAATGAATAGGTCTGGCATGAAATTAAAAAAAATCTGGATTTTTTCAACTTTCCGTGCATTTATAGCATTAATCTTTAATTGTCATGTTCTTGAGCTACTTGCTATGAGATTAGAGCTGGAATTGGTAGGGCTAAGGAAAACCAGGCGGGTAAGTGGAATGAAATGTCAGCAGGGACCACGACCTTGTGAACTGTCAGGGATGGAAAGGCTGTCAGCACTCAGGCAGGCAGGGAGCCTGGCAGTCTGATAGCGTATGGCATGAGTGGTCTCCACGTAAATAAGGAGTTCTATTACCCTTCACAGTCCTTTTCACCCTTTCTGGGCTGTACAGTCTTGCCCCTTTTCTTTTGACTTTATAATGAATCTTGAAACACAACTGTTGGGCTCTGCAAAAGTGGGGTCAAAAACTGGGCAGATGGGACTTCGGTGCTGGGAGATGGGAGAGGGCTGACTGCTCCCAAATGATTTAAATGGACCGTGGAGTTTTTTTCTTTTCAAATGAAATCAGAGCTGAGCTGTAATTTTGCAGTGACCTTTGCAGTTTTATGAAATGAAATCAGACACTTGCCATCGTCATGGCAGAGGGAGACTTGTTCTAACAGTAATTCAGGGCCCAGTTACAAATGGGGATCCATGCTGAGTATCTTTCTTTCCCTCCTCCCATCTAGTTTTTCCTCTCACTGCACATATAATCTCAAATGGATAACATGTTTTAGAAGAATTTGCTGACAGAGTTGTGCAGAGCAGAACTGTCTGTGCCATTGCACATCCCTTTGAATCTGGTTAGTGTTGATCTCATCAGCTGGGGTAGGAGCCTTTGTGTTCTCCTTTTTCTACCCCTGTGTGCTGAGATTTGGAGGCTGGATCGCATAATTTGGGTCTGCATCATCCAGCTGCCTTTTGCATTTTCCTTTCTGTCTGTGATCTGCAGCTCTGGCTGCAGTGAGGACGCAGTGAGCAGGACTTCAGTGGTGGCCTATACCACCGAGAGAATTGTTGGTGTGGATCTGATGTGCTTGATACTCACCAGAGCGACTGCTCAACAACCAGTGAACATCTCCAGCCCTCCAGCCTTCACGTGCTCTGCTGCACTGCTCAGAGTGACTGCTCTGACCTCTGCCCAGAGTGAGAGATTGGGTCCAATTCAGCTTGTAGCAAAGTGGAGAGAGGCCTAGGGAGCTGTTGCAGCAACCCGGAGAGTATCCAAAATGAGGAGAAAGAGGACTTTTTGGTTCCAAAAAAACTTGCAGATTCTTTCTGAGGGTTGGGCTGCACCAGTGCTGTTAACTCTTTTGCTGGCTTATTTATCTATGTACTGCTGAAGTTGTGGCCTTTCAGATCATGTCCACCAATTCTTCTCTTTAAATTGACAGACTCTGCACTGAATGGCTCATACTTGATAAGACAGATACAGAAAAGATGAGAAGGACTTTGAGAGGAAATGTGTTTTTTAATTACAATCTCTTGCACCTCATCTTTGGTAGCTCACCAACTTGTGATGGGCAGTATGGCAGAAAGGATAGTGCTATTTTAAATGTGCTGCTTATACCAGTGGCTTAGACCTTTCCTGTGGGCTTGATTCAGCAAGGTAAATAACCACACATCTACTTTGAATTGCATGAATACTACTACTGAAATTAGCGACACTCTTCCTGCGGTTCATTTAGGATGCATGGTTGCAGCTGACCCAATTCCTGCTGAAATAAGTGGAAGTATTCTCCCAGTATTCTATAAACCCAGGTCAGATCCTAAATCCGTTTAACCCTTTTAGTGCCTGCATTGGTGTCTCCTTACCACAGTGCCATGGTTTGGGAGCCCTACAAATGCTGGCATGCGTTGCAGTGACGAGAATTTTTTGTAGGGTCCACCAAAAGAGGAGCTCTCCTCAGCCCCAAACACCCTGAAGTTCATCTTCTGGTGCTGCTCTGTGTCACTATGTATTTCCTCCCTTGCCTTGAACACTCTTGATTTTATACAGCAGAATCTGCATTTCCCCTGTGCATGAGTAACAAGTAAAAGGAGTCACTGCACTCGAGAGTCAGTAGGAGGGCAATGGTAGCCAGACCTGGAAATCCAGTAACCCTGGTACCACTGACTTGAGGATTAAACCCTGCTCACTGAAACATGAACCCAGGCTGCCAAATTGCCTGTGATAAGCTTTAAAGAGCTGGGAATAAAACCATGCCTGCATCTATTTTCTTTGCAGCAACTTTTTAGCTGGAGGCTCATAACTGACTTCAGCAATGTGAATAGAGAGCCTCCGCGAGAGACCTGGCAGGGCTCAGCTGTGCTCCAGGATCCCATTCTTGGGGTTTTGTTTGTTTGTCGTCTGGATTAAGGGGATTAAAGACTTAACCTTTGTACAGCCTTTCAAATAATAACATGTTTGTGCTCGTACTGCATGTCAGGGAAGCCTTCCCCCCCATTCCTGATTTCATGATACAAGTGAAGATCTGAGAGTGGTCAGGCTTATGTAAAGTTGTGTCTTGCTCTTTAAACCCCCATAAATTCAGCTCAGTGCTCCTGTTCTCCTCTGTTTTGTGGTGTTGCTGGGGCCAGGGCATGGTGCCTGCTGCAGACCCCTATCCCAAGAACTGGGAGCTGTCATGTTAGAGGGGGCCACAGTCTGAGCTGCCAGCATCCAGCTGCTGCGCCTCTGGGCTGTGTTTTTTGTAATCAGAAATAAAATTCATGCTGCCAGATGGGACCCTGCTGCATGTCAGTCTGTCACTGGCTGTGGCCATTCCTTACCTCCTGCTCTGGAGTGGCTTTTGTAAACAGGTTTCAGAGGTTTGTAGTTCACACTGTAGGCCTTTTGAGTGAGTGGCAATGGCTTTTTTGAGATTCTTTTGGGATTTTTTTGGGGGATTATTCCAACAGTCACTGAAATTTTCAAAAGCATCTAATTGATTTTAACAAGTTTATTGGCATGTGCAAAAACAAGACTAAGGAGGACTCAAGAGCTGTCTTTAGCTTGAAGATTTTTCTTCTACTCCCTGTGCATATTCCACATGTGATTAAGGGAAGACCCAAGGCCACCTTTTGGACCAGCTGGTCCTATCTGCAGGTATGTCATCTGCAGGCATGGCCAGGACTTGCTCTCCTCAATAGAGTGCAACACCTGCATGGTCTGAGGGATGCCCAGGAGACAGTCAGGCAGACACAGAGGTGTGGGTGGCCCTGGCTTTAAGACCTTGTCCTTGGAGTTGCTTCCCTACAAATAGTGCTGAACCAAGAGACATTTACGTGGGAGTGGAGTTTTGGGGATTGGATTTGTTAGGGATGAGAGTTCATGGGGATGGGAGTTCCTGAGGTCGAAGTGTGTGAGGAAAAGGCTTTCCTCTGGCAGTTCACTCCCTGGCAGGGAGGATGACCTACCTGGTTGCCTCTTGGCTAAAAGCAGTCCAGCAAGGAATGCACGGTTTTGTGTGCGCTGTTTTTAGAGATCTAACAATGACATTGGATTCCAGTAGATACAACTGTCAGCATGGCACTTGGAAAACGGTGGGAAAATTAAAAATTTTGGCTCTTCCTGTTCACAATGGACTGGATGTAACAAGGATGATACAACTTTATCATCTGGATCAGGTAACAGCTTTACCATCTGGACTGTCATCACATTCAGTAACCACTGCTCCCTCAAAAAAACTTCAGCTCTTTTCTAGATAGAGCAGCCAATATAAATAGTAATTTAAAATCTACAGTACATAGAAAAGCCTTGGGTCTACAAGTCTG
Organism: Dasyornis broadbenti; assembly: GCA_013397935.1. Taxonomy (NCBI): domain Eukaryota; kingdom Metazoa; phylum Chordata; class Aves; order Passeriformes; family Dasyornithidae; genus Dasyornis; species Dasyornis broadbenti. The sequence continues at coordinate 522,518 of VZRN01001519.1, read as the reverse complement.
TATCCAAGAGTCTGTACTATCCAGCCTTGCTCAGGACATGAGTGACCAATGCTTTCCCTCCAAAGACAGCACATGCTGTGTCAGCCTTTAACAAAGGTTGTTACCATCAAGAACTTTAGGGAAGTAGTTTTTAAAAGAACTGCCTGAATGTTGCCTAAAAATGTACTTTAAAGAGAATCCTTAATCTAAGTGATGTAACAACAGAAGTATTTACTTTTCTACTAGACCCTGGAAGAGATAAGTCACAGAGAGTTGATAATTTTCTGCATTTTAGAGGGGATTTTGTCTTGCAAGAAATTTGCGCTACCCTACTTAAATTTAGAAGATGTGAGTCCTCTTGTGTCTTCTGCACACCAAAGGGAATACACACTGAGGTTGAGCAATATATGTTAAATTTGCCAACAGTTCTCCACTGCAATAAATACCTCTTGCAACATAACCCTGAAATCTGTGGATTGCAAGCCTGTGCTTTCAGGAGTATAATATACTTCATCCACTCCACCAAATGCCCATAAGGAAATTGCAAGTGAAATCAAACCACAATATATGAGAGTGAACTTGCACAGACAGTTGATTTAGGACACAAGCACCTCATTCTGGCTCTTCACTGTACAATTTTCAGAAGCAATTCACAGCAAGTATGTAATAGTCAAACAAGTTGGGTTAGACATTAGGCTATGTGGTGGGTAACATGAAGAAATAAATGGAAATGTGGTTACAAATTTGAAACTTTATCTTTGGAAACTCTGCATAGCATTTCTGAGGGCTCCACTTGACCTACAACTGCTGGGTAGAAGCAGTAAAAGTGATGTAAAGGCAGTGAAAGTGAATTAATTTAAAAAGTCTTAAGTGAATATTAATAGAACCTGCTATATTCAACTATTTACAAGCGTGTCTGGCATTTATAGATGAACTGTGCTGTTTGTTACATATTACATTAAAGAAGAATCCTGAACCAACATATCAAAATGTCAAACTAACACAGCATTTTTCTTTGATCTCCTTTTTTGTTAAAATGAATTATTGATATCCTTTTTCATGGCTGACAGGAGAGATCTCTGATTTTTATTTGTGTACTAGATCAAATCTCCTATTCTTTCTGCAGACAGAGGTCTTTACAACAATATCTAGATATGATATGTGCAATTGCAGAGCTCTGATGGGGAATGTTCTCCCCACCCATCCTGTGCTGCTGTGATTTCTTAAGCTGATATTTTCTTTGGAAGTCTTTAAGCAAATACGTAGCCCACCCTGGAGCCAGCGGTCAGGATGAGGGTGCGATGGCTTTGTGTGGGCCCACAGACCACAGTGGTGGGTGTGCAGCTCCACAGAGGGATCTGGAGCTGGTTTCCCAGGACCTGTGGAGAAAAACCTGTCTATCTTTTCAGCAATGTGGCTTGGAGAATGTGTTTTCCAGAGCGAGGTTAGATTTATGCTAGATTTCAGGGAGATGGGGTGCGCAGTTCTGGAGGTTTTGGTGGTACCAGTGGGTAACAACATCTCTGTTTTTCACCATCACCTGGTTTGGACATCAGCAAGGCCTTGATCACGGCAAGAGCTCTCAGCTGCCCCGAGTTCCATGGTTTGAAAAACTCTCTTTCTTTTCAAATGTCACCCCAATTATAGTTCTAGCAGACATGAGTTTCTTAAGGGCCCACCCCACTCCTGGAACTTGGCAGCCCCCAAAACCATTCTCTGTGCTTCACCTACAAATGCAGAAGTAGTTTTGGCTTGTTTTAAGGTCAGAAGTTTCTGTCAGAGAAACGAAGCTTCTTCCTCATGGTCTCCTGTTTATCCTGTTCAGCATTTTTAATTGCATCCAAAAGATGCTGCTTGAGTTTGGCAGCTGTTGGAGCTCTTCCTCCGACATCTCTGCATTTACTCAGGCACAAGGAAGGATGGTGCAAACTGTAGCCATAAGGCTCATGAAGGGTTTTAGATTTGCATGGATTTAAATTGTTTCACTTGGTTTAAGTCAGAATAAATTGACTGGAAATATGGGTGAGGGTGGCCCTAGGCAGAATGCTGCATGGAGGGACACACTTATCTACTTATACTCCCCCATCCCCAAATGTATTTCTGTTGCCTGCATCCCCTTATAGATATGAGAAACATATTTCCCTCCCTGCAGTTGTAGAAGGGGGGACCAGCAGCCCTTGTCTTTCTGTGCCTCCAAGGAAATGCAGAGCCTGTGAGTGCCTTTCCCTGCCTTCTGCTGTCTCTCAGCCAGCAGGTCTGCTTGCTTTCTTCATGCTTTAATCAGGTTTTTTCTCTCCATTCTGCTGACCCAGTTTAGGCTCTTTGAAGGCATGGCAGAGCTCCCCGGCGGCTGCAGCTCTGCCTTCGGGGGACATGGATGGGCAGTGGAGCTGAGCAGACGAAACAGCAGCAGCAGCACGCAGCCCAGGGGAGGAGGGTGGTTTTAGAGGTGTAGGTCTGCTTGGTTTGCTCCCCTGGGCACATTTGGGTGCATGTTTTTCTCTCTTAACTGCTGCGTAGGGTGTGCTGTTGTTTTTTGTTGTTGTTTTTCGAATTTTTTTTTTTTAAAGGAGATTTCATTTCAAGGCTGCTGGAGCAGTCTGCAGTGGGGTTTCAGACACGCGTGCTCACACTTTGTGTCTTAATAGCACCTGACATAACCTGGTCACAGGCACGAGCCAGGCAGAAATTATCCATCCCCCACTGCTGCTCTGTCCCCTCTCCTGTCCCCTTTATGTCATCCTGTATCTCAGGCAGCATCCCCTGCCTGAATCCCTTGAGGAGCCAGAGGGGAGCCCTCTCTGCCTTCCCTTTCTATCCTAGGGGTTTCAGTTTCATGTTCAGGTGCTGAATTTGGGGCAGTATGGCTCTTTTAACGGTGTGTGGGTGGGGATGCTGGCTTTTCTCTGACTGCACAGGGATGATTGCAGCTCTGCAGTAGTAATTACGTGAGCCAGGCCAAGGAGTGATGGTAGGGGAGAGGATCTGCGTGGTGGGATGACTCAGGGGTGGGATGACGCAAGCCTGGGGCCTGACTTTCTCTTTGCAGACTGCAGAAACTTCTTTCCAAAAAGCTGGCATCTAGGTTGGGGAATGATTTACCACATGGCTGTCAGAATCCATTCTCTCTGCCTGGCACTGGCCCCACTTCTCACTGCAAAGGCCTCCAGAAAAAGCATGAGAACATTTGTTTTCACTGTTTGTGTTGGTATTTAGTGGTTTCCTGCCCAGCTGAAGGATCTCAGGTGGTGTAGGAGGAAACTAAGGACCTCATGAGATGCTGTTCACCATGAATTTCCTGCCAAAGTTGGCCTTTTGGAAATTTTATTACAAATTGATTTTATTTCCTTCTATGTCCCATTAACCAAGAAGAGCAATTTTGGTTTGCATCCAAATTTACTTTGACCTGGGTGAATCTGCCTGTGCAGACATTCTTTGGGGTATCACAGATCTGCATGTATAAAGATGATGTAGTGCTGTGGCAGCAAAGCTGCCTTTGGCTGACCCTTGCTGACCCATCAGACACAGGAGACACCAGCTTGTGTTTAATTTGCTGTACTTACAACGTTTTCATGGCTGGTAAGTCCAGTCATGTGGGCAGGAGGTCGCCGAGATGGAGAGTCCATGTAGCTGCCCTGCTGGTAACACTCATGGTCTCAGCCTTTTGTGCACTGTTGCTTGGTTGTGGTCATGATGCAGACACTGTTCATAGCCCATCCCTCCTTCTCCTAAATGCTTCTTTAGGTCCAAAGACTCAGCCCTGTAAACAAGGGCACAGAAAGATGGACCTCTGGGTCTGCCTGATGGTTGGCAAGTAGAAACCAGCTTGTTCCAGCCTAGGGTGTTTCCCACATCAGGGCTTTACTGTTCAGGCTCTCTGTATGGACAGTCGTGTGCACGTTCTGCTGTGTAGGAGATGCCATCTCCTACATGTAGGTTGTGTATTAAACCAGAAGAGCTTTAGTATCTGTGCTATAGATGATGTATTCGTATTGTTGTAACCTTTCTTGTTTCCTGTCCCTTGTCTCCTCATACATCTTCATGGGGGTTAATTTTAAACACTGAACCTCTTTCTTCTAAATGCCATTTCTGGTTTCCTCATGCAAATTTGTTATTCAGTGAATAAAACGGGGAACTTCTGAAAATTAGTGTGAGTTGTATTTGTAAGAGTGGGTAGGTAATGGCTCTGGAAGTTTTCCCACGGGGTTATTTTGGTCCTGGCCCTCTGGAGCAGAGCTGCTGACAGGGCTGGGCTGTGCCAGGGCGCCTGGTGGTTTGTGGTGCACATACAGGCTCTGCAGCAGACCCCTGGCTTCATCTTTCACTTGAGATCCTGCCAGGATTTAAGCTCTGCAATGAAAGAAAGTGCAAAAACACTTCTCCACACACATGGTAGTAATACTTTAAGTATATTTATAGAAAGGGCTGGTATTTTTTCCTGTTGGTATTAAATTATTGTAAGAAGGATGGAAGTGTTACTACAACACAGTTCTTCATCTCTTCGGAGCGTTTATTTTCTGCTGTCTAAGAACTCTATGTGATGCTGATGTTGTATGGTCATTTTTGGATTGTTGCTCTCCTGTGGGTTAGGCACAGGTCTTGGAAACCTGTCTGTACCACCATAAGGTGATACTAAGGCTGAACATCAGAGGTAAGACATGGATGACATTGCTTTTGGACTAATCCGGGATAAACTCGAGCAGAGCCAAGCCCTGAGACCAGGTGCTTTACACTGCCTCCACAGCAGGAAGAGAACAGCAGGACCAGCTCAGGTCTTCTGCCAGTAATATAGTGCTTTAATTTTTAGTAATTTCTCCAAGAATCAGCTGTGTATATGTTTTTTCCCTTGACTTCTTAGAGGCAGAGGCTAGATTTCTTGCAGGCTGTGTTTTCTGTGGTTTTATTAATTTAATCAGTGTATAGGTGTATATACTTGTGGTCATCTGACCAAAACCAAATGCTGTCAGAGCTTTTGTTCTTGCATTCAGTGCATAAAAACTGGCAATGCTTTGCGAAATTCAGGTAGTCTTCACACCGATGTCTAGAAAAATCCATTCAATTGTTCCTTGAAAGAGCCACCCTTTTTTTGAGCAGCTCATGCATGCATTCAGATATATAATATAGACAGCAGAACTGAGCTGAAATGAATCCAGTCTGTAGTTCCTACAGGGACAAAATATCGGGATAGCTTAGTAGCAGGTTGCCCCAAGATGGCACTCTGTGTGCATGTCATGCTAAAATAATATTATGGTTGTGAAAGACCATCTTTATGATCCATGCAATGCATATGTCTCTTCTGGGCAGGTAAAGAAGGTGCAAGCCAGAGGTGACAGGCATGCAGCAAGCATTGTCACATAGCCCTTGAGCGATGGTCAGTGAGGGCATGGAGAGCGTTGTCAGAGGTGACACAGGCAAAGATAAGAGGATCATAGCTGAAAGGGAACTAGTGGTTTGTGACCAGAACATGACCTGGTCATGTTTTTATCCTTTTAAATGTTTTTTTTGTGTATTGGTAAGGTGGTGTAATTCCCAGACATTCATAATATTTCATGCCATTGTTTTGTTATTCATTTATCTCCTCCTATGCAATTATTTGACAGGGAAAGGAGTCGTGCCCTAAGCAAAATCTGACTACTGAGGAAGTAGCATTTCCAAGGGGTAGGTCCAAAATAATCAAATAACTTCTTCTTCTTCTTTTGTTAATAGAAAAAGGACTGAAATATTAAAAAAATAAAAATGTGTCAGGATAGAGGGGAAAAGATGGTACCTTAACTTCACATTACAGATCATAGAATCATAGATTGGCTTGGGTTGGGTTGGAAGGGACCTTGAAAATAATCTCATTGCAATCCCCCTGCCATGGGCAGGGACACATTTCCCTAGAGTAGGTTGCTCAGAGCCCCATCCAGCCTGGCCTTGAACACTTTCAGGGATGGGGCATCCACAACTTCCGTGGGCAACCTGTGCCAGGCACCTCACCACTCCCACTGGAGGATTTTTTCTCCAAAACTTTATCTAAACTAAATCTTCTCTTTCAGTGTGAACCCCTTTCCCCTTGTCCTGGCATTTCAGGCCGTTGTAAATAGCCCCCCTCCAGCTTTCTTGTCAGCTCCCTTCATGTAGTGGAAGGCCACAGTTAGGTCACCCTGAAGCCTTCTCTTTTCTAGACTGAACAATCCCAACTCCCCCAGCCTTTCCTCACAGCAGAGGTGCTCCATCCCTGTGATGATCTTGGTGGTCTTCTCTGGACTCACTCCAACAGGTCCCTGTCCCTCCTGTGCAGGGACCCCAGAGCTGGATGCAGTGCTCCAGGTGGGTCTCACCAGAGAGGAGCAGAGGGGCAGAATCCCCTCCCTCCCCTGCTGCCCACGGGGCTCTGGATGCGGACCAGGACACATTGGGCTACATTTTGGAAATTCTTAAGCCCAAGGGGATTAGCCAAATGTATATTTTAATGAATAGAAGATTGTCAAATATGTTTAACTTCGGTGTCTTAGGTTTCATGTCAGGGGCTTTTTTTTTCCTTGCAGAGTAATATTTATGATTCTGCTTTAATGATTTTTCTTGTCTTTTTGAAAAACTGGAAAAGAAAATTTTAAAATAATTAAAGTTTTCTCCTTATCCAGTTCCTCTGTATCTGTCATTTATAATTCTTTAATGATGTACATGCTTTGAATAAACCATATATTTTAAAACAGTTTGTAGAAGGAAGAAAGCCTTTCATACTTTTGCATTGTGTTTTTGTAATAACTTCTATCAGTCAATGACTGAAAATTTGTCTCCATTTTGGAACTTTCTGTAATGGATTGAGATAAAATCTAATTCTGCACTTCACATACTCCATGGGCCAAATAGATCCTTCATTTAATTCCATTAAGCGGGTTTTGCAGAGAGAAGAGTAATTTACAGGAAGCACTTGGCCCCGAACCCTTTTCAAAGTGACTGGCAAATTAGGTGTAGCACAGGCATGTGGAAATGGGTGTAGTCTCCTTCATATGGATATGGAAGATGAAACCTTAAGTGGCAGGATGTTTTCTGGAGCACAGAGATGTTACCCAGCAGAGCTGCTGCCCTCTGAGCTCGCTCAGGTGCTCAGCCACTGCTGCTTTTGCGTGTCACCCAGAGGACGCTGCCTGCGCTGATGCAGACACTGATTGCGCTGCTCTGCAGCCTTGACAGCGCTCACTAACCTGGATTTGATGTGGCATGACAAGACACCAACTTCTGCTCTGGCAGCGAGACTGTTCACATGCAGTGCAGTCTGCCAGAGTCTCCCAGGACGTTTGAGTCGTATCCGTGCGTAATGGCCTTGTGCAGTTAAGTTGAGCACGCTGTCTGAGATGAAAGTCAAATTTCAGAGCAGCCTTGTTTTCCTCCCCTCCCTCTCCCTCCACCAGTGCTGCTTTCACCACCACAACGGGATGTCTTCCTGCTTCCCCGTCGCTCCCCAAAACACACAAGCCCTCCTTCCTGCATGGTGTAACTAATCCGGTTTGCTGACTGAGATCTGCTGGGGCCTTTAAAGTGATGCCAGCTACTGCGTTCTCAATGTAGCATGGCAGCATTTCAGAGTGAAGCTAAAAATCCAAATCCAATAAGCAAGGAAATAACCATCAAGAAGATGCCCTGGTTTCCATTCTGTCCGTCAGCTCGCTGCCTGATGGGGCAGCTTTGCACTAAAATTTGGCCATCGACCATATGTTAGAAGTATGAAGACCTCTTTTTTTCCTCTTTTTTTCTCCTCTTAAAGCTCAAATCTATGAAGAGATGCATTTTTTTAAATCCTATTGGAAAATCACATTATTTTCAGGGATGAGCTTTCAGGAAGTTTGGATTCCTTTTTCTCTCTTTAGAGATTAGCAAACAGCAGCAGAACTCACACTTCTCTTCCTAAATCCCCATTCAAAATGGAAGGGAGGTTACCCAAGCTCAGGTTTTGTTCTTTTGAGATTTAACTGAAAGAGAGTTTCAGTGAGGGGGTTGTGATCCTGTAAAGGTGCTGGCTTTCATGAAAATTAGCTGAACAATTTTGTGAAAAATATTTGCATTTCAAGCGGAAGAAGATTAGTAAGACTTTTATGGTGAAAAAGACTTTTATGGTTTTGTGAAGAAAACAGGTTAAACGATTTCTTGTTTGTTTAGTTTGTGGAGAGAAGACAACTTTTTTAAAAAACCATAAAGAACCCCCAAAACACAGCTGCTGAACATCATGTGGGGGAACAGGATGTGATAAAAACCGAAAGTAATGGAGGAAACCCTCCACAGTGCTGGAATGGGTACTGCAAGTTGGGAGTTACTTGCTTCTGGTAAAGGCTTGAATGGGTGCTGGAAGCTCCGTGGCTCTCTAAAATGGCAGGCTGATATTCTCTTCTGCCAGAGCACGCCAAGAGAAAACTGTTCTTACGTGGTTTCATCAGGCCAATTTTAACTTTTATTTTATTTTTATTGTACAAAACAAATACAGAAATTTGCCAGTGTAAGGAGGATTAAGAGTGGATAATCCATTTTTCTGACTCATTCTGATAAGAAAAGAGCTCATCAACTCCCTGTAGCCTTGCATCTGAAGACAGTTGCTGACAGATTGCACAAAATATGTCCCTGCATTTTTAGGACCCCGAGACAGCATCTTGCAAGAAGATAAAACTGAATAAAACCTGACAAACAGTCTTCGTACTGGAGAGATGAGAAGGAAAAGTGCAGATAGTTTCTGTTAGAGGATTTGAATATGAAGCTATGAGGAAGGGCATTGCGTTGTAACTTAAACTCCTTAAATGTTCTGTTGAACGTGAAAGATCTTAGTTAATTAAAAGTTATTGCATAACTGCTGCTGGGAAGTGAAAGTTTATTTTTAATTATATTGCCTTACATAATGGTTACACGATGACAGAAGCAGCATGATGAAGTGTAAGAGATTTAAGTATACTTTTTTTAATACAGTGAAATTAAAAAGTGAGGTGTTGAAGTATTAATTCATCCTTGACTTGTACCTGGATCTGTTTCATGGTCTCTGCTTCAGCACTCAGTTTTTAAGGACAGTATCTGTTTGTTCTGTACTTGTACAGCCCACGGCTGTGATGATGACTTCTTGAGTGTGGTATTCATCAAGACAATAAATAATCTTGTCCACTTTCAGCTTCTCCTTTGATCTTGGAATGTTTTGGCCAGCAGACTGGTACACATGCATCTGTAACTAATATGCCAACAAATTACATCTATAATTTATCGTAATCGTGGAAAACCTATTTCAGCTGGATGATTTCTTAAGTAATTTATTTAACTGTGGTTGTAGAACTGTATTTTCTGCCTTGATACGAAGAACTGTTGGCTTTGAAAGCTGAGTGTGCAATGAGGCAATTAAGTATGTTGTTTTTAACTGGAGAGAGCATCTACAGAAATGTTACTAACACAAAAAGGGAAAGTGAGATGGAGTGGAACTGAGTATTTGTGTGTAACATAAGTAAAAGAGAAACTTGTTTTCTCTCTAACTTAAAAATACCTCCTATAAAATCCTCCCTTCCCTCTTTGAAGTCTCTATGTGCCTCATCGGTGTTTGCCAGCATTGAAGGGGTATCACTGTGGGGTTTTGGGTCATTAGAACTTGCCTTGCTTCTGCATTCTCAGGGCTGGGGCTGCTGGAGGCAGCCAGGCTCTGCTCCAGCCTCAGCTCCATCGTTGAGCCCCTGGTGTGGGGCCTTGATGGCTGAAATGTTGTGTCCTGAAGTGTGATGTTCAGTTTATCTAAACAAAATACAAGCCACCACCGGCTGATCAGGCTGAACAAAAAGCCAGGAAAACAGCAGCTCACAGAGTAGTCCTGGGTTGACCCTTGTTAGACTTTAAAAGGCTTGTTTCTAGCCATGAGCAAACTACTGTCCATTTACTTTTGCTTTGACAAGCACCTTTCCTACAAGAGGACTGATGACGACGGTGATTATTGTTGAGCTGGCCTATATTGTGTAGGGTTTTTAAGCTAAATGATGACAGACACCGTAACAGCTCCAAGGAAATCTGGTGTGAGGCTCCTGTGCTCTGTAGCCTCGGCCTGCCCTTCCCGCTTTTCAAATTCTGTAATTTCTGAGAGTACCTAAGACTTTCTTGAGGTACAGAGGAAAAGCTGGAATTGATTTACAAGCTGACTTAGTGGGGCTTTCAACAGAGACTTATGGCTATTGAGTACTTCTGACAAAGTCTTGATAGAGGTTTAGAGCTTGCTTTGTGAATATGTTTATTAATTAATGTCTGCCTCTCTTTCATGGCTTTGACTATTAGTTTTTTTAATGGAAGCCATCATAAAGGATCTAATTGCAGTGATTTTTAAATTATTTTGTCTTAGATGTATTTGTCAGGAAAAGCATATGAAATTGAATGGATGTAAAAATTAATAACATCACATCCTTTCAATAACGGGGAATTAATGCAATGAAGATCCTCAATATCAGGTTGTATCTATGGAGTCAGATGTGCAGAGATCCCTGTCTGAGGTACATGAAACCATGAATTTAGAGGGAATGACAAGATAGTCTGTTGTTGATGCTACAAATGGCTATGCTTTCGTACTATTGTTTGATGGGGTGGTTGGCACTCAGTGGTGCCACGTGCCTGGTGGTATCATGCATCTGTATGAACAGCAGGCTTGTGCACTGCCCTTCCTTTTCATGCTTGTCTGTGTATCTTCAATTGTCATCTAAGTATAAAATCCAAAACCCCAATAGTTTGATTGTTCATTTCTAAGCTTCTTACGTAAGTATGTGCTTCTTATGTCCTTTACAAGGGCTTAATTAAACTCTTTTCAGATAGCTGGGAAAAGTAGGACAGGAAGGCAGGATGTCAAGTAATTCTCCAAACCAGTCTGATCTCTCACGAACAGGGTAGGTCCTGGAAACCCTCAACTGGGATTAAGGTGCCTGCATGATTTTGACAGCTACAATCCTGCATCTCTGTTTTGGCAAATATCTGGGCTATACTGCATGTTGTTTATATTCATTTTTCTTAAATATTAGTGGGAAGTATGTGCCAATTGTGAAACTGAAAGAAGAGGCTTAATGGAGAGGCACTGAGGCCAGAGACAATACTGGTGTTGGGGGTAGGACTTGATGGGTGGAATGGTTCATCTCCACATCCTCAAACTCCAGAAATATGGTGCCTGGGGAAGGGACAGAGGAGCTGCAGCAAGCAGCAAATAATCCCATCCATACCCCAGAAATACATAATAGTGTGCATTTGGGTATATAATGTTAGATGCAGCATTCAGGATCACAGGATGGGGATGCAATAAAAGACTTCAGAGGGCAAATTCTGCTGGGCCCTGACAACCCTTATCAGCTGGCCAGCATACCAGAACCACCACCTCCTCAAAGCCACTTCAGGTTTTCTTTCGTCTTTGTGAATTATTTGACTTTCCATAGATGCAAAAATACCCTCTTTTAAACACTGGCTTACTGAGCTCAGCCCTGAAAATCAGAATCTGTCAACGACTGGAGTTGTTGGTTTCTGCTCCATGGCTCTCCGGGGAAGAGCCGCTCACTCTCACAGCTGGTTTCCCTGGGGTTTGGCTGAAAATGCTCTGCTGCTGTTGCCTTGTGCCAGTGCGTGTCCCAGGGGTGGGAGGCAGTCGGTGTCCTGCTTCCTTGCTGGCATTTTCACATGGGAGGTTTGTGAGTTTTAGATCAACTAGAAACCAAGACAAGATAGAACTTAGGTTAATTTGAGAGCTTTTTTTTTTGGGGGGGGGAGGGGGCAGGTAGTGGCCACAGATTTGCTAAGCTGTTTTTCTCACTCGTGAGTTTCGTCCCCGCATAAATATAACCAGAAAGGAGACGGCATCACCTGGCAAAGGAACATTTAGGTTAAGTTTCATTTTGCTGGAAATGTTTTTCCGTAGTTGTTAAAAACAGATTGAGGTTTTTGACAGCACAATGTGGTGTCCAGCCCACGTGTGGGTGGCAGGGAACACTTTGTAGGGGGGTGCCAGATGTTTTCCTCTGCCTTAGGGGAATATCTTTGAAAATATTCACCCTTCTGGTGAGATCTGCTGCTGTACAAACTGCAGAAACTTAGGTGGATCCCAAACATCCATGCTGCCTGTGGACATTGAACTAGCGCTCTTGTACATCAGGAGCTCAGTAGGAAGCCAGGGCATCTTCTCTCTTGATTTGAAGGTCTGTGACCAGACAAGTCTCTGACTCATCATCTCCAGTGCATTGCTACTGCAAATTATTTGAATTTCCTGTGAGTCTGTAACCAAGGTAATGGCACTCGTGGTCACTGGTGGGGCTGGCTGTCCTGTTTCACTCATGGATTTTCTTGCGTCTGTTGGTACTATGGGAATGGTTATTTCTGGCTGGATGACACGATCCCGGTTTTGCTTGGTGATTGAAAGTGTCTGCTTCGCTCTTGAAATCAGAGCTGAAATTTTTCTTCCACTGATGTTTGTTTTACCCACGCCTAGCTGCTGTTAGATGGGTATTGAGTGCAACTCTGTGATTATCTGCACAATGCTTTGGGGTCAGTATAGAAAAAAAAATATGTCTGTGTTCTTAGGGAGGACACAGCATTCCAAAGGAGTGCTCTCAGCAGTTGTGGGAATTTGTGTTTGTTTTCTGATGGATATCCATTTTTGTTCTGAGGAGATGTGTAGATCAGAAAGTCAACAAAATGTAGGTCCACATATTGGGAGCTGTGGAATCCAAGTGCCCATCATGGAACAGAGCAATGTGCTTAGGCCATCACTGATGGATGGGTCCTAGCTTACCTAGCCTGTTCTTCTAAAAACCTAAAATCATCTTTTACTAGCTTGTTCCACTGCTCTGTCCTTGCAGGTTTTTTTCTAATGTGTAGCCTAGATATTCCTTGTTGGCAATTAAGCTGATTAATTTTTGGTTTACTCTCAATGGACATAGAGTACAATTGACTGCTGTCCTTTCTGCAACCTTAGACAGCTTTGAAGACTTACTGTGTTCAGACCTCTCTTTCTGAGCATGCATACATTCTTTTCTTTGAGCCTTTCCACAGAGGGACACCCACGGTTGCATTAAAATATCTAAAATCTGGAATATTTCTCTTGGTCACCTACTAGGTTATCTGGGAAGCTTTTTTACTGTATGCAGTGGAGATGAGTCATGGAAAAATGCTGGTTATAATCTGTTATGGCTATCTTTATTTCTAAGAAGTTTCTTTTTGAACCTCTTTATAAAGATGGCTTTACCAGATATGAGGACACATGTAAGCAAAAAAACCACAAAAACAAACAACAACAAATAAACCCCTCTAACACAAAATATTATTGAAGTTCCTTTTTATACAACAGTAATTTAAGTTCTTCTTTCTTCCTTTCAATATATAGGATGGAACGATTTAGGGAATCATGGGCATTTTTTTTCTTCATTCCTACCTCAAAACCCTGCTGCAAAACTGCAAAACTTGTGCATCTTCCAGAATACTGCAGGGCAATTTTGTAAATGTGGGGGCAACCAGAGCTGGAGTTGCTTTGTGGATTTGAATGACTTCAGACTATTTTCTTGCAGCTGAATATTTGAATGTGTGGGAGGGTTTTCTCCTAAAAGCAATGAAAAAACAGGGGGGAAGAAAACACGAAGTAAATTATAGTTCCAAATTTATTCAACAGATCACAGTTTCCATGCCATGGATACAGATTATATCACTAATATTTACCACAAAGGAAGGAGGTAGTGCCACAGACCTGCAATTAATATTTCACTTCAGCAAAATATTGTGATGTAGCTGTCCAGATTCTCAATATGTACAAAATCAGCATGTTCCAAGCATTATTTTGCACTCTGCTTTAGTTTCTTGGGAGAAGCATTGCAGTGGAAACTGGTACTTAGTTTATAAAAAGCGCACTCAGTGTCACTTGGAGGGATTTTTGTGCCGTGTGTTGTGGTGTGGCGTTTCCTGTCTTCGGATTATAGACAGCCGAAGTTAATTGCAAGTGTGATGCCAGGCTGCAGCCAGCTCGGTGGCTGCCTGGCCTGGCCCCATGGTCAGTTTCCCATGCTACACACGCCAAAGTTTGGGCTGCTGGTATGAAAAATACGGTGTGGGCATCTGCCTGCCTGGGCTGCTGCTCCTGCTCCCTGTGGAGAGAGTGTGGGCACTGGTGTGGAAGGATGTGCCAGTCCCTTGTGGATGCCTCTGTCAACAGGGTGGAAACAATGAGCAGCCATGCAAGGAAAAGCAAAGACTCTGGCCATCACAAAAGTGTGCAGGTTGGATCTGCTCCTCCAGCTAAGATAGATTTTAGTGTTTTGGGTAAAACAAAATGAAGCCTAACCTACGGATGTGCCTCTGTAAAAGGCAGAGGATTTTCTTTTTCCTTTTTCAACTGATTTTCTGCAAAATATTTTAAGTGCTTTGTTGCAGACAATAACTACGCTGTTGAAGAAGGTTGGTAGGCACTGCCTGGGCTTGACACAAGTGCCTAAGAGAGCAACAGAGTTGGTATAATGACTTATACGCAGACACTAAGATATCTGCGTCCGAGACAAAGTGCTTTGTATACTATGATTGCTGCTGCCCACAGATGCTGAGAGAAAGCTTCGTAACAGCTGGGGTATTCACAGTTTTGGGTGAAGGCTTCTGTTATCCGTAAAGGCTGATCTCTGGATAATAAAAGCAGAAAATCTGCAAGGGGCACTTGGTGCGTCTACTTAGCTTTGCGTTGCCACCTCTTTAAAAATGGGAAATTCTTACTTTATAAATCAGGGTGGGTTTTTTTTTTTTGTCTTCTACCTCTACCTGTTTCCATCACCATCATATTATGTATTCAACTAGGTGCAGATGGTCATCAAACCACCATGACATTCCTGCCTGTGCAGCAGTGCACCTTCCTCTGTGTCAGGATCCCATAGGATATGTTTTGCATGTATGCAGCTCATTTAGGGAAGTACTTGGAATTTGCAGGCCTACTGGGAATTGAATTTTTTTTCTCTCCCATGGTAACTACCAGTTTTCTCTCAACGCAGAGGGCTGTCTCTCATCAGAAGACACATTTTAAATGGAGAAATAACTGGTAAAAAACCCAGAGGTGGTGTGCATTTAGAAACAAGATGTGCCTTAACTAAAGCATTACTTATAGAAAATTTGTTTAGTCGAGCTGGCATCCAGATGCCTTCACCCTGGCCAGCAGTAGTCTTCCACCAAACCACAAGACTCTCCCTGGAATTTGTTTTTTTAAGAGGTAATCCTTGCAAACCCTCATCTCAAATTGCAATTTTCTCTTTCCCTAATTTCCCTGATTTTGCTAAATCCAGGTATCCTTGATAGCCCTTGCCTCTTGTATCTTCCTTGTGCCTTAGTCAATTTCCTGCACTCTAATCTTTAATCCTTAGGGGTTTTTTAAACTTAGCCTGTGGTTTTGCCTTAGTTAATCTGGGTTTTGCACATGCCTGGTTTATCTTGCAACACTATTTTAATTTGGATCAAGAGTGAGCATATAGTTGCTTCTGCTGAATGAGCAGAGATGCTCTGTAAGTTGTTTCCCGGCAGTCACAGAGAGGACCCAACATACTCTTGGTTGCCCACTGATGGTCGCCTTCTCCACCAGTGCAGAGCCACCTCTGCAGCTCTTTTTGACGGTGTAGGGAATGTGCTGTTAGAAGTGCAGCAGCAACTACAGGGATTACAGACTTGCACAGTTTAGGACAGGTCAGAAATTCTCCCACAATTGTGTTGGGAAATTGGTTGGATTGAATTTGGCACAGAAAAGCACCCAGCTTATGAGCAGGAGCTCTGCCCAGTGCAGCTGAGTAATCCTTAAGATGTTTCCTTCACTTGTGTGTTGATATATAATATTTTCAGCTAGTGTCCAGGCAGCCCACCAAATTCTGTTAACAGTGTGATCCTAAGGGGATTAGCTAATGACTTTCCATACTGATTGGGTAATGACTTTTTGGAAAGTGAGAACTCAGCAGAAAACAATCCTGGCAATTACAGTCTGCTCATGTCAATACTGCAAGTGCTGCAGAGCAGCTCCATGAATAAAATGGCTTAACTTCTCAAATTAAGTCTGTGTCTGTCTCACTAACCTCCCTACAGAGTCTCCTATTCTTGTCTGATACAGGAATACCTTTCATGCTCCAGACTCTTTGGGGGTGAGAGTGGTTATAATCTCCCTGAACAGACTCTTGTTCTGTCTCCTGCAAGAGCTTTCGGTGGCATGCCCTAGATCCTGCCGGCATTTCAGGTGCAGTGGCAGGATGCAGCCCAACCCTGTGGTGGCTGGTGGCACATTCATGTCCTCCTCAGGTGACGGAGATCTGTCCCCTCCTTTGCACCAGGAGAGATACTCAGTATGCTACTGAAAACAGCCAAAAAGCTGTTCTGACTTTGGAGGAAAAGAAGGGATTTTAGGCATGCAAATCTAGTACAGGCATCACTGGTGGCACAAATACTCTTTTGAAAATTATGATTAAGAAGGAAAGTCTGTAAGCAGATCCCTGAATGAAGGTCTGGAAACAAGGGGAGAAATAGTTGCATATGTAAACACTCACATTTCATAACAGGTCAAAAAGAGGGCAGGTTTCCAACCAGGATTCTGATAGCTCTTCCAGAAAGGCGGAGCATAACCTCACATTGACCCTTAGGGTATGCAAAGGAGAACAATTATGCTACAAGAACAACTCAAAAGAGAAACAAAATATACCCAAGAAGGGTCTTCAACCATACCAACACTTAGGGCTTTGTTCACTTGTAGGCAAGAAACAATGTGAAGCACAATCTTCCTGGTATTTGCAGTAATTTTTACTTTTTCTAAGCACTCTTTTTGCCAACAAGATAACAGTTTAAAGATGTGTTAGCAGCCGCATCTGCAACTGCATCTTTTAGCCATTGTTACGCATAATTACGCAGTGTTTTATCAATTCTGTTATGCTCCCAGTAGCCTGATTTGAGAGCCAAAGCACATCACTGAGATGTCTGCTTGGGTGCCATCAGAGGCACTGAAACTTGGTTGACTAACTGCTGTGAGCTGTTTGTTTTACCCCTGCAGCTTGATGCTTGATGTAAAAATCAAATAAACCCCTCCAGCCTGTAAATGAGATAGCGAAGTTCATAGGTAACAACAGTGGCCTGCATGCCACAGTTTGCCTTCTGATGTATGGAGTTTATAACATACATATTAAACAAATACTTAGGAAAAGGAAAAATTGCAGATAAACAGTTTATTGGCCGCTCCACTCTCTTTCCAGCTACTGTTAGACAAAGTCTTAAGCAGCATTGTTAGGCTTTGTTATAAAGAGCAGCTTAATCTTGGAAGTGTTGGGTACCTCCTGATGGTGAGCTCAGAGAATCACATAATTAAAACTCTTATGCTTGTTTTTACTGATATGCATTGGTTTTGAGATTTTTTTTTTTTGTGTTATGTACAGGTGTGTTCTTCAGGTGGAGTAAGCTCACCTCTCCCACAGCTGCTTGCATCCTCCTTCCCCACTGTCACTGAACTGCTTCCTTGAGGAATATAAAGCCTATCCCAGGTTTCAGGGGAAATTTTTTCAGTGAAGTGCAGTTACATTTCTTCTTTATTTTGGCAACTATACGTTTCCCACTCATCTTCACTTGTAGTACAAAAGTCAGTAGTTTTTTATGAAAACTATTTTTCCCTCCTCCTCCTCCTCAGCAAAAAATTTAAAAAATACAGTGACAGATCTTTTTCTGGAGACCAAATATGATATGTTTCAAGCATGCAAACCCAGGAGATTATAATGCAAGCTGGTTTGCAGCCTCTAAATGTAGTGGCCATTGCCAGCTGTTGGCCACAATAAAGTGCTATTGTGTCCCCTCGTTGTCACTGTCATCTTCAGTAATGCTGTGAATGGTGCCAAGTGCATCCCTCACACCCTGCCTTGGAGGGGGGGACACCCCCTTGGCTGTACCCAGGAGCAAGTCCCCACCACTGCCACTCGTCTTCCTGTGGCCCTGCCTGAGCAGAGATGCCACCCAAGCTGCCCCTTTCCCTGATGCCTCCCAAGCTGCCTCTTTCCCTGTGCTCCTTGTCACTCAGCTGCTTTTGTCCTTCGCTCGTCCCGGGGGCTCTTGGCTTTCAGCGTTGTGTATTCTTCCAGCTGTTGCAGTTGTGTGCCTCTCTGCCTCTCGCATTTTTTCACAGGCTGAGTCATCACCACTGCTCCTGAGTGCTCCTGCACCTTCAGCATCTTGAATCTTTATCTAAATCTTACTACTTGGGCCAATTTCTGGTATTTTCCTTCGTTGTCCTGATTTTGCAGATTATAAATTTAAATGAAGAGGGCTCTGATTTTCCACTCTCTGCTGCTCCCGGGCCCGTGTTGCATAGTAAGCGACCAGCTGACAAACACTGTGTGTAACATCATGCATATTCCTGCTGACATTGTTGACAGCAGAGCTCATGCATAAAAAAATTTATGCCATAAAGCATAGGTAGCTCTGCAGACTTCTGCTCTATTTAATGCCCAAGTCAGAATATTGGTCAAAGCTCCTCTAAGAACGAGAGATGACATTTCCCCATCTGCTCATGTGAGGGGAGGAGTTTGTTCTTTGAAAAGCAGAATAATTGTTAGAAGACAAATGAGCAGGCCAAACTGCAATATGCTCCATGAGTAATTGCTCCTGAGTTGAAAATGTGTTCAGTGAACAGGGGCTGTGTAGCTTTTGGGAACGTATGAAAGCTTTTTAATGCTGCTGGCAAAGCAGAATGGTGCTTCTTTTTGACCATGAAGTAAAATACGAGAATGATTTCATAGTAATTTTTAAACAAGGACTAAGAGGAAAGTTTTTGTGTTTCGTATCTAACCTATCTTCTTCTGAACCATGCACATTTGTTAAACCAGAGACCAAAGGATGGATTTACAGGTATCATGGTCCTGTTCTATGCAGCAGCCTTTCTGCTAGTTTTTGGCAAATCACATAATTATAGGAAAGGTTGGGTTGGAAGAGATCTCTAAAAGCCATCCAGTTCCAACCCACCTGCTATGGGCAGGGACACTAGATCAGGTTGCTTGGAGTCCCAGTCTGACTTAAAATGTTTCCAGGGATGGGACACCCTCTCTAGGATCTACCACCTTTCTGGCGAACCTGTGCCACAGTCATCACAATAAATTTATTTCTTATATGTGGTCTGAATCTACACTCTTTTAGTTTAAAATTTCTACCACTTGTCCTGTCACAACAGGCCCTACTAAGAAGTCTGTCCCAATCTTTCTTACAAGTCCGCTTTTACTGAAAGGCCACAATAAGGTCTCCCTGGAGTCTTCTCTTCTCCAGGCTGAACAGTCAACACCCTCAGTTTGTCCTCACAGGAGAGATGCTCCATCCTTCTGATCGTTTACATTGCCCTCCTCTGAACTCACTCCAGCAGGTCCATGTCCCTCCTGTGCAGGGACCTCAGAGCTGGATGCAGTGCTCCAGGTGGGTCTCACCAGAGCGGAGCAGAGGGGCAGAATCCCCTCCTTCCCCTGCTGCCTGTGGGGCTCTGGATGCAGCCCAGGACACGTTTGGCTCTCTGGGCTGTGAGTGCCATGGCCAGGGCATGTCCGGCCTCTCACCCACCAGCACCCCCAAGTCCTTCTGGGCAGGGCTGCTCTCGGTCTGTTCATGCCCAGCCTGGGTTGATACTGGGGGTTGCCCTGACCCAGGTGCAGCACCAGCACTTGGCCTTGTTGAACCTCATGATGTGCCCATGGGCCTCTCCTCAAGCTTGTCTGGGTCCCTCTGGATGGCATCCTGTCCTTCAGGTGTGTCAGAGCACCACTCAGCTTAGAGTCATCTGCAAATTTGGTGAGGATGCAGTTGATCCCGCTGGCCATGCTGTCGAGGAAGGTATTAGATAGTCCTGGTCCTAGTACAGGCCCCTGAAGGGCACCACTCGTCACTGATCTCCATTTCGACAGTGAGCTGTTTATCCATTGCAAGATATGACTTTGTGGCAAGAGCTGCCTCTCAGTTTGCTAAACTACCCTCCAGCATTCAGGGTGCAGGATCTGCAGGCACATCACCATTCAGCATCAGCACGTCCTGCCCACTGGACATGTGATGAGACTGGTCATCCATTTCCCTCCTTTCCATGCAAGGCCTCTCCCAGTGTGAGGACACCATCACCCAAGTGGACAGAATTATGATGGTTCTTTCAGTGTTGAAGGCTCTCTTCTGAGTTGTGCCTCAGGGTTTGGTGCAGCAGGGACCTGCAGCCCAGGTCTTGCCCTCACCTGCCTTGCAGAGCCATCTGTGCCAAACATAACAAGTATCTGATATGAAAGAGAAGATGTCAATGGGAACTATCCAAAAGGCAGGGGCCAGGGTATAATTCCCTCCCTGTAAGAAATCTGAAGCCAGTGTAACAAATACGTCATATGGCCTCTTGAGATGCCCTATTCACTATATTTCTAAGGGAAAGACTGTCAATTTTCTTGCTGATTTGTGAGCTAAGTCTAAACTAAGTTTCCCGTTGTTCCACTTACACAAAAAACATTCCCAGATAGAACAATGTAGGAGGGTTAGGTCATATACTTATTTACACATGAATGACAAAAGTATATGCATGAACATTTAGCATTTTATTTTAGTAAAGACAGGCAAAATACCATGTTTTTTTTAAATTCAAATCTGTGCTAGAGTGTTCATGCGATTGTTACACATTTCTGGATTAGTGGTGTAAGTTAGAAATCCTTTGTTTCTCTACCTTTGCTGTCACTTGGCTCGTTTGTTTGAATTTGATAATGCACGATGATAGGCCTGTGGGTAATCTGGGTGTTGCAGCTGCCTTAGACCCATGCAGTGTCAATCTTATGCTGCCTCATCTGAAGAATCTTAATCTTTTAACCTGAGGGTGCTGAACGTGATTTAGTGGAAAGATGTGGGCTGCACATCCTGTATCCCTGTCCACTTCTGCAGGCTTGTGTGTTTCATGACATCATGCCACTGGCTGTACAGAGGAGCTGTCAGTCAACCATCCGTGCCCACGCCTTTCCACCCCGGAGAGAGTAGATTCTTTCCTCTGGAAAGAGTAGATTCTTTCCAGAGGTTTGTTTGATGAGAGACACGTTTGAAAGTGGTGGGATCACCACTATTTAATATTTCCTAGTATCTAATGGCACTGTGTGCCGAGCTATTTCAAAGGCACTCATAAAGAAAATGGATTGCAACCTGTTAGGTCTGCAGAAGGGCTGCACTGGTGAGCTGGGGTTACTGGGTCCTCCGGGTATGCAGGCACCTGGCAGTGGTGTGTTTTTCAGCAGGAAGTGTTCAAAGCAGGAATTTGAAGCATTCCAGTGCCGTGTTTCCTTCTGGGCAGAAGATATTTGTGCCGACCTGTCTCTGTGTGTCTGTGGACTGCTGTTTGTGCTGTTGAAATGCCAGCTGGCTCCAGGCATCTGCGCTCGGTCCTGCGCCGCGGATGAACAGGCGCCATTTGGTTGGGCCCCATAAATAGCCTTCGTTCATTCATTGAAAATACAGCAGCAGCAAACATGCAAGTTTAATAACTGTGCTTAATTAATGGTGGGTTAGTAAACGATGCGTGGAGAGGAGGTTAAAATTTACTAAAGGCTATCACTGTGTAGCTCTTAATTGAATTAAGTGTGTATTAAACTAGGCCTCTTTCTTGTCCCTGGAGAAACAAGCTGGGTGCAGTGGAGTGTATGGATGCTATTGATTTCAGAAAGTTCTGGTTAAAGGCAGTACGAAAATGCTCTATGGCCAAAGTCCAGATTCTCCTGCATATATAATAAGGCCAAGGCAGGGTTAGCAAAAGAAGATAGAGAGCATGATGTTTACTTAAGGAATTCATATACCTGTTATTATCACAAGTCATTTCCCAAGAAGGCCTAGTGGAAAAAAAAAAAAAAAAAAAAATCCCTACACTCACAGTTTTAGCCTTATTTTGGAATTGTTAGCTTTTAATAGTTTTTATACAGGAGAATAGGTTGCCCTGTGTCTGGTTTCCTTGTGTATGTAAAAGCATATATACACTTAAACACAGTGTCAAAAAATCTGAAGGAAAATATCAACAGGTTTTTTTGTTGTTTGTTTTTTTCCAGCAGTCTGTGTCCAGCAAGACTGTTTATAGCAAAAGTAGTCCTCAGGGAAGGTTTGTAACACAGAGAATGAAGTCGAGAGCTGCCATGTGCTAGGCATGGCATCCTCGTTCGCTGTTTCTTTTATAGAGACTCATCTCATGCTTGAAATGAGTTTCTATAAAACTTGTGTTCCTAGCACAGGGAAGTCATGTGCACATGTGGAATAAAGGCTGTCTCTGTTTGCAAATGGGAAAATTAAGGAGAAACTGCAATTGAATTTGCTGGGAGCTTTGGACAAACACTACAGTTCAATGTAATGGAGTAATTTTTTTTTTTTAACTTCTGGATTACAAGCTTCTAATGGACTTTTAAATGCATTTAGAAAGCCAAGCATTATATACTGCAAATGGGCCTTTTCGTGTTTTATATATTCCCACTGTGTTCACGTGCCTTCTTCCTGCAGAGTCTTCTCAATGTTGTTTTGCCTTTGCTTTACAGCCTTTACAAGTAGTTTCCCTTGGAGCTAGCTAGAGTTTTGGAAACTCTAAAACATGGAAAACCAGGAGTTGGCTTTGGATTTTATTTTTTTTTTCCTCAAGATGCACAACTGGCAAGCTTGGGATAAAGCAGTTTGCATTAACTCAATGGGTCAATAGTCCAATTAAAATTTTTGCAGAGAAGGAACTTGCTGGTATTTGTTTCACAGATCCACAGCATTAGGACACAAAGTCTTATCAGAGATGTTGGATAACTGACTCCCAAAATACAGACAGCTTGTACTTGACTGTTTCTTCTCCTAACTGCATAGGCTGCAGAATTAAAAAATAATATAAGGTGACCACTAGGAGAAAGCTGGGAAACTTTCATTGACCATTTGACCAAGCCCTCATCTACACCATTTTTTCAGAGAAACAGTGTTTCCCTTCAAGTCCTTAGAAAAATTCTGTTTGAACTTTAAAAGGCAGATATTGTGCAGAATTTATCTCCCATGTTTGTTAAAAACATTTTTTCTAGTTTTATAGAAAAGTAGGTCACACTAGGGTGCACTGTTTCTTTTTGTGTCATACAGACAAAAATATAATCACAGAAGGATGTTCTAATGAAGCAATTTACAGGGAGATTTGTGAAAATATTTGATGAATGTCAGTTTTCCAGGAAGTCAGGCAGTTTGGGAAAGGACCAGACTTTTAAGAGGCTCAGCTACCTGTAAGAATATTTGAAATTTCTTGAACTGTCAACAAGAAAAAGCAAAGTAACTCAAAAAGTGATTTATAAAAACATGTAAAGAACTTCAGTGTGTTTGGAGGTCTGACAAAATTCAAGAAGCAGTGGAAGAAGTATTTAGTGACAATTTCTGAGGAAGGGCAAGGTAGGACATAGAGATCATTGCTTTTGGTGATATTTGTGCCATCTGGGTACCATCGGTCCTGATGCTGCTTGTGCTGGGGTGAAGGGTGACGTTTCCACCCCTGTGAAGGCTCTGTGAGTTCCTGGAGCTTTGCATGCCTGGGCCTTGGGATGACACCTGCCAAGGTGGCTCCTTGGCAAGGAGATCTGATGTTCTCTGGAGGGCTCTCTGCAGCACCAACCTACCAGTTTCGTGGATGAAACAGCTTCTTTCAGTATCACTACTAAGGTTTGCGACACTGTGGCACAGTAACACACTTCTGTTCGGGTTTGTGTTGTGAGTATTATGCCTCTGGTGTTTTCCTCAGAGCAGTGTGCCTGGTGAGAACTAGAGCAAGCTAAAACTGCTAAAGCTTGCATGTGTGGTAATGTTAATCTCCTTCAATGGGCTATTGCTCTCCCACAATATAATTTAGTTGAGTATAAGTTGCTTCAAAGAAATCCTGCTGGTGTTGCTGCTTGTTACTCTACAACATTTGGTTTAAAATAGCAGGAAAAAAGGGTGGCTTAGCTTTGATGTCTGATACTGTTAGGAGTGAGTTGCTTTTTCCTGCTCCAGAGAGCTTCTCACAGCTGTTGAGAGAAGTACTTAGCCCCAAAATGCAAGACTTGTATCCCCCAGGGCTGGTGGAGAAGAGGTTGTGAATAATTTGACTTGAAGTCAAGGTGGTGCTCGGTGGAGCAGGAAATTAGGAGTGCTATTTTTAAATGCTGAAGAACTTATTAAAAAGCAGTAATAGTTTTCATTAGACAAAGAGCTTTGAGCTTGGGAGGCTCATGATTTGAGGTAGCATCATTCATCAAGTAAGTGTTTTTTAAAGAGTGCCAAGTAAATCTGTCTTTCTGAAAGGGTTGGTGACTATCAGGAGAATTAAGTAAGGGATGCAAAGCTTTTTGACATAAATCTTGGCATGCCAAGTATGTCTCTCTAAATTGGCAGCTGGTGTTGCCACACATTAGCATTTAGAATAAAATAAAAATGACAAATTTGTCTAATGTGAGAATAAAACTAACACAGAAATTCTGCTCAGTCTGTATCTTTTGGTCCTCTCTCTCCTTTGCTCTGTGCTTGTGATTTTCCAAGAATTTTAAAGATGAGAAAGACACAAGCTCTTGTACACCATCCCCTTCAAACACCAGATAGAAAATGGCCCATGGATATAGGCTCGCAGCAAAGGAGGGATAATAATTCAAATATTAGAGAAGAAAATTCTGACCTTAAGGGTTGGGGTCACTTACCCAGAGAGGGTGGGGAATCCACACCAGTGGAGATTGTTGTGCAGGAATCTGCAAGGATGTGCCATCTCTGTCCAAAACTATTTCACGCAGGGAGGTTGAGCAGAGGCCCATTGAGGTACTTTCTAAACTAGGTTAGTGTGCTTTCTGTGACAGAAAAAGGGCAGTCAGCCTTTGAAGATGGTTATACTAGGTTAAAATCAAGAAAGCAGAAGTCTTACCTTCCTTTGTCCTTGCCCAAGACAGAAAAGCACATTAATGCAAAGAATAGTTGACATTAAAAAATTATGTACAACCAGAGCAGAATAAGGTCCCGATCCCCATGGCTGCAAAAAGTCGCTTTGATTTTTTTCCAGACCTTTGGGTTTCTTAGCAGCAAGTTCTCTGCCTAAGGGCTCTTCAGAGAATGGGTAGTCTAAAGCTGGCAGGTCTTGAGATTAATTCTATACTTTTCTGCTGAACGTAAGTCCAAGAAGACATATAGTAATCGTGATAGCGCATTTGCAGCTGCACTGGAACGCCCTGACCCTAAGCAGGTCATAAGCTTCAAAAAGTAACTGTTTGCTGTGATGTTAAAATAGCATTTATTCTTTGGCTTTGTGAGACTTTATAGTTCACTAGAGTGTGAATAAAAGCTCCCTATTTGGTGCTTCAAGAAGATTTTTCTATTTATTAGTGCCCAAGATATCTCTTATCTCCAAGACAGAGATGACTTCTGACGTCTCATACTCTTCAGCACCTGGTTGTACATGTTTGCACAGAACTGTAAATGAGAGATTTCCTTGCACTGTTGAGTCACTCTTATTCAACAAGTGGTATATATGTATAGTGGTATATATGTAAGTGGTATATATGTAAGTAAAACTAAAGATTTTTTTTTAACTCCTTAATCAATGGAAAGCTGATTAGTGAGACCTTGAAACCTAATATCCCCAAGAGACAGTTCACAGAACTGCATGAAACCTAGTTAGTAGCAGGCAATAAAAATTAGGGGTGACTTGAGAGTGAGCTGTTATGTTGTGTTTGGAGGGAAATTCAGGCTCAGGCACACAGAGGAGTTTGCACTGGGTAACAATTCATACAGGTCAGTAGAGCTGTGATAACTGGGGCTCAGTGATTGTCTGTGACAATCAACGAGAGGTCAAAACCAGGCTGTTATGGGGCTCCTGCCTTGCTCACTGCCAGGGCATAGTCCTGCACCTTTCCTTTCACAAGCACTGATGCCTCTGTGGATGTGTCTTCAGCCTGGCTGATTCCCTGGAGCAGTGGAAGGGGTCCTGCCCCACACCAGCTACTCTCTGAATCCTTGGGATGATAGAGCATATGAGGACATCATGCATTCCCAAAGATGCAGCAAGGAGCTTGCTCAGCCATGATGACTGGCTTGGGCTCTGAACTTTTTTTCTAGCTAGATTGTCAGATTTTGAATTTCTACTTTCTCACCACTCTCATGACAATAAATGTTTTGTGTAGCTTCCAAGAAACAAAAAATTGCTTCTTGGTGCCAGATGAGGTTTGCTTCTACTCTAGTGACTTGCAAAGTAAGTCTGAAGTTTGCTGAGGCTGCTTATGGATTTTAGAAACCATTGTTTTAAGAATGAGGGGTTTGGTTTCTAAATGCCCTTTGAGGAGGTTGAAAATCCTGCCTTGAGCCTCCCAAACTACTGCTGTGGTGAGGCTCTTCAGTCATGGAAAGAGGAGCAGGATGGGTTTTGATTGCAGCATCCCAAAGTAATGATGGTAGGAAGAGAGGGTGGAAGAGGGCAGAGGAGGGAGAAGACGTCTGGAAAGACAGTGTATGATGTGTGTGTGAGAGAGAGAAAGAGAGAGAGAGGGTGGAAGAGGGCAGAGGAGGGAGATGATGTCTGGAAAGACAGTGTATGATGTGTGTGTGAGAGAGAGAAAGAGAGAGAGAGGGTGGAAGAGGGCAGAGGAGGGAGAAGACGTCTGGAAAGACAGTGTATGATGTGTGTGTGAGAGAGAAAGAGACTGCGGCTTCTTTGCTGGAGGAAGAAAGCAAAACTCCTCTCTGAGGGCATGGTCCTGCTCTTGATTCACTGCATGCCAGTGTAAAAGGGCAGCCTGGCTGAATTTCTGTCTGCTCTCTTAAAGAAATCTCTGCTCTCCAAAGCCTTTACTGCCTTAAATGTAAACAGCACCACAGCTTGCACTCCCAAGGTGTCTGAAGCAGAGGCAGACTGGTGACCGCTCACTTGATCTTCATTAAGGTGCATTTCAGTGGTTTTGCCTGAGTGTATTGGAGATGCTTTTGGTTGTGCCCAAGCTGTAGTCCCTTGTTTGCTGTCCTGCACTCCCAAGTTGAAGTCTGAGGGAAGGAGTTTCCACTCCTGCAAGTCACTGCTGCTCCGAAGGGCTGGCTAAGGCATGTGGAGTGACTTGGTGCCCTGATGAGCTGTGGCCATGTGGATCATGAGGCAGAAACTAAATCTCACACATCTCCATCTATCTTAAAATCGTGAACTGCAACATAAAATTTCTGAGAAACCTTATTTTCAGCATTTTCTTCCCTTTTCCTCTCCAAGTGTTGTACTTCTGCTTTGGAAACTGCTCTGCTTTATATTTATCCCTCTCATATGACAGTCCAGAACGCTTGCATGCATCCTCTTTTTTTTTTTTTTTTACCCTAAGAACAATTAATTTTTAACTAAAGATTAGCATTTCAAAATGCAAATGTAAAAATACAGTGTTCCAATGCGGGAAGAGAACTTGTGAGCAACTTGCCTATCCCAAGGGGAACTGCAAGGTTGGAAACCCCAGAGATGTGTAGCTGAGATGGGTTAAAAAAGGGCATATTTTTTCTTTGAAAAATATTATTACCTGGTGTATCAAGTCTATTCAAAAGAAAGTAATCCAAAATATCACTTGGCAGATTATGGTTTTAAGAAATCCCATTTAATTCTGCTTCATTCTTTAATGGATTCCTGTTATGGTTTGCACTTTTAGGCTTTCTTTAGAAGCAGGGCAAAATTTCCATCTGTGTGTTTTGTCTGTGGGGAATAGAGAGTCCATAAATTAGCTATTCCTTGTGGGAAAGCCTGCACTGGCAATTCCTGTGGGGCATTGTTCCTCACAAGAGGCAGTATCTCCTTTTCACTGGCTCCTGCAACGCACATCAGGCTTTTTACATTGGGGTGACGAATATCAGGACAAGGATGTGTGGTCATCAGCCTCGCCTGCAAGAACAGTATTGGACACCCGAACTCCTCAGATTTTTAAGGCTGAGAGTAGAGAAAAAGGCAAAAGAAAAGAAAATATTTGGAGATTTCTTTGTATAGTTCTCTGGAACTTTCAGAGCTCTACAGGGGTTTAAATATGATATTCCAGTGAATATGTCTCTTTAAAATACTGGGTTTTCCCAGTGGATGAAAATTCCAATTTTTTACTAACTCTATTGTATTTTTAAGGTTTTCCATCTTGAGGCTGGGCATCTGGCTTCAGTTTTCCTTTTATGAAGAAAGCACTGGGACATTTAAATAATTCAAGGGAGAAATTATATATGCTCAGCAAACAGATGTCAAAAAAAATGAAAGAAGCTTGAAATCTAGGCCTCCAAAGTCACTTCCATACATTTCCTTTTTAAAGAATGCATTTTTAATCAGCTTTTAGAAACAAAGTGCCAGGCTGACATGTACATACTTACCCAGTATTTCATCATGGGACAGAACAAAGAAAGTGAAACCAAAGTTACAAACTATTGTACTATAATATGTTAAATAAATGCTATGATACCAAATTGGTTCCCTGACAAAGCCCAGAGTTATAAGACTACTGTACTATTGTTTTCCAGATTATTTGAAGATAATTGAATGAGTTTCTATGCTTTGTAACACCAGGAGTTCATACAAGGGCTCTGGTGGCTCTGCTAAAATAAAAAATGGAATTAAAGAAGAATGCTCTTTTACAGGAAATATGATCACTGTTCTAATTGTAATTTGTAATTACAATTTCTGATTTGTCTTTTGTAGTCTCATTCAGCCCATTTTCCTATGAAATCATTTCAGGGGTGAAGTTTGGATTGTGGTATATCTCTGCCTCTCTCCATGCAGCACAGCTGTAGGATGGTTCCTGCCCTAGGTATCATCTAAATTGTCAGCCAAAATATGAAGAAATGCAGTAATCTGAAGGAGTCTTGCATGTTTTAGTAGAATTAATGGAAGAAAAATAGGTGAAGACAGACAGAAGAGGACCTTGCCCTCCTGAGGTTGGCATTGGAGGAGTCAGCCCAGCTCAATTCGAGGCTGCTGATAAAGCTGCTGTTGCCAGTTTCTCAGTGCTGTCACATCATTAGTTTGAGTTTGAGTTTGAGGTATTTTATTCCTGGTTTAGCACCTTGGTGGAGCTCTGAGACTGTCTGATCTCTGGAGGCTGCAGGTTTGCCTGGGGTGCCTAGGAGAGCAGGGACAGTGCAGGGTCTCCAAAGTGCTCTTGCCTCTTCCCTTGCGGAAAAGCCTCCACACGTTGCAATTTCCCCTGGGCTTTGAGCCAGCTAAGGAAGATCTTTGAAGATGACTGAATGATCTAGTGAGGGGCAGAGGCTGCTACCTGTAAGGGCAGATCAGGTTCAGTGGAGCAAATCCTCTTCTGCCACTTGCTACCATAGGTGTGAAGGTGATTTCTGGGTTTGTCACCTCTCCTCCTTTTTTTCATTTTGGTGGAGGGGATTGCTCAGGTTTTATGGGGTCTTTTTAGAGTTGTGTGTGACACCCTGCTCCTCCTCTCTTTATCCACCCTAACCAAATCAGACCATACAAACAGCTGTTGCAAAAGAGATGTTATTTAATCAAGTCCATGCTTGCTTGTTGCCAGAATAGGAGAATGTGGGACTAGCAAAGCTGGGAAGGTTGTACCTGCTTTATCTGGCACTGGGTGGAAAGAGTAACACTTTCTCATGCTCTGGCTTTCCTGGCTGCTGGGCTGTCAATACTTGCTGGCAACTTCTCATGAGCTTTCCTGCTTGAGAAGAGTGGTTCTTCCTGCAATTTCAGAGTATTTACTTTTCTCTGTTGTTTTGCTTGTTGGCTCTGAGTCTTCCCTGCCTGCAGGTTGCTCATAGTAAAACATTAGTCATCAGTAAAACTGACTTTTTTTTCTTAGCTATATAGAGCAGTGATATGGCTATCAAATACCTCTCTTTGGCAGCATCTTAGTATGTTGATTGGGACGCTGTGATGACCTCAAAGCTGAAAGTGTTTAAGAAAAATATTTTCAAATACTTAGAGTTGGGTTGGATATTCTAGTGCTGAAATACATGCTGAATATATAATATGGTCTTTGGGAATATTCTGGTGACAACATACACATATTTCAGCTCCTGATCTCAAGCATGTTTCTAAGCACATGATAAAAACAGATGCATTGTAAGCCTGTTGATATGAGCAATATTACATAATTGCTTAAGTGTTTGAAGGAGATTAGTACTTTATTTTTCAATAACTGGATTTTTGCCTATGCTGTACTTGCTTATCTCTTAAAAAAAAAATATCCCCAAATGTGTATTTAATTTATAATATTTGAGTCCCATATTGTAGTAGCACTATATTTAGTTTTAAAAAGTCTATTTAGTTTAAATAAGGCTCACTTTGAAGCTTGAGCTTAATGGTAGATTTGGGGAAAAAACGGGGTGTGTGGTGGTTCTGTTTTGTGTCTTTTTCTTTTAGTGGTTATATCCTGTTACAGAGAATGATTATGATGAGAGCTTATGTGGAGGAGTCAGCTTGTTGCATGTTCTTAATCTCTGGCATGTTTCTGAAAGCCTGCCTAGCTTCTTTTAGATATGATCTGCAGCTACACACATCTGAAATACATAATACATGAAAATGTATATGATGTTTCTTTAAGTCCAGTGTGTGGCTAATACACCAGTACTGTTTGGGATAGTAAAGATTATTGTGTGTGTTTGTTCTGAATGAACTCAGTCTTTTGTACCCTCAGCCCAGTAAGAACATTGACTCAGAAACTTGAATATTTAAAATGCCTGAAGGCAAGACTTTGCTCTCCAGGCTTTGCTCCTTGTCTTTGCAGAGATGATGACTGCATAAAAGCACATGATTAGGTGAAGCATTGAATCATTATTTATAGACCACAACATTTATTTATGTATTTTTAATTAGGGTTCAATTCAGCATATTGAAGTCTTTTAAAGCACCAAAAAGCTACATGAAAATTACCATGACAGCAACTTCTGTGCTTGAAACCTTTGCCCCAGACTTTGTGCAGGTTTAGTGAGATTGTATGTGGTGTGAATGTGTAGAAAAAGAGTCTCCTGACCAATAAGTGGTGGTGACAGGGTTCCTGAAGAGTGAAGTCGATGGAAGACAGTGTGTATCTGGGTTGCAGTGTTTGGACTATGACGAACCTTGCGTGGAGACTTCCAGGAAGGCAAGCATCTCCTGAAGTTACCCTGAGAGCACAGGCTCTACTGGCTGGGGGTAGGTCCTACAGTTATGACAGCAAATAGTTCACAATTGCCAAAGCCATGTAAAACCCTCCTCACATTCTAAGAAGGTGAGCTTGCTCTATATGTTGCTGCACTCTCCCCTCCTTTTTCTTGACAGATAATTTTCAGTCAGGCAAAAAATTCTGAGAGGAACTAGACCAAAGACTGCAGTGATTACCCTGTCTAGTTATTTCTGGAACCAGAGTACCATCCTGTGCTTGCTTGTGTGAAACTCCAGAAACAGCCATAAAATTCAGCTGCTTCCAAAAGCACGATCCCACATTGCCTGAGAAAGGTCAGAAGAGGCCCAGGAGGCTTCCAAATCCATGTTCCAAGAGGTCTGGCTGCAGAAAGGCATTGCTGCTGTGGTCAGTATTGGGGTAATTCCTGTGTGTGCTATCTCAATCAATGGTCTGGATGAGGGGATCAAGTGCACCCTCAGTCAGTTTGCAGATGGCACCAAGCTGGGTGGGAGTGTTGATCTGCTGGAGGGCAGGAAGGCTCTGCAGAGGGATCTGCACAGGCTGCATGCATGGGCCGAGGCCAACTGTGTGAGGTTCAACCAGGCCACGTGCTGGGTCCTGATATGGGGTCACAACAACTCCAGGCAGCTCCAGGCTGGGGCAGAGTGGCTGGAAAGCTGCCCAGTGGGAAAAAACCTGGGGGTTTTGGTCAACAGTGGCTGAATGTGAACCAGTGTGTGCCCAGGTGGCCAAGAAGGCCAAGGACATCCTGAATGTATCAGCAGTGGTGTGGTCAGCAGGACCAGGGCAGTGACTGTCCCTCTGTATTTGGCACTGGTGGGGCCACACCTCAAATCCTGCTCTGTTTTGAGCCCCTCACTGCAGTAGAGGCACTGGTGTGCTGGAGCATGTCCAGAGAAGGGCAATGGAGCTGGGAAGGGTCTGGAGCACACGTCCTGTGAGGAGCAGCTGAGGGAGCTGGGAGTGTTTATCCTGGAGAAGAGGAGGCTCAGGGGCATCTTATCTTTCTTTACTTCCTGAAAGGAGGGTGTAGCCAGGTGGGGATTGGTCTCTTCTCCCAGGAAACAAGTGACAGGATGAGAGGAAATGGCCTCAAGCTGCACCAGAAGAAGTTCAGGTTGGTCATCAAGAAGAATTTTTTCACTGAAAAAGTGGTTAAGCATTGGAATGGGCTGCCCAAGGAGTCACCATCTCTGCCAGTGTTCAAGAGATAACAACCTGGCGCTTAGTGCTATGGTTTAGTTGACATAGTGGTGTTTGGTCAAAGGTTGGACTCAATGACCTTGGAGGTCTTTTCCAACCTAAATAATTCTATGATTCTATGAAAGAAATGGATGCTGTGGTCAGTATCAGCAGCATCTATTCTCTGAGAGGTGACAGCTCACTGCTTCTAGCGAGTTTCTATCAGCAGGGTTAACCTTCAATTTGGGAAAGAAAAATTCAGTCTGGCACGCATGCTTTGGGAGGCTGCTGTAGTTCAGCTGGAGGTTAAGAGGACAGAGGCAGCAATGACAGGGTTATGGTTCAGTGGTTTGTGTCCTTCAGAGGTCGCAGACAAACCTTTTGTGCCTCAAAAATGTCTGCATTGACTTGAAAGCAGGAATTGGAACTAAATTAAAGCTGCAGAGTGCAGAGACTGACCCTCTACATGTGGAAATCCTGCTGTTGGCTGCGGTTGAAGCGATGTCCTGGTTTTGGAGGTGCATTCCATAAGGAGGTGATGAACAGTCAGCTTCATATGTGCTCTTGCCTGTCAGAGATGTACGGAAGAAAACTGAGCTCTACTGATGTGTCAAAGTACTTCACACACCTGGAGCAACCCTTCATGGAGAAGGAGTGAAGGGTAACTTTGCAGTGTTGAAGGGAAATGCAATTGTTGCCTCCAGGTGGATATTGGTGGTAGAGATGTAAACTGTTAACTGAAAATCCTTAGTTTTTTCACCTCGCAGCCCACTGAGAAGTGAAGGAGAACATTGGTGATGATAAGTAAATGAACAGTGTTACAGGATCTGCCAAAGCCAAGATGGGAATGATCTTCTCTGAAAGTCCCTTCCTAAGCTCCACTTGGCACAGTTGCTTGGGAGCACTCACAGTAGGCTGTTAATTATTTCCAGTACTCTGTTCAAATTAAAGATGATTAATGGATTTTGGGAATAGTGATGTGGAAATATGTCTTGTTAAATCTGGTACTATTGTTGTTGTTATTATTATTATTTTGTTAGTCTTAATTTACAGTTATGAGAAAATAGAAAACTATTTATTTATTTATTTACTTAAATTTTTGGCCTTTACAGTAACACGGTGAAATGCCATCAGTCCACCTTCCAAATGTATTGCAGTTTGCAGTGCTATAAGCCATTTGTTTTCTTGGTGCTTATCAAAACTTAATTTAAACAATTTGTTGGGGACATTTGTTTGTTTAATATAGAATCACAGTATTGGAACATGAGATATTTGTGGTTTGTTTGTAATACTAGATGCATGACTCCTGCAGACAACGCAGTCCAAATTTAACATGTTATTTACATTTTCTTGTTTTATGAATAATTATTGCAGAGATCTTTCCCACAGGAAGATCTTAAGAGTGGAAGCATTTAAAA
Source organism: Dasyornis broadbenti (assembly GCA_013397935.1). Taxonomy (NCBI): domain Eukaryota; kingdom Metazoa; phylum Chordata; class Aves; order Passeriformes; family Dasyornithidae; genus Dasyornis; species Dasyornis broadbenti. The sequence goes on along the minus strand of VZRN01001519.1, from coordinate 488,851 downwards.
ATAATTACAGATCTACAAAGCCTGTTTTTGTCCCTATTTTAATGTAAGTGTTGTTTTCAGAAAGAACTGGAGTGTACAGTAAATTTCTATAGGAGTATCCAAAACATCACATGGAAGCCCAGTCCCTCAGGAAGCCTTGCAATTGAGAAATTCGGGGTTTTGGCTGTCAAGGCATAGGTAAATAGGTGCTTACTTTGAAGTCATACAGGAATAGGTGACATTAGTGATGACCTTTAAAGACTGGGTCACTTATTTAGGTGCCTAAATGTGAATTTGAAGTCTAACTCTGGTACTTAATTATGCCTGTAGTTGTGATTAGTTTTCTGTGTGAAAATGTGTGTGTGTGATAGAGCTGTTCTAGTTTCAAACTTCGAAAAGGGATGTTTCTGGGAATCTGCATACTTAAAATTAGATTTCCTCTGTGGTTGCACAACTGTAGAGTAAATCCAGAAAAGCATCACTGACTTTATTATGTTACTCCAGATTTTTACTTCTATAAATTATGTCAGAAACTAATTCTGAGTACTCTGAAAATTCATAACGGTGCTTCCCATCATCAGCTCTAAACTGTTGAGCAAGTGGAAAAGATCCAAAGGATGATTAGGCATGTTGGTGTACAGAGGCGGCTGAATAATTGCAGAAGTGGATGGGTGTCATTCTGCAAGAAACTCTTTAAATATAGTTCTTTCATCGTTGAACAAGCTTGCAATAACTTGATTCCTTAAGCAAGCTTTCTTTGTTCTGCTATCAAATTGAACAGTCTTTAAGGGCTTATAGGTAGATAAGTAGTTTTAATGATCTGACAGCTAAAGAAGTTTGCTTTGATATAGTCTGGGACACTAGATCATGTAAGAATTAGATGATTTTAAGTCTTGTCTGAAGTAAGTTGTTTCATTCTGGTTTAAATGAATGCAAAAAGGCAAGCCTATCTTCCTTCAGTACTCAGAAGTACATTGACCGTAAGAGAATATTGGAAAGAATTAGAAAGTCACTTAGAAATTGCAAAGCTTCTTCATTTTCCCACCTGACCTGGAGTTGGAGGAGAAGCTGGCTGCTGGAGACAGTTTGTTTATAAAGAGGGTGAGGACGAAAGAGAATAATTTGATCATACTAAAGGGCTTCTGTATCAGTATCAGAAAGAGTTTTAGATTTGATCCTCTCATTAATAATGGATGGCCAGATGGATGCTTCCTCCGCTGCTGTCTCTTTTTAATTCATCTGAAGGATGGTGGAAAATGCAGCCCAGTGGTTTGAGCCTGGCTGTCTCTCCAGTTTAAAGGCTCACTGTATCTGTTTCTGAATCTCCTCTTGCAACACAGCAATTTTGGCATATTGAAAACTGCGCTTGGGAGGTTTCCTTACCAAGCCAAGCAGGTCAAACAGCCTGGTTGTTTAATACACGAAAGACCTAAAACTGTGAAGCGGCATCATTGCAGCCCTGGCTCAGCATTTTATTGCCATCTGCAAGACAACTGGCTTTGCCTTTCCCTGCTTTCAGAGCCGGGCTGCCTGTATGACTGCTCACCATCCCAAAACACATCGTATTTGTGTTCCCAGAGGACACTAGCCTCTTAAACACAGGCAAGACTGCAGGGACATGCAGTGAGGGGAGGGCTTGTGGTGCCTGACCTGGAGTGGGAGGTGGAGCCTTCAGTCAACACTACAGTTCAGAGCTTTACTCTTACTTGCTGACATACAGCAGATGTGTTTTTCAGTTTTCACCTATTCATGTAAGTTTTAGTAATAGCATTAAAATCCCACCATGTTTCTGGTCCAGCGGAAATACTCTCTGGGATATCATGAACCCTGATTTCTGGTATAATTTCACACAATGGGTGTTGGAAATACGTCTCTTTTTATGACCTTGCTTATGTTGCATGGTCATAAAGAGGAACGAGCAAGGAGTAAGGAGGAGGTGGATGGCTTCAGGGCTCTAGAAGGAATAAGCAGCTTCTACCAAGGGGCACTGGTTGGTTTTGTGAGAAGTGAGGCAGTTCCTCCTGAGCAGTGCTGCTAACAAGGACATACCCTATTGCCTTCAAGGTCCTACTGGTGGTGGAAGCCACTGTAGACTTCACACTGTTCGTGGACTGAGAGTGATCCAGTGCTGTCACCTTGCTCCCAGATGATCTGGAACAAGGGTAGAAGGAATTAGGAAAGCCTTGCTCTCCCCATATCCTCTGGTGGCACATGGTACATTACATGGTGCCTAGTAGGGGGGGCACATATGGTACTTACAAAATTTTTCAGTGGCCCTGTGGCGACAGCAAAGCTTCAGATAAGGCTGTATGGGGTGCATACATTTTGTAGCTCCATTCCCTCTTTGAAAAAATGGGCACAATCTCTTTTCTTTAAGGAAAGATTTTACTAATAGCCAGTGTTTTGGATACTATGAGAGCACCTGGAAATAAATAACTGCTGTATAGAGAGCCATTTGGTGGTGAGGTCTTCAAAACAAATCCAAGTATATGGTTAAGTTTTCACCTAACTGTTGTACCCCCCTCTAGAGTGTAATGTTTCCTGCAAGAATTTTGCATTTCTATGCTTGGCTCTTTTGGTGTCCTCTTGGTGAACTGTTCTTTGTTCTCAGGGCTTGCTTGGGCCGATACTGTAAACGTCCTGGCAATTACTAGGTTTGATTTAGTAAGTCTAGATGTTTGCACAGGTCTTTTGATCTTTAATATAGTGGACATAAATACTTGAAAATCAAAGCAGTTAAGAAAGCATTGCAGGGAACCTGTCTGCTAGAACTGATACAGTTTCACCACTGCCTTTATTTTGCTATGCTACATTGGATTTTTTTCTATTCCCAGTTTAACTGGTTTAAAGCAGGTTCCATCTGATCATATTCAGATACCTCTATTTTACTTGGCCACACATTTTTCAGGCAATGGAGCCGAAAGTGCACTTGAAAGATGTCATGCATCTAGTCTGAAAATAAAGATCTACAAGAGGCCAGATAACTGTTTCTTCCTAAGAATGCCTGTTCCACTCCTTTGGCCAGAAACTGAGCCCATGGCGACAAGCTCAGATGAGGATTCAGCTGATGTTGAACAAAAGCCCCAGTTTTAATATTCCTGTATTCCTGCTGGTTACTCGTGTGGAGGTCAAACCTGAGGCTGTGATTTGACTGTGCAGAAAATCCAGCTTTAGGGCTCCTACAGCTGTATTAAAAGCATTGAGGCCATGAAATATAAAATGCTGACTGCTATAAAACTTGCTGTCAATTCAAATTTGTTCAAAATCTCTCAAAGCCTCCCAGCATAAGATTTAAATTTTTATTGCCAGGTCAAATATCAGAAGTCTTCCTATGGCTGGCATAAAGCTGACCTGTAAATGTGCACTCTGGCTAATTCAGCAGAAACATAACTGTGTGCCCAGATCTGATTTGTACCACTGGGTAATCCAGAATAAAACAGATTTGCTGCTGTCCTGAAGCATTTCAGACCTCAAGTCCATTACAGCAAAACCATCTTTCAGCAATACTGTCTTTTAGTGAAAAACTTCAATTCCATTCCAGCATGTCTTTTTCCCATTGTAACTTTTTTTGCTATTCGTTTCTAACTAAGTAGAAGAAATGTAAGCTACACTTGAATAGAAATTAGTAAATGAACGTCTTTTGTTGGTAGTGGATTTATTTCTCTGGTGCTGAAATGCCCAGATGACTTTAGGAAAACATGTTCAATGCCTTCATCTATATATAAAAAGATTAACAGTATATGTCAAACATAACCTTTAAAGCAATTATAAAGTGATCTCACTCCGGGGATGAAAACAATTTTTGGAATAACTGTATGTTTTTCTGGAAGTTTAGCTCAGGCTGGAAATGCCAAAGGGGTTATCCTGGAGGATTGGGTCTTGGCCATTTGCACAAATCACCTTTTAAAAATCAGTAATGGGACATTTTAATGACCCTCTATATTTCTGTTTCCCCCTATGAGAAGGTGATTATTGGAGCTCTTTACATCGTTCCTTTGAGGACAATATAGGAAGAAAAAGCTCCGTTTGTGAGAAAAGAAAAAAGCTTATTGCTTATGCACTGAATGTCCGCATAAGCCTTTTGACAGTTCCAGCCTCAACTTACTTAAAGAAAATATTCTTATTTTTCCATATGCAATTATTTAAGACAGCTTTTTTGCTGCCATAAGAAAGCATCAAAGAAGAAGCTGCCTCTCTTCACCTATATCATGTATGTTTAACTTGATATTTTGAACTAAAAGGCTGGAGATGAAGGAACAAAGTTTATTACTTCCTGAGCCATAACTAAAAACTTTCACTGAAGAATGGAGAAGAAGATAGCCAGTTTATTTACGTGGGTGGTATTTCAGCCTTTGAGAGCACATCTTATGTGGATGTGCTGGGTGGAAAAAGGGCAGGTAAAAGCTGATTTTTCTGGCTGCAAATACTCCAGGGATGAAGGTGAGAAGAGCTAATAAATACTAAGAAGAGCAGAGAGCTGTAGAAACTGCATGTCTGTGGGTATAAACTGATTATCAATACACTTAAGCTGGAATACAGACCATTTCCAACAAAGCACTGTTTTGGCGCAGCTTTCCAGCAAAATATCAGAGATGTAAGTGTTCTTTAGTTCTATTTGAAATTTAATGAGTTTTATTGATTAGAATGTGAAAAGGTTGCTGTGATGGCTGGAGTCCGGATTAGGTGATGCCCAGAGGATCTTAGTGGCTGGTGGCACAACGAAGGGACCAGGCAGCTCCACTCAGCGTGTGGTGGTGGCACACCTTTGGGAAGAGGCATGCAGCTGGGCTGCAGCCATGCAAAGTGGCTGGTTGTTTCGTGGTTGGATGGAAAGGAGTGGTACTTGGCTGTTGGGACTGCTGGCTGAGAGGGGACCATGCTTTTTTTAAGGTTTTTGCAGGAGCATTGTTTTGATCCTCTGACAGCATCTGGTCCAAACGCTTCTCTTCTTGCAAAGGAGGGTGCCTGTCTTGTGCTGTGGTTTGGCTCTGGGTTCAGTCCATGGGCTACCACAGCAGTGGTGGGGGGAAGCCTGAGCCCTAAAACCAGTACTTAGCATGGTGAGAGTCTTTCTAAGATGAAATCCTATGAAAGGTTGATCCCGTTTGTGAGTCCACCTCAAACTAAGTGGTCATGCGGTCTCTGCACCATCATGAGTCCTTCTATTTGAACAGGACTAATATTGTTTCCATATCACACTCAGTATATTAATTGGCATTTTCCACCACAGTATCTTCCTAGTTGAGATGTTCTGTGCCTGCAAACATCCTATCTGCAAAATCTTAGTTCACTTTATCCTTGAAACCATTAATGAAGAAATCTCAACAGACCACACTTAGTGAGATCTAGGTAAGATGGGAGATTTAATTACCAGAGAGTGTAAATCAGTAGCCTCAGAGGGATTCAGAGCAACCAGGACAAAATCTCTCTGGTGGAAAGTTGTCCCCAGGAACAGGGATTCTTTTTTCCAGGACATGGGACTTTGGGCCCACACGACTGCCCATTCCCAAATCTGGCTTGTTTTACTCCAGGCAAGTCTAGGCAATTCCAGGGTGGGCATAAAACTAGAGTATTTTGTACATAGGTCTGTACTTGATGTGAGGCAGGTGGGGTGGTCTGGCAGATCTGTCACCTATAGAAAGGGAGCAAGGTGGTGGTGACTCCAATAAATTTTCTCATGTGGGTCTTTAGTCTATTTTCTGGAAGTCAAGAGTAAAAATAAATTTCTTCTTAGTGTTGAGGTTTCCATTTTTATCAGGAAGGTCTATTTTTTCCCTTGATGAACAGTTTACCACCTTTCTATTTTTTGCCTCCATTGGCATTGGACACCTGAGCTGCTCTTCTCACCAGCACAGAGGCGTTCAGCACAGTTCATTGCTGTGCTGTCTGTTGCATCTGGAAGGAGTATTTCCTGTTTATGCTTGTCTGAAGTAATTTTTCCAAAGCCAGAAGGTTTCGTTTGAGAATATCAAATCCCTTGAAAGTACTGTATAATTATCTACATGATTAATTTAAGCGTCTGCCGTGGCTCTGCAGCGAGCTCAGGGGTGTAGACAGCAACCCGCAGCGCATTGATGCCCGCAGCTTTTCCTGTGGGGAGAAGGAATGGGGTTTTGAAGGCTGCCTGCCTCCGGCGGCATGGAGGGGGCAGTCATCCTCCATCTCTGGAGGGATATGTGTGCATGGAGTGGGAGAGCCCTCCAGCAATGTTGCTAAATGAATGATGGATGAGTTTTGCGTGGAATGCAGATGCCTTTGAACACTCCAGCCGGCTAACTGCAGGATTGAAGCTGAAGTCAACATCAGTGCCCTCTGCCAATGCAGAGGAGATTTGGTGACTTGAGCTAAAACTTTGAGCTGCTTTCAAGGAGCCACAGGATCTCCAGGCTGGAGACCCAGGCAATGCTTTTGATCTGGGGATAGTTTCCAAAGGACAGCCCATAACATGTCTACCCAATATCAAAATTGGTAAATAGCTAAGAGCAAAACTCCTTAAATTATTAGGCAAAAAGGGCCTCAAAGAATGATCTGGTCCAATCTTCTCTAGAGCTTGAATGATTCTGAACCCTATTATTGAGAGCTTTACCAATGTTTGTTGTTAAAGCAAAGGGTGTAATTGACACAAGGGTGTCATTTTCGTAACTCACAAGATGCTACCCATTAAATGACCGCTCACAGTACTCTCACTAAGACAGAAAACTATGTTGAAGGAAGTAAAGGTAAGAAGAATTGAAATGGAGAGAGCTACTCTCTCCCACAACCCAAAACAGATTGGCGCTAGTCATTGTTCATGGCAGATGTCTGACCCTCTGCAGAGACCATGAGTGATGGAGACTCCAGCACCTGAGATGGTGTTCCCCAGTGCTTTGATATTCTTCCTCCTTCTGAGTGTTACCTAACCACAAACCTAAACCTACCTGGGTGTGATTCACATACATTACTCCATCATGGGCAAGAGGAACAGACTCCTCCTTCTAGTGACTGTGGGGCATTTTAAAGTACATGAGGACCTTTAGCTTGTGCTCTCACACCCCATCTGCAATACCTTCTTCTTTTCAGACTAGCAGGCCCTAATTTTTTGAGTATTTCCTTGTAAGTCACGCTTTCGAGACCAGTAAGTATGTCAGAGCTCTGCTCCAAGGGGGCAGTTTTGCTGCTGAGACCTTCCCATCCCTGTGTGAGGCTACACACATACTTCATTTGCCTTATCAGCTTTATCCCTATTGGCACATTCTGGGACAATGACCCTTTTTTCCCAACAGCAAGACTTTATTGACAGGAATGACTCCCTGCAAGCTCTGGAAATGCTCAAAGCCAAGTTGGATGGGGCTCTGAGCAATCTGGTCTAGTGGCAGGTGTCCCTACCCATGGCAGGGGCATTTAGGACCACATTCTTTCCTAACTCAATCCATTCTGTGATTCTGTGATTCTATGAAACGCTGCATCTCTTGCCAAAGATTTGCCACACAGCCAACCCTATCTAAGTGAGATTTTCCTTTTGTGCTACTCTGCATTTGTCCTTGATGAACTTTACCCTAATTTTTAGAGCATGTTGTTCTGAATTTTGCCAAGATATTTTAGATGCTAATCCCCTTCTCCAGTGTGTCTGCAGACGCTTCCAGCCTTGTGTAATCTGCAGATTTAATATGTGTACTCACTTTCATTGTCCAGGTCACTAATGAATGTGCTGAGCAGAACTAGACTATGTAGATCCAGCAGAGCTACACTCACAGTGTCCTTCTGTTTTCACAGAATGTCATTAATAACTACTCCCTGGGTATGGATTTATAGTAGTCTCATTTAATCATATTTCCCTAGTATATTTATGAGAAAGTTGTTTGAGACAATGACAAAAGCTATAATAAAGCCCCAATAAATGACATCCAACAACTTCTCCATTATGAAAAGAAATTAATTTGATTTTACATTATTTTCTTCTTGTCTCTCCTGTGTCTGCTGCTGCTTATATTTTTGTTCTCTTCCACATATATGCAAACTGTTTCTTTGTTCAATTTGGAGTCTTAAAGATGATTGAAGCTAGATTGACTGATGTAGCATTCTTCTGTTGCTTCTCTTTCTACCCTTGAAGACAGCCACTGCATTTGCTGTTGTCCTTAATTCTGGCCCCTTACCTGTTTGAGTTCTCACAAGTGAGATACCTACACGGAGGTATCTGAGATGGTTTAAGCTGGTTTTGAAGAAATTTAAACAGTCAAACTCTGCAGTCAAAACTCTGCTGGACTGGAAATGCCTGACTTGGACAGAGGATTGATCTCACCCTGGAACAGGCAGAGAAGAGGGTAGTATACCTCTGTAGTGATACTGCAGTGCTGCACTGTGTACTAATCCCCCGTGTATAGCTGGTAATTTTAACAAGGACTAAAGCAAAAATCAAACCACTGTTGCCTCTTTCAGTGTCATTTTTCAATAACTTTCTCTGTGAGCAACATTTTCCTAGACTGTCTTCTCGGTATTAATATGCATATAAAGGATAACTTGTTTTTATCTTCTTCAAGTTTCATTTCATTTTCATGCCCTGGTGTTTCTATTATTTTTGCCGATGTGTTCACACTACTTTTTTTAACTCCTGCTCAGTAACCTTTTAGTGTTCTTTCTTCTTGTCTTTGAGGAAAATGAAAAGCTTGTGATGCTGCCAAGTCTTCTGATCCTTCTGCATTGAGATGCTATTGTGCCTGTGCTTTTTAAGCACAAAATATTGTTTCTTCGAGAAACTACAGCTCACCTTGATTTATTTTTCCTTTAAACTCTTCTCCATGCATTCTCGCCTAGCAGGGCTTTTTTTAATGTACTGAAGCCAGGCATATCTGTTTTGCTGTTCCCAATCCACTGACTTTACAGGCATTCTTACATGAGTTTCTTTCCACCTTCTTACCCCCAACACATCCCTCTCTGAAGGCACTTCCATGCTGATTACTTGATCCATCCATTATGTGAGAACGCTGCTCTGAAGGCACTAGGACCTTCTGTCTCCTTCTATTTTTCTTTCCTAGCAGATATCTCATGCTTGTACTTGCCCATTACCATAGAATCAGCTCTTATCAGGTTCTTGGTTTAGGGTTTGTTGTGCCCTCCCCTATGTTTGTTTTGTTTAGTGTTTTTTCCCTTTATTATTAACCAGGCAATTTAGCAGTTTTTCCTCCACCTGTGTTCTGGACCTCAGAGCAAATGTATACATTGTCATTGGTATGCCAAGAGATTCTGCCTCTGCTTTTTCTTTGTTGGTCCACAAATAAGGTGTGCATCTTCAGATCAGTATTCCAGATCTAGGCCTTACTCCAGTAAGCTCCAGTTATGTCAATTAAATGATTCCTTTTGTCTTAAATCTGAGATCATTAATACGACTTAAGTTCTGTGTCAAAAAACCCCCACATATTCACCAGTGTGACATTAGACAGCTAAGATGTTCGGAAGATTTAACCTTATCTTCTGGTCAATCTGCATCTGTATTATCACCTCTTGCTTTACACCTATGCCTGGGCAGTTTCTGATTTTATTCTTTCTTCCCTGTTTTTCCTATCCTGAGCTTAACTCAGAAGTCCCTCTCACAAAGCAGTGGGCCAGTCCCTCCTTTCCCAAGCTGATGTCTATCCCTGTTGAGTTGCTGGTGTAACATCACTCTGTTGGTGTCTTCCTGTAAGAGCATCACATGTGGCCCTGATCTGTTGTTGTCCCTGCCTGAGCTTTCTTGGGGTCACTCCTGTCTGTCTAGGTAGTGCCCCACAGCCAGGGAGGTGGCAGAACTTTGGAAACAGCTTCTGGGCAGCAGCATTTTGCAAGAGCCCCCATCTGCACTCATTCTTTTGGGGTTACAAGGGCTTTCTACACCTCTTCTACTTAACACCAGCCTTCCATACACATCTGCAAGAGCGGACCTGCAGGCTACATGCTTGAAATTGCTGCTTTCTTCAGCTTTCCTGGTGCACAGCTCACTGAGCAGCATCCACTGCTAGAAAATAAATCCCTGAAAGAATCTGGCCAACCAGACTTGACTCGTGTCAGTTTTTCTTGTTTCATTGATCCTGATGATCATGGCAAAAAACTCCCATGTCTCACCCTCTTGCCTGCTGACCCTCAGCTCCTGCTGCCTCCCGTCTGCCTGCATGTTCCGCCCTCCAAACTCCAGGAAATTAGGGAATTCACCTGGCCAAGTCTTTTCCCAGGGGACTCAGTAGTCACCTTCCTTAGATGCTTTGCCCGAAGGGTGGCTGTGAGCCACTGCTGCCACTAAGGGAGGGACCCTATTGGTGTCCTCATCCTTCGTGTTTGGTGCTGCCCATCCCTCGTGCAGCTTGGTGGGGAGCTAAGTCTAGGAAGAGACCTGTTTAAGCCTATCCCAGCCCAAATCACTGGCATGGATGGCAAAGGTGCCAGCTTCAGTCTCTGGCGAGGCCGGTACCCCTCCAGCGGCCCTTGGAGTGGTTTTGGCAGGAATGTCTCCTCTGCTTCAGTCAGAGCCTTGGAGCTGCGGCAGAAGCATCCCCTGGGCTCTGCAATCCCCGTTTCACCGGGAAGGTCAGGAGCTAATGGTGACCTTTTATTCCCTTGCTGAGGAGAGCAGCTGGTGCCCTCAAGTGGTAAATCGCAGAAGGAGAGCGGCCGGGCCGGGCGAGCCGGCCTTGGGCCGCTGGGCTGGGGCTGCTGGGCGCCTGCAGTGATTTTTTGGCAGCTCTAACCACGCTGTTTTCCCCTTGCAGGACAAGACTCTGTGGTGATCGTGGTGAGAAGGACGCTTTGTTCCCGAAGGAGCGGAGATCCCGGCGGCAGGCGGATCTGGGCAGCCACAGACACTCCCAAACACTTCACTCGCCAGCCTGTTCACAGGCCCGGCCATAGCCTCTTCACACCAAACATCCTTTGACTGTGCTCTTGGTCAGCTGGAACACCCCCCAAAAATCTCCCTGCGGTTTGATGGAGCTTGCTTTGGACCTGCAGCCCCACTCCAGCATGTCCCCAGGGGCTGTGGGGGACCACGGCAGACGACCAGGGAGCCAACTGGGGCCGGGGCTGCTGCCGTGAGGGGATGCCCAGGGACAGCAATGCCCATCACACAGGACAACGCGGGGGTCTTCCTCCCCCTCCTGTGCCAGTGGCTGCAGAACAGCCGTCGGGAGGGGGCTGAGGGAGCTGAGCAGCAGCTCTGCCGCTCGGCTGTCCAGAAGCTGAGTGAGTACATCCAGCTCAACTTCTCTGTGGATGAGAGCAACCTGCAGCCAGGGAGCTGCGGGACTTTGGATACGGAGATCTGCACCATGTACCTGGCCCAAGAGATGCGGAAAAATGAGGTCCTAGGCTTGAGCTTTGGGAATATCCCTGCTCTGGGGGACTATGGGGAGAAGCGTCGGGGAGGAAAGAAGAGGAAGGCGCATAAGGGGCCTGTGCTCGACGTTGGGTGCATCTGGGTGACAGACTTGAAGAAGAACAGCCCGGCTGGGAAGTGTGGAAGAGTGCGCCTGAAAGATGAGATCCTTTCTCTGAATGGACAGCTGATGGTTGGTGTGGATGTCACCGGAGCAAGGTAAGGGTGGAAGAGCTGCCACCAGCAGCCACCTCTGGTGCCATGTGGAGCAAGTCACAGTTGGTACTGATGGAAGCCCAGGAGCAGAGGTTTTGACCTCTGCTTTCCAGCCCCTGAGAGAGCCCTGGATTCGTTCTTAAGATCTTGTAGAAAATACAAAACAAAAGCAAACTGATAATTTGCCTACATGTGCTACTCACACTTCCACTGGAAAATTTTCAGAGGTCATTGGGTCAAAAAATTATACATCATAATCACCAGAGGGGCTGCACTAAAACAGGAGCCTTCCTGGGTTTGTATAAAACTGTTTCCTTAAGCAAAAATGAACACAGACGCAACAGCACTGGAAGATATTTTTACAGGTGCTTCTTATTTTTGTTGAATTATTGGAGTTGAGGGAAGCTTTTTTGACAGCTAAATGTTGTCTGATACTTTCTCAAAGCAAGACATTTTTGTGTTTTCCAGTTTGGAACAACTTCATTTTAATAAATTCTCTTTGATTTTAGTACATTTGCTCTCTTCTGATGTCTCCTGACCCAGAAAACTTGATATCTTTAAGAGTTCAAATCAAAAATTAAAGTTCTTGCAATGATATAGATTATTCTTGTGGTTTTTTTAAATTCAGCTATTCCATGCTGTAAAATCAGTTATTGTCCCAGTTTTGCTCTTTGTGGGCTGGCAGACTTTCTCACATTACCCTTTGCAAAAGCAAAAACCTTTCTCTGCTGTAGATGAGGATGTACATGTCCATTCATACCTGAGGTTACAGTGTACCTGAGGGTATGAAATCCTCCTCCTCTTGCCAAAAGGGAATGTGCCTTGGGGATGGACAGTTTTGGAAACCAGGTCCTAGTGAAATGATCCCAACAGGCAGTGAATGTGGCAGGAGTTTGAGCTGACCATCACTCCCAATTCTGTCACATGGAAGAATACAAGCAGTGACTCCGCAATCTATGGGTGCTGGGCAGCTCAACCTTCTGTGGTTTTACAGGTATAAAAACAGCCCTTTCTAATTCCTAGCCTATAATTCAATGAGTGTATAAATATTTGTACTGTGGCAGTATCAATCAGTGGCACCTCCAAATTTGAGAGTGTTTGTGGCAAAAAGCAGTTAGTTTGCTGTTTCCCTTTTGACAGAAGTCACCGTTCTTAAATGCAAGGGCCAGCAGTGGCTTCCAGTGGCCAGCAATAATATTATCTTATTAATAATGCAAAATGAGAGATAATAGCCAGTGAAGTCCAAAATATTTGGATACCTGTCCTTTTTGGCCTGTTCCTGAAAGCGTAATTTAGGGATTGTTCCTTTTGGAAAGCTCTGTATTAAACCAGCAAGCTGTGATTGCAGCTAATGGGAACCAAGTTCTCAATTTTCCTTACTTTTTTTGGCCGTTACAAAGGCAGAGTTTTGGTAGGGTGAAGCCAGTGTTGTTCTTAAAATCCTGTTTTAGAATACTCTACATCCAATTTAGGCCAAAATTTAGGACACTTCTTAGTCAAAACCTGATTTATTTTCAGCATCCAAAGCATCCTTGTCTAACTTACTGTTGACTGCTATTTGGCAAGGGTGATGTTGATGGATGACAATTTGGGACCTTGCGGATGCTCCCAGTTTGGAGTGCTGGCTTTTGCCTATCAGGGACCTGGCTGGCATCTCCAACACCATGTTCTCACATTGTTCATCTGGAGTGTTTAAAGATTGTGAGAGTCCTTCAGTAGCTTTCTCCATTGGGCTGCTCGGAATAATTCTGTCTAGCTTTATAATAGGCTGAAAGACAACATCAGCTTGCGCTCTGAGAAGACCACTTCCCAGAGAAGAAACTTTCCTGGAGTATTTCCATATTGCTGCTATGGTGGAAGTTGGTTTCCCCTTGGTTTCTCATGGTGTTGTTGGGGCAGGACAGCACACTAAATTGTAGTCCAAACTTGATTTCTGACTGCCTAATTATTTGCTGTCTGAGTGAGAAACACTTCCAGATTGATACAAGGGGCTGTGAGTGCTGTGATTTGTGGTGTGATGTACTTAGTGAAGCCTGCACATGGTCAGTGAAATTAAAATACTGCCTTAGCTCCTGCAGCACCAGGCTGAATTGAGCAAGGAAAATCACAGCTTGTGTGTTTATTCCTCACCTGCCAAGTGTTCCAGGGCTGCCCCATCTTGCCTGATGAAGGCATTTTTCACACTGATGCTACAGTGAATCTTCTGATTTATTCTCTTTAACAGTGGAGGATTTGAGGGTCTTACAACCCTGCCATTTCCCACCTCTGCCGCAGGGTTTGCAGAAGTGTTCTCACCCTGGGCTACAGGTAACCTCACCTCTCCTTCCAACCTGCCATCCAAACTCTCCCTATTCCAAGGGGCTAAACCAATACACCAGACAACAAGAGAGGAGAGGTGAGGGCACACTGTCCCTTCTGCTGGCTATCCTATGGATCTGGTCAGCCTCTAGAGCATGCAGGGGCAGGTGACTACAGCTGTAACAGATTGGGCAGCCCTGGACAAACTGGGCTGTTTTGGCACCTGCCTGGTGTGTGCCTATAGGTCCTCAGGTCTCGGAGTGTTGGTGGGGTCAGACTCAGTGAGTAAGTGGAGCACAACACTTCTTGGAGGAGCCAGCTGTGAGTACCACTCATCTGTCTCCCCTTGCTAGAATATGACTTCTTTAAAGAAAAGTGATTTATTTAAATTCCACCTGATTTCCATGTACACAGCAGAGACAGGTTGATTATTGCTGAACTTGTTTCTTTTATTTTTTTTCTTTCTTTCCATTTAGAGAAACATTATGCAGTAATAAAATCATCAAAGCTCTTTGCTTAACAGGGTATTATTACATTAGAGAGGAATAATGTAGGTGGTGTCATTTTTGGTGATGTTAGTGATTGAGGGAAAATTATTGCTCTCTTTAGAGTTAGCAAATTGTGTGTGTCTATCAAACACAATTGCAGGGAAATGAGCTGTATTGGAGTAGTGAATAAAGGTTAGTCAAAACTCTGCCTATTTATTTATCTTCTGTCTATACAACTGTATCTCCAAAATCTGTGGATTATGTTCCCCCAGACAAAAACTTCCTATGTATTTTGGAACTACTCTACTCAGTTTGGGCTATTACTCACTTACTGGAGGGAGGCTGTTAGTATTTCTGCAGATGACAGATGAACCCTTCATTTCTTGAGCATAAGTGAATGGGGTGTCATTGAGCAAGTCTTGGGAGGATTGCAAAAAATTTATTTTGTTATGAATATAATTAAGTTTGAAATATTTGATTATGAATTTCATCAAGCATAGCTGCAGTGCTTGGACACAGCTAACCATATATATTTAATCTTTAAAACCAGTGCTAAGTAGATTTCCAAATTCAAACTGTTCTTGAAGAAAGCAGAGTAAGATACATTACCAGTGATGACAATGTGGTAGCAACATGAGATATTATTATAATTTTGTCATTGAGAAAACCTAACCACTCCTTCAAAATATCATCTTTCTCATTGCCAAAAATTACCAAACATTGCCATATGTGGGAATACAGTCAGAGAAGTGGCTGGCTTCTTTTTAACCCACAAACTGGAGTAGCTTCCAAAAAATTAAGAGAGAAATGTTTTGACAACCATACCTTTGCTCAGTGCTTTCTTAGTCTCTCCTTTTCAGCCAGTGTGCTGGGGGGAGTTGCTAAGAGTCCTCCTCAGCACAAGAAACAGTATGCCAAATGTCAAGGAAATCAATTATTTTCAAAGATGCTGAGAAAGACTTTCAGGAATCAGGACTGCAGTGGAAAGGGAGCTTCAAGTGCCACTACTGAAGGCGAAGCTTTACTTTACCTGAAGCTGAGGGTTTTCAGCAGAGCCAAGGTCTTTTCTGAATGCTTTATGCTGCTGCACACCACATGTTCATGCCTCCAGGATAGCTGGAGCTATGAAGGTAACGTCCTGTTCCTCCTCAAAGGTCAGTGCCATTAGTAGGTGTGTGATATATGGACATTCTAAACACAGTCCTGCTTCTCTGTAAGTGCTAGCAGCTGATTACGAAGGACAGCTCAGAATGTCTAATGAAATTACAGGTCTCAAAATGTGCATGGCACCTTTTGCTGCCTACTGTGGCAGTCAGTAACAGTCCTGTACTCTGCTGGGTGAAATCTTGAGGTTCTTTGTCAAAAAAAGTTCGTGCTGGTGCTGGAAACACATCATGCAGTCCCTGGTTGTAATTAGAGACAGATTCTGCCCTCAGCAGGGGTCTTCAGGAGGTCTTCTTCTTTGTTCCCTTGTTGTGAGCCCTGCAGACAAGCAGCAGAGCAGTGCATGTGCTGAGGGGCTGGGAGTGGTGAAATCTTTGCTGTGTCTGAGACGAGCTGCTCAAAAATCTGAGTGTGGTTTGAAAACTATTGTTTCAGAAGAGCACACTTTTCAAGGCACTTTTAAATTGAGATACCCTTTCCTCAGAAGTTTGAATGGAATTATTTTTTAAAATAAACTGCGTTGCTCCAGCAATAGAAGTATTTTCTTGCTGGGAGGAACAGACTTCCCCTCCAAATGTGGTCACTCTTTGATATTCAAGTGCTCCAGTTCTGCATTTTCCATGGAACACCTCCTCCTGCCATGCTATGTTGAAACACTGTCACTGCCTCACAAGGCTGGCTGTTGTCACCATGACTACTTTGTCCCTGCCCTGGCAGATGCAATTTTCTCCAGAGCATCCACAAGATTTCGTTGCACTGTGTTATGCAGCAGTGTGTTCAAAATGCTTCCATGTGCCCTGACTGACGTGTGGGGATGGGACACTGTGGGAACTAGGATCAAGGGCTGTGCTCCCTCAGCACATCAGCTGCGGCCCTCAGGGCATGTTTTGGGTAATAAATCCATTCCTTAGGGTTGGGTTTTGAGGTGTATGAGTGCCTGTGTTTTGGTGGCATGGGATGGTTCAGGTTTCTGTGCCTATAATGGGACTGTGTTTCGTTGAAGTTTTTTGGGATTTATCTTCTGCTTGGCATTGCAATCTCCATTATACATCCTTTTTATTATGGGAAGATCACCCCAAGAAAACTATCCCTGGGCAACACCAGAGAGCTTTGTCTCACTGCACCCCCACCTCCCAGGCACGTCAGGTTGCATGGATCAATTGCTCTGTTTTACTGTTTCCGGACCTCCTTCCTAAAGCAAAAGTGCTGCCAACACAAAGTGCTGCTCAGTATAAGCAGCTGCTTTGCCTGGTGTTAGTAGGGCCTTCTCTTGGTTATGTCCATAAGAAAATATTTTTGTTTTAATAGGAAAACAGATGGAAATTTATCCTGTCCCTTTGCCCTTGGCCAAGGGGCAAACATTTCTGTGGGAGCTCCTTGTTAAAATATTAACAGCACTGACTACACAGCGAAAAACAAATACAGTGGTCCTGAAGACTGCAGCCTCCAAGTGCAGTCTCAGGGAATAGTGTTCTCATAACTGACCTAAAAAATACCCCCAACCTGTTGTGGAATTGAATTAGTTTCCTTTTTTATATCATATTACCAATCTTCATGCTGCTAAGTGACGGATCAGGGCACAGAGGCTGAGACCTAGGGCTTGTTATCACGGGCAAGGATGAGAAGCCTGTGCTGACGTGCCCTCTGAGCTGCCTGGTGGGCGAGTCCTGAGGATGGAAAATAAGCAGCACATAGGGATTTTGGCTGAGTGTTTTCTCCTCCAGTTGAGCTGCTATGAGCTAGGATACAGTAAATGTGTGCTCAACCAGTGCAAAATGAGTTAAAGCCTATGGATGTCTAACATTTGCAAGGCACAGCCTAAGTCTCACTGTGCTCCTAAAGTCTGGAGCATGCAGTCCTCTCTGAAGCATGGCTGTTGTATTTTACACTGATAGTGGATATAAATCCCCTACTTGAGAGTGGATATAAATTTCTTCCTCTTCTCCCCTCCCTTAAAATATAGCAGGACTAGGAAACTAAGAAAGAGATGCTTTTCTTCCCTTCTTTTATGTTTCCTGGAAAGGTATGAGCAGACTTAGCCACACGTGTTGAGAAATAAATTGCTCTGAAGAAATGAGCTTTATTCCAAATCCTCTCTTAAGAGCCAAAGTCTTAAACAGAAGGTCACTAATCCCCAGACTCAGCAGAGATCATTTAGCTTGTTTGTCCTCTTTGCTTTATTAATCTGAGCGTGTCTTCACTCAGTTTCATCTCCTCACCCTCCTGTTCCTGCAGTCCCTCTCAGTCTCCCCATGCCAAGCCTCTGTGGAGGCAAAACTCATTCCCTTATAGCAATTTGCAACATCCCATCACTACAACTGCCTCCTCAACAGACTTTCCAAACCCCTCATCCTCCTCAAATTTGCATCTTATTTATCTTCTTGCTCAGATGAGTTTTATCTAAACCCCATAAAAATGATGAAAATACTTAGACTGATTTAAATAGCTCACATCCTGTAAGTGTTTGCATGCTTGTCCAAAAATTAAGGGAGCAATATGCCTGTCATTGCCTTCTACATACTGTTGGCACTGAACAACAGAACAGGCCTCTCTCTAGAAAGCATGGTCCCAGAAGCATACATATATAAGTAGGCAACATCCCCAGGGTCATCTGCCAAAATTGCTCCCAGCCTTGCCTCTGCATGCTTGCCTTTCAGAGGCATTGCATCAGGCTTGAAAAGACTTGGACAGAGATCAGTGGTGTTGCCTTAGGAGATGTAAAAACTTCAGAGGTTATAGAGAGTGGTTTTTCTGTGCTTTATTTGTGTTTTAATGAGGTGTGAAAGTTCTGATTAGAAAGCTGTACCTTGCTGCCCAATGTATGGCTATGCCTCTGCATTTAATTTGCTGTTTGACCACACTGCAATTGCAAGAGAACATGCCCAGTATTTGGGAGGGAGCTCTCCTCTCCCTACTCTTCCCTCCCTGCACATCCACTGTGGGAACAACCTGTTTTGGTGAGTCAACCTTGTGCCTTGTCATTTAGCCTGATACCAAAGTGCCAGCAGGATCCCTTTTACATCTTGAGTGGGATTTTCAGCCTGACACACAGCAAGTATCCCATGCTCTCAGGTCGTCTGGAAGTACAGTCAGGGTGCAGCAGAACTTAGCTAATTGGCAAACTGCTAGAATGTGCAAAATAGGGTCACCTTTTTCCACCACTCAGCCGAATAACAGGTGAGGCCTTCAGCCACAGAATCGGTTATTTTCACAGTCTCTCCAGCATTGCTTTTGCTAGCACAGAACAGTGTTTTAGCCATCAATAATTAAAAATACAGATGTTCAGAAACACAAGCAAGGAACATTCCGTGCACATTATTCCTACTCTTTCTATAATGCTTGTGCCCTTACACACCAGGTTGCAATGTGCAGTCATTCACAGTGTCCTCTAAACTGTAAATATGAATTTCACTTTAAATTCTGGGAGTCCAGAGTTTTGCACAAAGGAGGCTGTGGGCTAAAGACTGATTTTCTTGCGACAGAAGTTCTGAGCTGCTGCAAGAGGAGGCAGTGGCTAGAACCAGCCTCCCAGTCCTGGGAGGTTGTCCTTTTCCACCTGTACTCACTGATGTGCCATGATTCCTGGGAAGGCACAACTTCTTCAGTCCTCAGTTAAATATTTTTCCTCATAGCACTAGGCTAAGTAAGCAGCATTCTCATTCTCAAATGTGTTTTGGGGCTGCTCTGCAAGCAAGCCATGATCAAACCTTCTTGCCAATCTCTGTGTATGATGGTTGCTGTGCTGGAAGATGTACTAGAACTGAGCTGTGACGCTCCAGAGCTAAAAGCATTAACTGTGATGTCAGCTTAAAACCCGCTTATCCCCTGTCACTGGGAATCAGGCCTGGACTAGAAAGGACAGGAGCAGAGAGGGCTGAAAAATGATGAGCAGGAGACGGTTCCACAGGCAGAGGCTCAACATCAGCCTCAGAGAGATGTTTTGTCAGCATGAACCTGCTATCTATGGATATAAGTGAGAGGATAAATACAATAAATGTAGGTAAGATCAGCAAAGGGGCAGGTATATAACCACAGAGACAGCTGTTGCAGTGGATGGCTTTTGGGATGGGATTTTTTTTTAACATGGAAAACTCATTGCTTTTTTTAACTGATATGACACTTGCCTCCAGCTCTGAGCAGTATCGCATGCTCCTTGAAACTTATTTTTCTGTCTCCTTTTTATCAGATGTGGGCTGAGAGGGGAAGGGCGTGTGTATCAACTGCAGATTGCTCACTGTACTTGCTGCATTCTCTGGGTAAAAGGTATGATGTTCAGCAAGATCACCTGAGCCTCCAAGGGAAAACACATTTAACAGACCTGTAACAGAGCAAAGATAAGCGGGCAGGCACTGCCACAAAGTTTGGGGCAGTTCAAGAATACTTGTACCTACCAAAAGAGGACAAGAGTAAGGCAAATGTGATTATTAGGAACAAACTTCACCCTAGACAATCCAAGACTCAGGAAGCCCATCTAACTGAAGCCTCTCTAACAAGAATGTGAGAAACTAGAGGTAGATGGAAAATGGATTCAGGCTTTTTCAAAATAAAACAGAATTGTTGAAACGTGACTGAAGGAGATTACTGTTTCTTCTGATGCCTAAAACTCTTCTCTATTGTTTAAAAAGGTGACAAGGCCTGGTTTTAACCCTTCTCTATAGCAGATATTATAGATAACCAGATGATCTTCTAAAAAAACAATAACTGTCAAAACAAGTAGTTGATTAACAGAGCAATAACCTTGTGTTTCCTACGCCATTACTTGGTCACCGGAACGAGTTCAGGCTACCAGGATAACTTTGATGAAACAAAGTCAGGGAAGTCTTGCTTTCCATCCTTGTACACTTTGACCAGTGTCTCTTTTTGCCATGTTAACTGAAGAATTACTAAGTGCTTGCCAATTTTTTATAGCTTATGCTATTTTTATTCTGGTAGCAAAGAGAAAAACACAGGCATGTGGTAACCAGTAAACTTTGTGGTACCGTCAATGTGAACACAGAGCCCTAGGCAAGAGGTTGGGGAATTCCTTCTTGAAAACTCATGGATGACAAATGGAGCCAAACCAGTGTGTGATGTTCTCACTGAAAATGGTTTCTAACAAACACTAATTGTTCTGCTGAAAATAGCATTTCATGTTTTCATCTGTGGATGAGTTCTACTAAAGCAGATTTTTCTCAGTTTCCTCTAGAGGGCAATGTCATATAAATATTTTAAGCAATTTTTGGGTTCTGTCAACTGGGAATTTTACCCTGTTTTATCTAGGAATTTGCAAGACAGCAGTGAAAATTGTTTCTTTACATGCTTTTAAGATGTGTATATATGTAACACAGTCTGATTTTTGGGCTTGTAGAGTGGAGAAGCTAATCCCTTCAAGAAGCAAGAAATATGTTGTGCATTTTGGGTAGATTTGGCTATTCTGGAATGAGAAGAGGGAACTGCTGATGAAGACCTGACTCTCTTCTCTACCGGTGCATCTTCAAGGACTCCTAGCAGATGCCCCTTATGTGACAATTGTAAAAAAGATTATAATCCAGTCCTCTAAGAATGAAGTTACCAGTTGCTGTAGTTTGTCAGTGGCTGGAACTTCAGAGCAGATGATAAATCTAAATACTGAGTCTAAGTGGTTCATAAGACCTAGGAAACAGAAAGGTATTGTGTTATTATTTATTTCCCTAGGAATTTATGTATATATTCCTGAGTTCACTAACTGTACTGCTTGTTTGATGTATGTTAGTAACAGCACAACTTTCAAATTATTTGTCCACATAAATAGCTGCTAAAATTACTATGAATCAAAGGTGGCCACTCTGAACCTTAGTAATTTAATTTAAGGGATATTTTTAGTCACTGTAGTATAAAAATGGTAAGTGTAGATAAAGGCTATTTTGTTTTCCTTAAAGCTCAGATGTAGAATTTGAAACACATTTCCATGGGCATAAATTTCTTTTTTGTTACCTGTACCATTATCTTCCTTCCTTCTCCCAAACTGACATTACCAAAAGAAACATTTGCTCTTGACATTGCAACATGAAAATGGGCTTAGAGAAATCCTTTTACAGTTTTGTCTCCTTTCCTCTCCTGATGGCCACTAGTCCTTTGGAGAATCACCGTAATGGCCTTATTGGATTATCTTGCAAATCCCATACATTTGCTGAATTTGTGAGTTTAACATTCTTGATAAAATATTTTTTTTCCATAATACTAGTGGGCAATCTGCAGTTGTCAGGTTCTCTAAATGAATAAACCTGTTTGTTTGTTTTTCCCCAAACAGGGAACACAATTAATTGAAGTAAAACACTTATTCCCTAAAGTGCTTTATTTGAAAACAATGGCCTGTGAATAAAAAAGCAGTATTTGCATCAGCTTCAAAGCCAGCAGGCATTAGGTAGCAAAGCAAGATTTGCCATCTACTTTTGAATAATAGCAACTCTGAGAAAAATCTGAGGTCTTCAGTAGGTTTTAAAAGCTTAAAAAGGTGAGAATTGTTTTTTAATTACTGCTGCTGGCCAGGCAGGACTTTTAAACCATGTCTTAACAGAAGTATGATAAGCAGTTTGCGCATGTTAAGTTCCTGGAAAAAAATTTTAGAGGCCTTAGAGGAAACTAAATGTTCTTAGTTTCATTTCTCCTGCTGCATGAGAAGCTTCGTGTTTGAGCCTTATATTCATCACCATCTTCATTTAGGGCTTGTGTTTAGATCTCACTCTCTCTAAATTAGCTGACAGCTTAATGCTTAATCACAGGGGGATTATTCTTTGCCTGGCTGGAAGGAGCTATGTTTGGGGCTGTAGGTGTGTGGGGAGGTTGATTCGCCCTGAGCTGGGATCTCTGTACGTGGGTAGCCCAGAGAATGTCACGCTTGCATGGCTGCAGGTACTGAAGGAACCACCAATTCTCTCAACTTCGTCTTCTTCTTGCCCTCTCTGCCTTCCTTGCTGGTGACTGCTCTGCAATGCAACTCTCTTGCTGCTATGCCCAATGTCTCTGACAATTTCATAACACTGTGGGCTTTGCTGGAATGCCTTCCCATTCCAGTTTGCCTTCCAAATTTTCTCCTGCCACTGCGTATCTGTCCCAGGAATACACAAAATAGGCTACTCCCTGAGCTGTTTTTCTATCATGGCCTGCGTTTGGAAGGTAAGTGGTATATAAAGCAGAGCAGAGAATTATTTAGTAATCCAGTTTCATCAGGATGAGTGACATGGTTAAAATACATCAGATTTCAGTAGTTCACTAGTTATGTGGAGAAAGAAATAATAATTAAAAAAGGTGTACAGTTGCCAAATGGATTGGAAGTTAATGGCTGGTGTATGGAATTCTAAATCAACGACGGTTTACTACAGGGCTCTGCCTTTAAATGGACCCTATTTTAAATAGGGGATGAGAAAGGTGAAATATCCGTGCTTTATTAGAATGATTTTGTGACTTAAATGCTTTCTCTGATGACCTGAGAAACAAATTATAAACTCTGAAAATGAATTTAGGGAGCATCATCATTAAGAAAAAAATCATGCAAGTTAGTGGAGAAGTAAACATGTCTTTTCAGACAGGTAGATTTCAGATAAGCTTCTAAACAAAAGAGGTAAATGACAAGAGGGTAGAAAAAATTTAGGACAGAAGGACTTAGAAATTCATTAATCCCGGCTGGCTGAATAATAATCAGAAGTGTTTTGTCTAATATGTAATTAAATTAGATATCACTATCTGTTAAAATCATTCAGCCAGCTCTAATAACCAAGGAAACGAATCCTGAGTCCAGGTGTTAGCTCCCACACTCCCTGAGGTTTTCCCGGCCTCAGAGATATTCTCTCAATTAATGATAGTATCAATAATAGTATTAAAGAATATGAGAAGGAATAGTCTCCCTTTTTATATCATCTTTAACATGCTGAGCAGCACACCTGGGACCCACTGTCCATGTCCTACATCAGGGGAATCATGGGTGACTTAGCAAAGCCACGTCAAGATCTCCTCTAGATTAAAATATATCATATACCATGCTATATATGGAGTCATTAAGCTGGTGTAAGAATCCAGCATGAACCTAATGTAAAGAACTAGTTTAAATTCCATGTAGAGTTTTGACTTCTTCCCATTTTAGTGGCATTTGCTATTTGCTTGTAGCTCATGCTGCTCTCTGCAGTAAGCCCATGCTGGTTCTGCCTTTACCTTCCATTTCTCTTTCTCATGCTTCTATTTTAAATCATTGACTTGTAAGTTATGTTTGCATAAACTGTATATGACTTAGAGCTACGTATGTACCTCCCGTTGGGGTCTTACAGCCTAATGGATAGCATGTGTGGACTTCAGAAGAGTTGGGTCCTGGTCAAGCATTTTCCCCACGCTGTGAACAAGCCACAGCGCTGGTGACAGGGAGGTGATGACAGCAGCTCACTTTCTGCAGGTGCTTGAGCTCTTGGGGGGCGGTGGGGGAAGCGCTTTATTAAATGCTGAGTTTTATGGCAGAGCATTTCTTTCCAGGTACCTGCTTGTCTATTGGAGGGTTATAACGTCAGAGTACCTTCATAAGGGCTAAAATTCTTTGAAAGGCTTATTTCTGCAGAAGTACATTTGAGCAATACAAATAAGCCCTAGCTTAGGAGATAACCTGCATGGTTATGAATTTAGCTATTATCCAATCTTCCCAAGAGTCTCCAAAGAGACATCAGTGTACAAGAGTGAGACTTATTTACCTGTAGAGTTTTCCTAGAATAATGACAGAATGGAAAAACTGAATTCTGTTTTTCCGAGGCCTTGAAGCCAAAACCCTGTCCTTTCCTGCGCCTAATGCTGGCTTTGTGAAAAAAACCAAACCAAAACAAAAAAAGCCCTGAGCCTTGTTTTTGTCATGGTGATCCAGCCAACACACAGCTGAAGTCTGATTTCCAGATACAGTATTTGAGATTTGTGGTGAACTGAGATGGTCCAAAGCCAAGACTGCTGGAGCTGCCAGTTTTCTGGTTGGAGCACTTGCTCCGGTTTATAACACTTTGCATATTATACCTTGCTGCATTATTTTTTAGAGCTGAAACAGTGAAAAAGTCTCAAAGGGCTAAAGTCTTTGGATGGGGTTTTATTGAGGAAAAAGGGGCCACTTTATGGCTTTATTGGGTAAAATGGTGATTAAATGGTTTCCTGCTCAACACAACTCTTACTTTGTGAGAATGTCCTTGCAAGTATAAACAGGCTTATTGGGAAGCCGAGGAGGAACCAGTACCAAAGATAAGTGAGAAAGAGAAAAACATGATTAAATATAACCATATTAATTCATCGCCTGGCAGACACATACTGGGAGCAGCCTGGTAATGCTGGGGCCATTCCGCTACCACAGCTCTCAAACTGTGGTCCCCAGTTTGTGGTCCCCAGTTTGCCAGTCAAGGAGCTCATGTGAGATGTGCAGGAGTAGTGTGGGAATTTCAGGAAAAGACACGGGAGGAGGTTTGTGCTGTCACTCACATAGTCCAGGGAATACTGTTTCTTGGGTTCCCCAGGCTCCTTTTCTGAGAACTAACTTCGTGCATGGAATGAGACAAAAAAGTGAACGCTAGGTTGGGCTGAGAGTTTCCTTTTTGGTCGTGTTTTGCCGCATGCTCTTTCAGTAGCATTCATCAAAGGAGCCTGGAAATTGTGTCCTGGAGAAATAGCTTGATTGAATATATAAGTTTTAAACTTAGTATTGCTCTTATTTTTCCCCAGGTTGCCTACATATTGGAACTTTTAACCTTTAGATTGTGCCAATTGATCAAAATGTTCCTGTATCATTACTAAAGCTTGATTTTTTTTCTTTCAATTGATGGCAAAATCTGCTCCTGACTTAGGTGGAAGGCTTGGAATCTTACCAAATGAAAACCTGAAACCACAGAAGAGCACTTGTTGTTTGGAATACCCCATCTTTCTGCACACAATCAAAAGGCAAATTATTTTTCATCTCTTGTAAAATGGATACGTAATCACTGAGGGGGAAGGAGGTGAATCCCAAATGTCAGGAGATAGAGGAGCAGTTCCTGATTTTCATGTGTAAGCATTATAGCAGGGCAGATAGATTAACTAAAGAGGCGACTCCTGGTTTATGGCCATGTAAAAGGAGAATTGAACCTGCAGAATATGTTCTCAAATATGGTCAGCTACCACAGCCTGGTCCAAAACAAAACATCACATCTCAAAAAAATTAACACAAAGTAAGGACCAGTCATAAATCTTCAATCCAACAAGATTAAGAGATAGCCTAGGGAAAAATCCAAAAGGGATCAGGAGTCCAAGAAGGATCCTGCCCATGGAGCCCACAGAGCCCATAGGCACAGTTTCTGAGATCTGCAGTGATGAACCAGATGCTGCTGATACGTGGTGTGGATTTTAAAACAAAGACATGCTGGACCCATTCAGCCTAAGCAGGAAGCCTTGCAGATTAAATTTGTATTAGTTGGAGCCTGTAGATTGCTCTAGCAAGCAAAATTGAGCCTGGGTGTTAAGATGATCTGGATCAAGAAACCTAAATTAGGTTTCCTCCTTAAAGAGGAATGAACACATTTTGGCACCAGTTTTCTTAACGGTTTTAGAAAGAAAATATTTGGAAACAGATGCAGTATGTTTCTGTATATTAAACCCAGTCTGTGAAATAAAGCTACTCTCTCTGACTGCACAGAATGGTCAGAAGACTCCTGGAACAAAATCTCCCCTAAATTTTATGTTTTAAGGAAGACTCTTGCAACATTAATAAGTGGCAAGTGGATGGCACATTCTGATATGTGCTGGGAAGTATGCACAGATGAGATGCAGGATGGTTTGTGATGTTTAAAAAGCAAACAAGATCTGGGCTTCCACTTGGACTATCATAAGGATCACAACATATTACATTAATGGAGGCTATTCTAGCATAAAATGAAAGGCACATTTGGAACAATCTCTGGAGCCCTGGTCTAGTACACTGGGGAGAGTAATATAAAACCACTCCAGGGCGGACCACAGGTTGCTGGAGGGGGCAGCCTCTGTTGTAACCTACATTATTTTTGTAGTGAAAGAGAAAGGGAAAGCGTTGCTTTGATAGGAAATCCTAGTGAGCAGGCACATATGGGCAATGAATTGGGAACTTGGGAAAGTTAATCCTTGAACTGAGAGCTTGTGTAGCCCTACCTGCGACCTGCTGTAATCCTGCAGCTGAGGTGCTGGCAGTGCAAGTAGTGCCTAAGCATCCTGCTGGGTGTTTACAAGGGAGTAAAACGCTCTGTTCCCTGGTCTGCTCTGAAAACACACTGTGCCAGAACTTGTGTTACTCACCTTGAGATGTGTTTGAGTGTCTGTGTGCTCCTGGCAGCCGTCTTTAGCAGAGGGGCTGGCCTTGCTACCCCTGGCCCAGCATCATCCTGCAGTCGAGGTAGTGACTGGGGCTGGGAACTGGCACCAGCCCACCTCTCAATGGTGCTTCCCTCTCTTGTCTTTATCTTGTGCTTAATCTCCCTTAGGCTTTTTCTGGGATGTGTGGTCATGTTCCATTTTTTGTCATGGCTAAGTCACTTCCTGCACTGCAAGTGAGGGAAGGCAGGGCGAGCACCTGGAGGCACCATCCTGGAGCAGATTACCAGCAATATCTTGATGGGTCAGTTGCTTTCTTGTCCAAACCAATTTCATCTGGTAGCTTTGGAAATCCCAGTATGAGACCTGAACAGTCACAGGTGTGCAGAACTCTTCCAACCTGCAGCAGCACCTTGCTACCTCCAGCTTGGGATTGGTGGGTCTGAGGTACATTTTTCCCTCTCTGTCAACCTTTTGGCTTTATAATGAGATGTACATTGTGTTCTGTGTGTACAGAGAAGATTCAGATTGCTGTTCTTGTGCAAAAGAAACAAACCCCATCAATAGCTGCTTTCCCCTAGGCTGCTGAGCACCCTGTGCAACATTTTACACTCAGCAGAGCTTGGTGGAGTTAAAAATAGTTCCTGTTGTCAAAATATTTCTTGGCAGTAAAAATATCCTTAGGATACTTTGTGAAGTTGTAACCTTTGGACATCACGGGGTAAGGAAAAATCAGAACATAGTCTTTAAGTCTGAAAAAAAAAAAAAAAAA